>CM065590.1:240423452-240735952 GCA_033119425.1 Bufotes viridis
ATTTACATTAGACTTTGGACTGACTGCACCGTTTACACTCGGACTATGGACTGACTGACTGACTGCAGCATTTACACTAGACTATGGATTGACCGCAGCTGCTTACATCAGACTATGGACTGACTGCAGCCGCTCACACTCAGACTATTGACTGACTGCAAGCGTTACGTTAGACCATGGACTGACTGACCGCAGCGCTGCTACACCAGACTACTGCGATCGACTTACCGCAGCGCTTACACTAGACTATTGACCTGACCGCCGCGCTTACGCTAGACCATGGACCTGACTCGACAGCAGCGCTTACACTAGACTATGGATTGACTTACCGCAGCCGCCACACCAGACTCATTGACTGACCTACAGACGCTTACACTCAGACCATGGATTGACTTACTGCAGCGTTTACACTAGACTATTGACTGACTACAGCGTTTACACTAGACTATGGACTGACTGACTACAGCGTTTACACTAGACCATGGACTGACCGACCTCAGCATTTATATTAGACTTTGGACTGACTGCAGCGTTTACACTAGACTATAGACTGACTGCAGCGTTTACCCTAGACTATGGACTGACTGCGGCGTTTACACTAGACTATGGACGGATTGACTGCGGCGTTTACACTAGGCTATGTACTGATTGACTGCAGCGTTTACACTAGACCATGGACTGACTGACCACAGCATTGACACTAGACTGTATACTGACAGAAGGCAGTATTTACACTAGACTATAGACTGACTGCAGTATTTACATAAGAAAAGGTCCCAGCTCTGAAGTGTTCCCTGAAAAAGAGCCATAACACTTTCCTGCTGATGTCACTACGGAAGGAGAAAAAAAGAACAGGTTCTCCATAGGGCAAAACCGTACCTTAACCCCTTAATCAAAAAATAGTATGGCTGTCAGAATATAGTGAAGTAAAGAAAATTTAGATTTTTGTAAAGGTTTTATTTTTTTAAAAGTAGTAAAACACAAAAACTGTCCAAGTTTGGTATTACCGCATGTACCTTGGAACTGAACCCGAGTTCAGTATCAAGGTTTTTTACAGTAATAATTAATTCACAAAGTTATTACACAAAGTCTCACGAGACTTTGCAAAGTAATAACTTCAGCTCATCGGAGCCAATACATTCTAATACTGTACAGAGCTCCCACTCCCTACAGTATTACAACTATTTTTTATGCGAATCTACTTCGGATGAGCTATCCGAAATCGATTTGCACAACCCCAAAAACCTTAGTGAAATCCTGTTTTTTTTTTCCAATTTTGCCACATTTTCCAATATGAGACATGGTAAATTAAATGGTGGCATTAAAAAATGCATCTTGTCCTGCCAAAAAAAAAAGCCCTCATATAGCCATGTTAATGGAAAAATTTAAAAAGTTATGGCTATTGGAACATGGGGGGGGGGGGGAATAAAAAATGTAAAAATGAAGAGGTTAAAGGTATAGCTGCACAGATATGTATAAGTGCACTTACCACATATAGAGTAAAGTAGGAATGAAATATCCACATAGAAGGCCCAAGGAATGAAGTTCCAAGTGCCGTCTGGAATTAAGTTGTAGCTTCCTCTGTGTGATATTCAGATGGTGATCCGAATTGAAGGTAATGAAGATAAAAGATGTAACAGATTCGGGGCACTGCCGTTCCTGAATAAAATAACAATTTATTCACAAAAAGGTAAAAAGCACAAAGTGTTTCGCTGACGGTCAGTCAGCTTCCTCTGCACCTGCACCTGGGCGTTAGTGCATATCAATTTTTACAGTTTTCATGGACTGGAGCAGTAGCTATGTAAATCCATAAGTACTGAGCTCCCCCTGGTGGTGGCTGCAGGTAATCAGTATTTTATCATGTAATAAATGAAGAGAAACAAGTATTTAGAGCTGTATGAGGAAGATTTAACAATACATTATGTTACTTTTTTGCAGGGTATATTTTATTTTCATAAGGTCTCTGATAGACAATGCATTTTAGTTGTAAATTTTTAATTTTCATCCAGTTATTGCTTATAATACCTATTTGCTGTATTATTAGTTTTTATTATTATACACAACATGCTGTGTGCTTTCAGGAAATGTAGATTTACAGTTAATATGGCAGTTGTTTGCCGTGTACAGTATATATTTTTAACACATTTATTGATAACGGCCAAATATTGCATGGCCAAAACTGGTGTAAAGGAAAACTGACTTATTTGCACATAGCAACCAATTATATTCCACCTTTTATTTTTCAAAGCTCCTTTGGAAAATGAAAGGTGGAATCTGATTGGTTGCTATGGGCCACTAAACCAGTTTTCCTTTACACCAGTTTTGGAAAATCTAAATCTTGGTTTTTCTATTATTTTTGATTTTATTAAGAAATGTGTATATGTGAGTTTAGGCCTGAGGTGTTATGCATGAACTCTGCACATGTTGAACTTTTATTTTTAGGATATGTGAATCACAGTTTTCCACACAAATATCAACTTTTTTAAAAATTTTAAGTAAAATGATAGCATGAATTTGTCTGTGTGTATACAGTGCTGAATGGAATTTTGACAATGTGCCGAGTCTACTTTCAGAAAATATATGGGTATGGGGGGTTAGTATAAGTTTTTCTTTTGTGATTTTGGTTTTATTTCCAGGTGTGAAAACTGCGCAAATTGTGCTGGCTACAAGAGGGGCAAAATTTCCAAAGATGCTGGAAACAAAAGCGTAAAGATCTGAAGTTAGATAGCCCGTCATATATCTAGCTCAAACTCTCCATATAGCACTGAGCTAGCAGGCACTTCATCTAAGAGCTACAGCCAATACCTATTGTTAATGCTCATGATTTTACTATATTTGATTTTGTTTTTTTTTACGGTTGCAGGAGTAAAGAACTACATTTTTATACCACATTGTGATCACACTTTTAACATGCATATTTTATATTGCTACATAAATACCACAAAAGTGCAAATGACCCAAGATTTAAAGGGGTTGTCCCATGAAGACCACTTATCCCCTTTACACAGACTAGCAGATTAGTGTCTTATGGGTGCGGTGTTCCGATTTCTCACCAGGTGAATGGAGTATGAGACACACGGGATTGCTGGAGATAGTTGAGTACAAGTCTTGCCATTTCCACCATAACTCCTGATGACGCCGGTGTTACAGCGAAACATGTCGGGGGAGCAAAGCTGTTATGTATTTTTAATTGCCACCCTCCTCGCCTAACAACATTACAGTGCGGTTTGGAGACACACTGAAGTTGTGACACTGAAGGGCCAGTTTTGCCCTTTCTGAATACTGGCTAGGGAATGGTGTGATATCCACTGCGACAGTTTGTTCGCAGCTACACATGACAATTAGTGATGAGCGGCAGGGGCAATATTCAAATTCACAATATTTTGGGCGAATATTCGTCATAACTTTGCAAATTCGCCATTATTTTCTTGATTGCGAAAATCGGCAATGTAATATGAGCGTATTGCGCGTTCTATACAGGCGTGTTCACTATTGCTACATTTTTCAAGATGCTAGAAGTTTCCTGAGACTGGAGAAAATGGTTGGCACAACAGAACATTACAATAGCTTTATATGCAGATAAAGTGCTGCGATATATTCACGATTGCGCAAATCGGCAAATAATGATGCGCATATTGTGGTGCAACATATTACTGATTGGTCCACTAAGTATTGTTGTGAACTTGTGACATCACAGCACTATGTATGTATGTATGGTTCTTATATAGTAAGGGGTAGGCAACTTTCCTATTGGTTGCTAGGGATGTTGCTAAGCTCAGACAAAGACATTGCAGCTTTCTCATTGGCCCACAAGCAAGAAGCAGGGAGGGATCATGGGTTCAGATGAAAAAAAATCTAGAATATTCCTGAATACGAATATATAGCACTATATTCGAAGTGGCGAGATTCGCGATTCAAATATTCGCACCAACACCAATGACAATATAGCGGAATAAAATAGCTGCTGTCAGCGGGATATAGTATCATCAACGCTGTACCATTTGTGCTAGAGAGCCAGCCGCAGAGCAGTTATAAGATCAGCTCAGTTAAAGCGGTTGTCCAGGTTCAGAGCTGAATCGGACATATGCCCTTTTTCACCCAGGCAGCCCCTCTGAGAGAATCATCAGGGCATTTCTTGGCCTCCAGTTCTGTTTACATTCTTACACTGCTAGGCATAGACTTCCATGGGATCACATTAGCTCTATGTATAGATAATAACTTTCTGCTGGTAGGCCGCAGTAAAGGATTACATTATTTACTTTGTTGCCAAAATTGTAGTGGCAACCAGGGCCGCCATCAGGGGCCAGTCCTGAAACTTTTTTTTTTTTTTTTTTCATTATTGTGGCAGCCGGCTCTGGGGCCCAGTGCTCCTCCCCCTCTTCCTTCTGCAGCCTGTCGCTTACCTCCCGGGCCCCAGCTATCTTGTTCTGAGAACAAGATAGCTGGAGTATCGGCAGATCCATGGGTAGAATGTAGTTGCTAGAAGGAGGTCTGTGACATCACTGGTCACATGCTCCTTCATAGTCACATGGACAAACCCCGACAGCAGCAGCAGCTTGTGGAGGGAGGAGGGGCTGTGTGCCTGCAGGCTGCTCAGTGATGGAGTATGTGCTGCAGTCCTGGAGTCCACAGAGCTTCATGGAGAGCAGGTGAGGGACAGCTCATATATGAGGGGGCAGGTGGAGCACTCAGGAGCAGTGGGGTTTAAGTGGAGTGGAATCTGGTGCAATTAAGGGGGTTTATAGCACAGATCCAGGTGTATTCTGAGGGCCATGGTGTATATGATTCTGTCCCTGTCCCTGTGTGTGTCTCTGTCTGTCTGTCCCTGTGTGTGTCTCTGTCTGTCTGTCCCTGCGTGTGTCTCTGTCTGTCTGTCCCTGCGTGTGTCTCTGTCTGTCTGTCCCTGCGTGTGTCTCTGTCTGTCTGTCCCTGCGTGTGTCTCTGTCTGTCTGTCCCTGCGTGTGTCTCTGTCTGTCTGTCCCTGCATGTGTCTCTGTCTGTCTGTCCCTGCGTGTGTTTCTGTCTGACATGCAAACTAGCTTATTTACTCACCTTACTGGCGCTGATATAATTGAAGAGAAGCGCCGTAATCTTACACAGATGCACTGCGCGAGATTACGTCAGCCGCAAGTGAGGTGAATAAATTAACTAGGAGGCGGCACTGGGCTCCGGAGTGTGGCGCGATTCTGAAGAAAAAAAGGTCTTTGCTTTATTATACCACTATTAATTCTGAGTATTGGGGTCACTTATTGAGGATCAGTGTGGATGGCACTTAGGGGGGATCGGTCTGTGGATGGCACTTAGGGGGGATCCTATGCTATATATGTGCCATCCACATTCCCTCCCACAACAGTGCCATCCACAGATCCCTCCCACAACAGTGCCATCCACAGATCCCTCCCACAACAGTGCCATCCACAGATCCCCCCCACAACAGTGCCATCCACAGATCCCCCCCCAAAAAAAAACAGTGCCATCCACAGATCCCCCCCCCAAAACAGTGCCATCCACAGATCCCCCCCCAAAACAGTGCCATCCACAGATCCCCCCCCAAAACAGTGCCATCCACAGATCCCCACCCAAAACAGTGCCATCCACAGATCCCCACCCAAAACAGTGCCATCCACAGATCCTCACCCAAAACAGTGCCATCCACAGATCCCCACCCAAAACAGTGCCATCCACAGATCCCCACCCAAAACAGTGCCATCCACAGATCTCACCCAAAACAGTGCCATCCACAGATCCCCACCCAAAACAGTGCCATCCTCAGATTCTCCCCAAAAACAGTGCCATCCTCAGTTCCCCTCAAAAGGTGCCATCCTCAGATCCACCCCCAAAAAAAAAACAGTGCCATCCTCAGATCCCCCCAAAACAGTGCCATCCTCAGATCCCCCCCAAAACAGTGCCTTCCACAGATCCCCCAAAAAAACAGTGCCATCCACAGATCCCCCAAAAAAACTGTGCCATCCACAGGCCACCATTAGTTCAAATCCCACCAAATGCTCCCCTTTGGTTAAAAATAATTTTTTTCTTATTTTTCTCCTCAAAAACCTAGGTGTGTCTTTTTATGCTTTTCTATCTTTGAATAAACCAAACCTCTATTGTTATGAAATTTAAATTTAAGTTATATTAATTCACGCCCCATCCATCTACTCTTGGCCCAGCCCCCGGCCCCAAAGACTTTATTTAAATGACCAGTTTTCTGTTGTTCACAAAAAAAAAAATATTTTCAATATGTTACTGTTATGGTTATGGCACTTCTAATATACATTTAAGCTTTTCCATCACGTTGCCCCTCCCCTTCATTACATTCTCAGAAACAAGCAGAGCATGGATGTCAATAAAATTATCCCCCCCCCCCTCCCCTCGGAAAAATTTTGGCGGACGCCTATGCACAGAGACTGGATTTAAGGAACGGGTACCTCCTGCCGCTGCTGGGGAGCAAGCTGGCCGGAATCAGCGACACAAGTACGGGGGGGGGCAATAATGGAGGGCTCTCTGGGGGCAAAATTAACTTGTGTGGGGGCAAATTACTTAGTGGGAGGTCAGTGTGGCGGGCAAACTACATGGAGGGCCGTGTGGGGGCAAAATTACTTAGTGTGGGGGCAAATTACATAATGCAGGGCTGTCTGGGGGTAAAATTAACTTGTGGGGAAGGGGCAAATTACTCGGTGGGGGTCAGTGTGGCGGGCAACCACATAGTGGAGGGACATGTGGGGCAAAATTATTTAGTGTGGGGGCAAATTACTTAGTGGGGGCAACTTGCATAATGCAGGGCTGTCTGGGGCAATATTAACTTGCGAGGGGAAATTAGTCAGTGGGGGTCAGTGTGGCGGGCAAACTACATAATGGAGGACCGTGTGGGGGCAAATTACATAATGCAGGGTTGTCTGGGGGCAAAATTAACTTGTGTGGGGGCAAAATTAACTTGGGGGGGCAAATTACTCAGTGAGGGGCAGTGTGGCGGGTGAACTACATAGTGGAGGGCGTGTGGGAGACGTCCTTGGATGTAAGAGGTATGGGCGCGATATATGGGTGGGGCTGTGTGTGGGTGTGGTTTGAAGGTGGACTGGGACACAGGGGCCCCATGATCTCCTATTCCTGGGGGAAGTGCGGGGGGGGGGCCCAGGCCTTGAGCTGTGTAAGGGGCCCCAAAATTTCTGATGGCAGCCCTGGTGGCAACAACTGTATGTAGTAACACTTGTTACCTGTATTTTAGAACAAAGAGACTATTAGAGCTTTAACTGATCCCTCCCCTTAGTCTTTCAGCTAATAGATGTATGTACAAGTGCTCAACTTGCAGCTCCACAGAGTTGAATGGAATAGCAACGCACATCAGTGACTGCCACTTCATTCAAACAGCGGAAAATGGGCCCCCAATCTTGTGATCAGTGGGGGCCCTATTGATCAGACCCCCCTCCCCCCAATCCGACACTTATCTCCTATCCTGTGGATAGCAGATACATTGTTTTCATGGCACAACCCCTTTAAAACTTCATAGTCATTACTTTTTGCTGTTCCACGTGAGTAAACTTCTTCAACCCAAACAGTGGATAAATAAAAGAAAAAAGCCACATGCCTATCCATTGCCATTATAGTTCCAGTACCGAGGCTTCCATTCTCATTCCTTCCGGTCTCAATGCTGCAGCTACTCACTGTCTTCAGAGGTGTAGTGTCCCCAAGTGGCACGTGACTACAGTGAATACCTGCATCAGCGCATATGACCATGGATGAGGCATCATGCTTCTGGTCAACTGGGGACCAGATGGAGAGGAGACTGGAACCTCAGCGCTGGAACAGAGGGGTAGTGAATGGGCAAGTGGCTTTTTTTGTTTTGTTTACAGCTTTCAAGCCATAACTAGAATCTAAATGTTACTATTAAAAATAGTCAGTACATATTACATTTTACATCATCTTCAGATCTCATGAGCCGGTATGCTTCAGCAAAAACATCAGCACAAAAGATGAAATACTTTCACAAATAATCCCACACTTTTTTTAGACTATTAATTGTTATGTAGGCCTGGAAAAAAAGAAATAAAGACAATGAATGTTCCTTACAGCAGGCTGTTTGTCTGAAAAGTATTCCTTAGAGCAAATGTTAGCAATGCAGGCCTATTTATTGTATTTCTATAAAGATCTAATGAGCTCCATGAGAGAGAGTAGAACCTTTTGGATTGTCACACTGTGTTCAAGACCTCTAGACTTCATTGGGTCAAACCTAAAGAAAGGGTAATGGACCATGAGGTCTTGCTTAATAGACCCGGCATGAACACACTAGCAGGAATGTCACACAAAGCAAAGTTTAGGGCAACAATGAATGAATCTTTTGTCATTCTTAAATAGTCTACAAAGACTGTAACAATCTAGTAGTGCTATATCAATGTCACCATAGTAAACCACAGGAAATGTTATGACGATGCAATGTTTCTGTCATTCTTTCTGTGGATTAGCTCCAGTTCTACATGTACTGTATAAACATATAGTTTTACAACAAAGGTTGAGAATATACTCTGGGTGGGCAAATAATTGAATGAGCTTGTATGGTGAAACATTAGTCACTGACTAAAACTATAAAATAGGAAACCTGGTAAACTGCACTTAAAAGGTATGGTCTCCATTTTTTGTTACAAAGTTCAAGGGAGCACCAGAAATTACATAAAGGCTATGTACACCTTCGGGGGCAACGTTTTTATGATTGCATTTTACCCATTTTAGGCTAAAAATCTTTTTTTTTCCCTTGGTCTTTATTAAAAACAGTGAGCCATTCTGTCACAAAGGATTAACTGTTTACCTGTGTGACTGGTACTTTCACTATGTTCCGGTCATCTAATAAACCTTATCTATATATTACTAAAAGGTCATAAACACTTATTTAAGCTGCATTCGTATCAGTAAGATAAGAATTGAGCTATAATGAGTGTTTAGGAGGTTAGCGATCAGAGATAAGAAGCCCATCAGCTGAGCTGCCTGACAGAACAGGGTGAAAATGCAGAGCCTGCTACTAGAGAATCACAGTGCTGCATAGAGAGAGGGGTTCAAACTTTTCAATAAATACCAACAGAAAAAAATGATTTTTAGCTCAAAATGAGTACCATGCAATAATAAAAAAAATGCTCCCAAAGGTGTACATAGCCTTTAATCAGTTGTCCAGGCAATAAAAAATGGCTCAGAATTCTGTAAAATAATACATACGTAACTGATCCTCCCCAACTCCAGTTTCAATGCTTCCCAGTCCTCCCGTAGGCTCCATTTCCTGGTGCCTTTAAATACACAGTAAATCACTGCTTAACCAATTACTGACTGAGGTAGATCACTACTGTGGCTAGTGATTGGCTGAGTGGTTATTTCTTGCGTGTCCAGAGGCAATGTGATGTAGAGGCCAACAGGGAACCGCGAAAACCTAAAAACAGGAGACACTGTGTATTGGTGATGTTTTTTTTTTTTTTTTTAGAGCACTCTGAGGCTTTATTAAATATTTTTATGACCTGGAAAATCTCCTTTAAGACTAATTTCTTATTAAAGGAGTTTTTCTTGACTTACTTATTAATGACTTTGCGATAAGCCATAAATATCAGATCAGTGGGGGGTCTGAATTCTGGCACCCTGAACAATCAGCTGTTTTTGCAAGCTCCAGCATCAGAACCAGGCACCAAAACTACACAGCTCTGTCCATATATATATCATTTTTTTTACATATATCCATTGGCAGTGTGTAGCCCTAGCACTGATATAGCCACAGACGCTTGTTAGCAAGGGTGGACTGGCCATAGACCTTACAGGGACCTTACGATGCCCAGTGGAGGTTTTGGGGGATGTATTTTATGCTGCTGGCAGTATTTTGTGATGCACTGTGGTATTTGGCTCTGTTGAGGCAGTGTAATATACCACAATATGGTATTGCTGGCCCTGCCTTCCATCAATTTGGACCCAACTACAAAACGGGGCCACTTTTAGTATTTTTTCCAGGGCCACTTTAAGTTCTCAGTTCGGGCCTGCTTGTTAGGCTCTTGCTAATCTGGAATAGCTACTGTGAGGGGGCACATATGAAGGCATAACTACTGTGAGGGGGCACATAATCAAACAACTACTGTGAGGGGGCACATAACTGGGCATAACTACTGTGAGGGGGCACATAATCTGGCATAACTACTGTGATGGGGCACATATCTGGCCATAACCACTGTGAGGGGGCACATATCTGGCATAACTACTGTGAGGGGGCACATATGTGGGCATAACTACTATGAAGGGGCACATATGAAGGCATAACTACTGTGAGAGGGCACATATGTGGGCATAACTACTATGAGGGGGCACATAATCTGGCATAACTACTGTGAGGGGACACATAATTTGGCAAACTACTCTGAGGGTGCTCATAATCTGGCATAACTACTGTGAGGGGACACATATCTGTCCAAAACTACTCTGAGGGGGCACATATCTGGGCATTACTACTGTGAGGGGGTACAAAAGTGGGCATAACTACTGTGACAGGAACAAAGGTGGGTATAGCTGCTGTGAGGGGCTACAAGGAGGACATAACTTAATTACTGTGAAGGGCCACAATGTGGGCATTAGTACTGTGTGGTAGCATTTAGGGGAAATGTCCTAGATTACCCTCCTATACATTGGCATGGCTCAGTCTTACAGACCAGCACAGCGCCCCCTGCTGGGGATTTCACAGGGGCAGTCACCATCCCTTCCTCATGTGTTTATTCTTTTTTTCTCTGTCACTACAGGAACCTTATTCCGGATCCAGTGGACATCACGCCAACGCCAGCGACACTCTGGATGAGGTAGGACCAGATTTTATTAGTTAGGACTGGGTGAGTGTAGCCATGCATTGGGCTTACTGTAAAAAATAAATAAAATGCCGCCTCTTTGTATGAATTGGGGGCGGGGGGGGGGCTCAATCCAAAGTTTGCACTGGGGTCCTTACATTCTAGTTACGCCAGCTGGCAGGGACTGTTCCTGGGTGTCCCTGCCTTCTAGATCGCTGTATACATGAACCGCCGGGGCCAGGAGAGTGCAGGAGCTGTCGGGTCTTCCACAGACCTCGATCAGACCTGCGCTGAGGTTGTACAGCGTTGTATTCTGCTGTACAGCCTTTCTGGGGGGGTGTATTTTCCCTGTAACTGGGGCTAGTATGTCAGCCCCAGTTACAGGAGAAATCAATAGCGAAAATAAAAAAACTGTGAAGTTAAATGTCCCTCAGAGGTCTTGTATGACCTTTATGGGGGACGCAAAGTGTAAAATAAAATAATAAAATTAAGTGTTTTATAAAAAAAAAAATAAAAAAAAGGTTTTAGATGTAAAATAAAAATAAAAATTCCCCAATTAAGTGATTTAAAAAAAAATGAAAAATACAAAAAAATAGACATATTTGGTATTGCTGC
Source organism: Bufotes viridis (assembly GCA_033119425.1). NCBI lineage: Eukaryota > Metazoa > Chordata > Amphibia > Anura > Bufonidae > Bufotes > Bufotes viridis. Next base: position 240,434,858 of record CM065590.1, read on the forward strand.
GTCCATGACGGCCGGCTCTATAAATATATCACATGATCCACCCTCCTGTCCGATAAACACCATAAAAAATATAAAATAAAACTGTGTCAAAAAAAGCCATTTTTGCCACTTTACATCACAAAAAATCACAAAATTAACCACATCAGCCCCCCTAGCTTAAACACCCTTAATGACCAGGCCACTTTTTACAATTCTGCACTACACTACTTTCACCGTTTATTGCTCCGTCATGCAACTTACCACCCAAATGAATTTTACCTCCTTTTCTTCTCACTAATAGAGCTTTCATTTGGTGGTATTTCATTGTTGCTGACATTTTAACTTTTTTTGCTATTAATAAAAATTTAACGACATTTTTGCAAAAAAATGACATTTTTCACTTTCTGTTGTAAATTTTTTTAAAAAACTACATTTCTATATAAATTTTCTCTAAATGTATTGTTCTACATGTCTTTGATAAAAAAATCCAATAAGTGTATATTTATTGGTTTGGGTAAACGTTATAGCGTTTACAAACTATGGTGCAAAAAGTGAATTTCGGCATTTTGAAGCAGCTCTGACTTTCTGAGCACCTGTCATGTTTCTTCAGGTGCTAGAATGTCAGGAAAGTATAAATACCCCCAAATGACACCATTTTAGAAAGAAGACACCCCAAAGTATTCGCGGAGGGGCATGGTGAGTTCATGTATCATTTCATTTTTTCACAAGTTAGCGGAAAATGACACTTTCTGAGGAAAAAAATAATAATAAAGTTTCCATTTCTGCTAACTTCTGGCAAAAAAAAAAAAATCTCAGACGGGCTCATTATGTCCCTCAGTGAATACCTTGGGGTGTCTACTTTCCGAAATGGGGTCATTTGTGGGGTGTGTTTACTGTTCTGGCATTTTGGGCGGGGCTAAATTGTGAGCAGCCATGTAAAAGCTAAAGGTACTCGTTGGAATTTGGGCCCTTTGCGCACCCAGGCTGCAAAAAGTGTCACTTATGTGGTATCGCCGTACTCAGGAGAAGTAGGGCAATGTGTTTTGGGGTGTATTTTTACATATACCCATGTTGGGTGAGAGAAATATCTCTGTAAACTGACAACTTTGTATAAAAAATTTAAAAATTGTCGTTTACAGAGATATTTCTCACACCAACAGGGTATATATAAAATACACCCCAAACACTGCCTACTCTCCTAGTGCAGCGATCCCATAGTGACACTTTTTGCAGCCTGAGTCTAAGGCCTAAAACCAATGAGTACCTTTAGAATTTCACAGGGCATTTTTACGCATTTGGATTCCAGACTTCTTCTCACGCTTTAGGGGCCCCTAAAATGCCAGGACAGTATAAATACCCCACATGTGACCCCATTTTAGAAAGAAGACACCCCAAGGTATTCCGTGAGGGGTATGGTGAGTTCATGTAAAATTTTATTTTTGTCACAAGTTAGTGGAATATGAGACTTTGTAAAAACTAAATAAAAAAATATATATATCTCAATTTCCGCTTACTTGTGCCAAAAAAAAAAATTCTGTGAACTCGCCATGCCCCTCACGGAATACCTTGGGGTGTCTTCTTTCCAAAATGGGGTCACTTGTGGGGTATTTATACTGCCCTGGCATTTTAGGGAACCTAAAGCGTGAGAATCAAATGCGTAAAAATGCCCTGTGAAATCCTAATGGTACTCATTGGTTTTAGGGCCCCTTTGCGCATCTTGGCTGCAAAAAGTGTCACTCGTGTGGTATCGCCGTACTCAGGAGAAGTAGGGCAATGTGTTTTGGGGTGTATTTTTATATATACCCATACTGTGTGTGAGAAATATCGCTGTAAGCGACAACTTTTTAAATTTTTTATACAAAGTTGTCAGTTTACAGAGATATTTCTCTCACCTAATATGAGTATATGTAAAATACACCCCAAAACACATTGCCCTACTTCTCCTGACTGCAACATGTGCATATTTTGCAGCAAAGAGCTCAAATTCCCATGAGTACCTTTTAGGAGGAGCATTTTACGCATTTTCTTCTCATGCTTTAGGGCCCCTAAAATGCCAGGGCAGTATAAATACCCCACATGTGACCCCATTTTGGAAAGAAGACAGCCCAAGGTATTCCATGAGGGGCATGGCGAGTTCATAGAAAAAAATTTTTGGCACAAGTTAGTGGAAATTGATTTTTATTGTTTTTCTCACAAAGTCTCCCTTTCCGCTAACTTTTGACAAAAAGTTTAATTTTTCATGGACTCACTATGCCCCTCAGCGAATACCTTGGGGTGTCTTCTTTCCAAAATGGGGTCACATGTGGGGTATTTATACTGCCCTGGCATTTTAGGGGCCCTAAAGCGTGAGAAGAAAAATGCGTAAAAATGCCCTCCTAAAAGTTACTCATTGGAATTTGGGCCCCTTTGCGCATCTTGGCTGCAAAAAGTGTCACTCATGTGGTATCGCCGTACTCAGGAGAAGTAGGGCAATGTGTTTTGGGGTGTATTTTTACATATACCCATGCTGGGTGAGAGAAATATCTCTGTAAATTGCCAACTTTGAATAAAAAATTTAAAAGTTGTCATTTACAGAGATATTTCTCACACACAGTATGGGTATATATAAAAATACACCCCAAACACATTGCCCTACTTCTCCTGAGTTCGGCGATACCACATGAGTGACACTTTTTGCAGCCAAGATGCGCAAAGGGCCTAATTCCAATGAGTACCTTTAGGATTTCACAGGGCATTTTTACGCATTTGGATTCTCACGCTTTAGGACCCCTAAAATGCCAGGGCAGTGTAAATACCCCACAAGTAACCCCATTGTGGAAAGAAGACACCCCAAGGTATTTCGTGAGGGTATGGCAAGTTCACAGAAATTTTTTTTTTGGCACAAGTTAGCGGAAATTGATTTTTATTTTTATTTTTCCAAGTCTCATATTCCACTAACTTGTGACAAAAATAAAATTTTGCATGAACTCGCCATACCCCTCACGGAATACCTTGGGGTGTCTTCTTTCTAAAATGGGGTCACATGTGAGGTTTTGTACTGCCCTGGCATTTTAGGGTCTCCGCAATCATTACACGTATGGCCAGCATTAGGAGTTTCTGCGATTCTCCTTATATTGAGCATACGGGTAATGAGATTTTTTTCCGTTCAGCCTCTGGGCTGAAAAAAAAAAATGAACGGCACTGATTTTTCATTCGCATCGATCAATGTGGATGAAAAATCTCTGCCAAAATCAGTGACTGCGGTGCGGTGGGCTGGGCGCTAGCTACCTAACAAGTAGCTAACTAACTGGCCGTGATAAGGGACCCTTATGCCCCATTCACACGTCCGCAATTCTGTTTGCGGAGCGGAATTGCGGACCCATTCATTTCTATGGGGACAGACTTTGTCCCGCTCGGATCGGAATTACGGATCCGCGCTTCCGAGTCTGCACTTCCGTTCCGCAAAAATATAGAACATGTCCTATTCTTGTCCGCAATTGCGGACAAGAAAAGCATTTCTATATAGTTCTGGCAATGTGCGGATCTGCAAAATGCAGAAAGCACATTGCCGGTGTCCGTGTTTTGAGGATCTGTGGATCCGCGGATCAGATCCAGCGGATCCACGGATCCGCAAAACACATATGGACGTCTGAATGGAGCCTTACAAGGGGTTTGATCAATGACAGGGGGTGATCAGGGGTCTAGATTGGGTGATCAAGGGGTTGAGTGGTGGGGGGGTTAGTGTAGTGTTTGGTGCAACTTTACATAGTTACCTGGTCCTCTGGTGGTCGATCCCAGCAAATGGGACCACCAGAGGACCAGGTAGCAGTATATCAGACGCTGTTCACAAAACAGCGTCTGATATACTTGTTTGATGCGATTTATATCGCATCTACAGCCTGCCAGCGATTGATCATCGCTGGCAGGCTGTAGTCCAACTCTTGAGGCAGGCGCTGTGAGCGCAGCGCTGCGTTCACAGGAAGTCTCGCGAGATGGCCGCGCCGACGCGTCCGATCAGAAGAACAGGACCGCCCGCAGGACGCAATCCTGCGTACGGCGGTCCTGAAGCAGTTAAAAAAAAAACGATTGCTCTCAGAACATGGAGACATTAAAACATTAATGTTTTTGTTTCAATGCTTTTATTGTGTTATAAATTTAAAAAAAGTATACATATTATGTATCGCCGTGTCCGTAACAACCAGCTCTATAAAAATATCACATGACCTAACCCTTTAGGTGAACACCGTAAAAAATTAAAAATAAAAACAGTGCTAAAACAAGCTATTTTTTGTCACAAAAATTGCAAACCAAGCAATCAAAAAGGTGTATGCACCCCAAAATAGTACGAATCAAACCTTCACCTCATCCCGCAAAAAATGAGACCCTACCTAAGACAATGGGTCAAAAAATAAAAAAACTATGACTCTCAGACAATGGAGACACTAAAATATAATTATTTTTTTTTGCTTCAAAACTGCTATTATTGTGTTAAAGTGAAACAAATAAAATAAAAGTAGACATATTATGTATTGCCGCATCCGTAACAACCTGCTCTACAAAAATATCACATGACCTAACCTCTCAGGTGAACACCGTAAAAAAAAAATAAGGACAGTGCAAAAAAAGCTGTTTTTTTGTCACCCAATATCACAAAGTGCAACACCAAGCAATCAAAAAGGCATATGCCCCCCAAAATAGTACCAATCAAACTGTCACCTCATTCAGCAAAAATTGAGACGCTAACTAAGACAATTGGTCAAAAAAATTAATAATAAAAAAGCTATGGCTCTCAGAAATTAAAACATCATTTTTTAGGTTTCAAAAATGCTATTATTGTGTAAAACTTAAATAAATAAGAAACAGTATACATATAAATACTGCCACATCTGTAACAATCTGCTCTATAAAAATGTCACATGACCTAACCCCTTAGGTGAACGCTGGAAAAATAAATAAAAACTGTGCTAAAACAACTAATTTCTTTGTCACCTTGCCCCATAAAGTGTAATAATGTATGATCAAAAAATCATATGTACTCAAAAATGGTACCAATAAAAACGTCAACTTTTCCTGCAAAAAACAATACCCTGCACAAGACGATCAGCAGAAAAAAAATAAATAAATATGGTGTTCAGAACATGGAGACACAAAAACATAATATTACAGCAAAGTAGACATATTTGATATCATTGTATCTGTAACAACCTGCTCTATAAAAATAGCACATGATATACCCTGTCAGATGAATGTTGTAAAAAATTAAAAATAAAAACAGTGCCAAAACAGCCATTTTTTGGTTACCTTGCCTCACAAAAAAACATATTATAGAGCAATTAAAAATCATATGTACCCCAAACAAGTACCAATAAAACTGCCACATTATCCCCTAGTTTCCAAAATAGGGTCACTTTTTGGGAGTTTCTACTGTAAGGGTGCATCAGGGGGGCTTTAAAAGGGACATGGCATCTAAAAACCAGATCAGCAAAATCTGCCTTCCAAAAACCATATGGCACTCCTTTTCTTCTGCGCCCTGCCATGTGCCCTTACATCAGTTTACGACTACATGTGGGGTGTTTCTGTAAACCGCAGAATCAGGGTAATATATATTAAGTTTTGTTTGGCTGATGTGTTAAAGAAAAAAATGGATTAAGATGGAAAATGTGCCAAAAAAGTGAAATTTTGAAATTTCATCTCCATTTTACCTAAAGGGTTAACAAAATTTGTAAAATCAGTTTCGAGTATCTTGAGGGGTTTAGTTTCTACAATGGGGTCATTTATGGGGGGTTTCCACTATGTAAGCCCCACAAAGTGACTTCAAAACTGAACTGGTCCTTAAAAAGTTGACTTTGGAAATTTTCTTAACAATTTCAAAAATTGCTTCTAAAATTCTAAACCTTCTAACGTCCTAAGAAAAATTAAATTACATTACCAAAATGATGCCCACATAAAGTAGATATATGGGTAATGTTAATGTATGAATATTTTATGAGACATCACTATCTGTCTTAAAAGCAGAGAGATTCAAATTTAGAAAACTGTGATTTTTTTTCAAATTTTCGTTAACTTTTGGATTTTTTAATAAATAAAAGTAAAACATATTGACTCAAATTTTCCATTAACATGAAGTACAATGTGCCATGAAAAAACAGTCTCTGAATGGCTTGGATAAGTAAAAGCGTTCCAAAGTTATTAACACATAAAGTGACATGTCAGATTTGCAAAATTAGGCCTGGTCAGGAAGGGGGTAAATGGCCCAGTCTGGAAGTGGTTAAATAGTACTTTACTTACCTGACACGAGAGATCATGGAAGGAATTTATCAAGCACTGTACTACAGAATTCTGGCTTTAAAAAATTGTAAAATAAAAAGGTTTTTGTGACTTTTTGAGGATATTTGTGCAAATAATTAGCAACTTTTTGCATTTCTTGAACCACTCACTTCAGTGTTGAAAAGTAGGTCGGAAAGTGAGCATGGTTAGCTATGTTAATTAATTTAATTCCAGTAGTCACAAACTTTGATCAAGCAATCAAAATGTCTTATTTACTGTAAAACAGAACCAATGAAAACTATAAGTCATTCCGCAAAAAATAAGCCCTGATACAGCTCTGTCAAAAGAAGAATTAAAAAGTTATGAGTCATGGGAATCTGGGAAAAAAAAATTTTTTTTTTTATAAAATAGTTTTTATGATTCAAAAGTAGTAAAATTAGAAAAAAAACTGGATGTACTTGGTATCAAGTTATCAAACTGACTCACAGAATTAAAGCTTATCACATGACAATGGCGGAAGTGCTGTTTTTTGTTTTTTTCATCCCTCCTAGAGTTTATAAAAGTTAATCAATGAGTTATATGCACCTCAAAATGGTATCATTATAAAAAAAAAGTTATGAATAATTTGATTTGGATGTGCAGTGGCCGGGTTTGGGGTGGCCCCAACGCTACGCTGGGTCCCCCGGACACCGTCGAGGTGTCACCACATGTTGCTGCTCTCCGGAAAGGATGGTAAGGTGTGGTAAACCCCAATGGGAAATAAGTTCAGAGAGTCAGGGTCTGCAGTAAACCAGTGTGCTTCTTTACTGGAGAAATTCAGGTATAAAACAGTACAGGTGAGGCATAGGGCTGGCTTCTCCAATCTCCGTCCTGGCAGAAGAAGGGTTTGATGCTGAGGAAAGGCCCGAGCTAGCTGTCCCTCTCTCTCTCAGAAGGATGGTACCCTGGCCAAATCCTGGAGATCCACGGACTGTAGCGCAGTAGTGTGGGTGTTTCCTTGGTCATGGAGTTGGTGATCCATGGTCTGATGCTCTGCATCCCCATCTCAGCATCTTTTGGCATGAGTCCATCCCCTCCAAGCACTGATCCCTAACTGCAGAACACTAAGGGCTCTGACCGCTCTCCTTAAATACCATTTTAAGCTAGACTGGAACCTTCTAGTGGGAGGGGTGGAGTGGAAAAACTCAGCACAAACAATTACAAACTTATCTTTGCACTCGTTCATCTTTGAGCTCTTTGCACTCGTTCACATGGTGCAGTACTGCGTGTCTGCCATTGCTGCCTCAGTGCTGTGCTGGCGGGGCGGTGGGTCCCAGAGCCAAGGAGGCTTTGCTGCACAGTGGGGTTGCTGTGTGGCTCCTGGGTCCCGCTGTCTGCTGCTGGTGCGGTGCTGGGGCGCCGGTGGTCGCCGCGTACGGCTGCGCCATTTATAGGTTAGAGTAGTTTCCCACTTGCAGAGGCTTCCTTGTCGCGGAAAGTGGGCCTATGCTCTTTGATCAAACTGTATACTAATGCCTCTTATGCACAGCATACTTTGTATTACATATTGGGCGGATATGCCACGTAATCATGCTGAGACAGTCATTACATCAAAAGCATAGTGTTAAGGATGTGCGATCCAGATTCACTCTCCAGTAAACATTGTAATTATTTGTTTTCTTTTTCCCCCTTCTGGTATCAGCACTCCTCCCCATTTGGACTAGGTGTTTTTAATTAGCCTTAGCTACAAGGGGTTTATAAACTCCTACTATCTCTCAGATGCATTTCCTGAGGGTCGTGACTGGGTGAGCTCTTTGCACTCGTTCACATGGTTCAGTACTGCGTGTCTGCCATTGCTGCCTCAGTGCTGTGCTGGCGGGGCGGTGGGTCCCAGAGCCAAGGAGCCTTTGCTGCACAGTGGGGTTGCTGTGTGGCTCCTGGGTCCCGCTCTCTGCTGCTGGTGCGGTGCTGGGGCGCCGGTGGTCGCCGCGCACGGCTGCGCCATTTATAGGTTAGAGTAGTTTCCCACTTGCAGAGGCTTCCTTGTCGCGGAAAGTGGGCCTATGCTCTTTGATCAAACTGTATACTAATGCCTCTTATGCACAGCATACTATGTATTACATATTGGGCGGATATGCCACGTAATCATGCTGAGACAGTCATTACATCAAAAGCATAGTGTTGAGGATGTGCGATCCAGATTCACTCTCCAGTATATATTGTAATTATTTGTTTTCTTTTTCCCCTCTGGTATCAGCACTCCTCCCCATTTGGACTAGGTGTTTTTAATTAGCCTTAGCTACAAGGGGTTTATAAACTCCTACTATCTCTCAGATGCATTTCCTGAGGGTCGTGACTGGGTGAGCTCTTTGCACTCGTTCACATGGTGCAGTACTGCGTGTCTGCCATTGCTGCCTCAGTGCTGTGCTGGCGGGGCGGTGGGTCCCAGAGCCAAGGAGGCTTTGCTGCACAGTGGGGTTGCTGTGTGGCTCCTGGGTCCCGCTCTCTGCTGCTGGTGCGGTGCTGGGGCGCCGGTGGTCGCCGCGCACGGCTGCGCCATTTATAGGTTAGAGTAGTTTCCCACTTGCAGAGGCTTCCTTGTCGCGGAAAGTGGGCCTATGCTCTTTGATCAAACTGTATACTAATGCCTCTTATGCACAGCATACTATGTATTACATATTGGGCGGATATGCCACGTAATCATGCTGAGACAGTCATTACATCAAAAGCATAGTGTTGAGGATGTGCGATCCAGATTCACTCTCCAGTATATATTGCAATTACAAACTTATCACTCCCATCTTTCAAAGACTTACATTAGAGCATCAGTGATACTTAATGGCAATGACAATGCAGTTTTTCCAGACAAAAACATGTTTCCAGACATAACAATATAGCTAAACCAGATATTCAAAAGGTCAGTCTGTTTTCCCTCCAAAACATGCTCTTCCCTATGGCAGCTTCTCATTCAAAGTCCCAAAAGTCTCCCAGTAATCATGAACACTTTCCACAGAGCCTTGCAAATACAGTGCAAATGAACAGGATATACATCACACCTTAAATATAAAATGCAGCTAAACAGTATTAAACAGTGCAAGTTAACACTTTCAAGTGAAATAAAGTAAGACGTTTATAAATTTGCATAGGGGAAATAGGGGCAAATCCACAAATGTCCAAACATCAAAGTACCCCTGCTCCATGGCACTACAGATTCTTCACCGAATTTCACAAAGAAATTTGATTCAGGACGAGTAACTTTGTCACAAAGTGCATTCCTTTATATGTGGTGGGAGCAATGACGGAGAAGGCATTTGAACCCCTCAAATGCCGCGTTCATCGCTGATCACAGCATTTGAGGCTACAATTTAGCCCTTTCAGGGTTTAATCAGGGTAAAAATAAAATACTAACCTTATCCATTTGCTCGCGTAGAGGCCGTCACAGGCATCTTGATTAAAGACACCCCGCAAAACCTTGCACAATGATGTCATCATGTCATCGAGTTGACAAGCATGGCGACATCATCACTGATGACGTCAAAGCGCCTGACCAGAGTGCTGGCATGGTGGCATCATACATAACACCGCACAAAATCTTGTATGGTTTCTGTGATCAAGATGGCCACAATGACCTCTTTGCAAGCAAATGGATGAGGTGAGTATGTATTTTTTTTATTTTTGACCACCATTTCAGGACAAATAGATTCGCTACCACAAAGCACAAGGAAATTCAGCTTTGTGGCGAATCAAAGTTTTCCTGACAGTCAATTTGTTTGGCTTTGATTCACTGAACAATTACAATTATAAACTACAACTTGTTCAGCAAAAATGAAGCCCGCAATGGCTACATTGATGGAAAAATAAAAAAATATATAGTTCTTGGTATACAAATAACTCTTGGTAAACAAATAGCTTGGACACTAAGGTGAAAACAAGCTGATAACTAAGGAGTTTGGGTTTGTTTACATCACCGTTTCTCCTTTCCGTTCTCTGGCTCTGTTAAAGAGCAGGAGAACGGAAAGGATGGATCCTGCAGATAACTGACACCTAACTGAGCGTCACGGAGCCTAAAGACGCCAATATAATAGGGTCCGTTAGGTGTCCACTCAGAACATGATTTTTGAGCAGAGACAAAAGTTCATATTCTGAGCGGACACGGAACGGACCCTATTATAGTAGCCGGAGAACGGAAAGGAGAAATGGTGATGTGAACGAGCCCTTAACCATTCTATAGATCGTTAACTTGGACCAACTTTGCTGCTAGTTGCCTTTTATGTTCTCTCTTGTTTTGCATGGCATTTTCTATGTTTCCATTTTTAAAGGTCTGTTATGGTTTTATAATTTATTGTAGAATGAAATACAAAAGCTGAACATACTTTGTGTATCAATGCCTTGTGGTTTCCCTCTTTACAGTCATTCATTTGGGACATTTATTGTTACATCCAGTGGACGAGTCTGTCCTAAACACCTGTCTGGCTGTTTAACAGATTGAGCTGAGATGTCAAACTTAGTTATTAAAAACTTCATATATCACAACATTCAACCTCAACCCTAGAGGTACAACATTAGGAGACGTGCAGGCACACTGCTGTCCTATCTTTAGAACAATGATGATAGAATCCTATGCTAAATATACTCTGTTCTATGTAAATGTGATTTTATTCCTGCAACTTTCCTAAAGGTTACCTATGTATCTTAACAAATTGGTTACTCAAGTATATACTTTAGGACTTCCACCCTTGTCCTGCCCTAATTTAGCAGCTGATCAGTCAGGTACCCCAATGCAGGTTCAGTATTCAGACCAATAGTTGGTTATGTTATTTCTTATTTTCCATGATACTATATTTATTCAAAGAAATCCTAAAATCCTGCAGCTTTCGCTGCAGCTTAAACAATTAATCCTAATAATAGGCACCACCCGCAAAAGACCTCCACGTCGTATCACAATAAACATGGGACCAGGATACGGACAAAACGGAGTTTATAGTACAAACACAAGCAAAGGCAGAAGCACAGGGAAAACATAACCTCTATGCACCGTCCGCACAGTGGGGGAAACCCCCACTGCGCCACTGTCTAGCAATACTCCAGAGGGGCATGTCTAAGCAAACCCAGGGGTTCACTAGAGCCCCTGATGGTGGGGATAGACTTTGCTGCAGGGGGTTGCCAGGGTCCACTCTGGAGCGTGAACTAGACTAGTGTTTCCCAACTAGTGTGCCTCCAGCTGTTGCAAAACTACAACTCCCAGCATGCCCGGAAAGCCTTTGGCTGTGCAGGCATGCTGGGAGTTGTAGTTTTGCAACAGCTGGAGGCACGCTAGTTGGGAAACATTGAACTAGACAGTGACAAGAGGAGCGAACGGACACAGGTACCGGAGGTACCGACGGTGCATAGTAATAAGACATAAAAGCAAACATAGGCAAATACATACTAGCAGGAGTTCCAGCAAGAACACAGGAGTGGCAAAGGGCAGAGAAGATCTTGCTCCACCAGTGACATACTGTGTGGCCTTGCCATTGCACTCTGCAGCAAGGAAGGCTGCAGCACAAGCTAGCAGAACATAGAGCAAACACACAAACGAGGCTATGGTCACCAGCACCATGAGAGATGCTGCAAGGGCAAAGCACGCTGCACCAGCAGCAGGGAGGCTGCTCAGAGGGCATGACCCAGGACACGTACAAGACATAGCTCATAGCTAGCAGCACCATGAGAGGTGCTGCACGGGCGGTGCCCGCTGCACCAGCAGCAAGGAAGCTGCTCCGAGGGCATGGCTTAGGGCATAGCATGTTCCCCTCCGAGGAACGACAGACCCCCTTCCGGGGAGACAGGAAACACAGCAAGGCAAGACATAACATAACAGGCAAACTAATAACAGAGACACAGGAGTACGAACAACATCAAGCAATGGACAACAGGCAAAGGAACACAGGCAAGGACAAAGCAGGAGACGAAGCAATAGACAACAACCAGTGGACAATAATGAACAAATAGGGGAACCTACAGAGCACAGACGGACACGGATCCCATGGGTCAGCAGCATGGGAGACAGAGAAGACACAGGGAGCAGGACAAACAAACACCAGGAGAGCTGAACCAGAACTGAGGAAACCTCAGCCTTATATACAGGTACCATGGGTGCAGCTGAGAGGCCACACCCATGGAGCTGACAGAGGATTAACTCCTGAAAGACACACATGGGAGTTAACCCATACAATACCACATACAAACACTGAAACGAAGCTGCATCGAGGAACTGCAGCACACGAATGGACGGAAGGTCACGACCTGAAACAGCGGCCGTGACAGCATCTCTGTACATCGATAATTACTATTCACAATAGATGATATTACAGTCTATCTACTTCCTCATGACGTCTGCACAGGTCACAAAGCATGCATAGAAAACTCTCCCATAAAAGTCAATCAGGTCAGCTCCTGTCTATTGTGTCTTTGGCCCATGGTAGCTGCTGTAAGGCATATCTCTAAATGCTGTTAAGAACAGCTTAGGCAAGATGCCAGCCCCAATAATCATGTTCAGAAAATAGAATAAATAAATCTACTATCACAATCGACAATAATGTTCCCCCTGTAGTGCCAGTAGATAATGCCCAATGATGATGCTTTTCCATGCCCCACTGTAGTGCAAGTATATATATACATATATATATAATGTTCCCCCAGTAGTGCCAGTATATATAACGCTTCCCCTGTAGTGCCAATATATATACAATGTATGTGAAGTGAAAAGAAAATGATGCATGGTTTTCAAAATTTTTAAAAAATAAAAATCAGAAAAGTAGGCATGCATTTCTTGTCAGTCCCCTGTACTCTGATACCCCCAAATAAAATCCAGTGTGACCAACTTCCTTCAAAAGTCACCTAATTAGTAAATAGAGTCGACCTGTATGTAATTTATGTTCAGTTTAACTACAACTGTTCAGTGAAGGCCTCAGGGGTTTGTCAGTGAACATTAGTGATCAAACAGCATCATGAAAACAAAGGAACACACCAGACAGGTCAGTGATAAAGTTGTGGAAAAGTGTGATGCAGGGATAGGTTAGAAAAAAAATATCCCAAGTGCTGAACATCTCACAGAACACTGTTCAGTCCATCTTCCAAAAATGGAAGGAGTATGGCACAACTACCATACCATCTACCAAAACATGGCTGCCCTCTCAAACTGACAGCCCGGGCAAGTAGAGCACAAATTAGAGAAGCAACCAAGAGGCCCATGGTCACTCTGGAGGCGCTACAGAGATCCCCACCTCAGGTGGTAGAATCTGTCATGTACTCCACAAATTTTTATTTTTCGGTTCACATAGCCATATGAGGGCTTGTTTTTTGCAGGACAAGTTGTACTTTCCAACACCACCATTTAATATTGCATATGATGTAGTGGGAAGCGGGGAAAAAATTCCAAATGGGGTGAAATTGCAAAAAAAAAGCAATTCCACCACAGTTTTGTGGCTTTTTAAATTCCGACATTCGATGTGCGATAAAACTGACCAGTTATTTTTACTCTACAGATCAGTACGAATCCGGTCGAAGACATTAGCCGCGGGTGTCAGCTACAGGAACCATGCGGACACCCGCGGCTAAGGCGCCCGCATGGAGCAGAAGCGGGCGCCATCTTTAAAGACCGGACACAGGACGTACATGTACGTCCTGTGTCCTTAAGAGGTTAAAGGCAGATAGTGATATCTCATTAAATAGTTTTTTACTTAAGATTCTCTATATGTCTACTTTATGTTGGCATCATTTTAAAATTTTTATTTTTTTTTAGGATTTTAGAAGGCTTAGAATTTAAGAAGCAATTTTTCAAATTTTCTATAAAATTTTCCAAACCGAGTTTTTCAAAGACCAATTCAGTACTGAAGTCACTTTGAGGTCCTTACATAATAGAAAACACCCATAAATTTTCCCATTTTAGAAACTACACCCCTCAAATTACTCAAAACTGGTTATACAAACTATGTTAACCCGTTAGGTGTTCCAAAAGAATTCAAGGAAAATGCAGCTGAAATTTACAATTTTAAGTTTTTGTACAGATTTTTAATTTTAATCCAATTTTTCCTATGCCATAGCAAGGGTTAGCAGCAAAATGAACCTCAATATTTATTACTCTGATTCTGCAGTTTACAGAAACACCCCATTTATGTTCGTAAACAGCTGTATGGGCACATGGCAGTTCTCAGACGGAAAGGAGCAACATATGGTTTTTGGAGAGCAGATTTTGCTGGAATGGCTTTTGATTGTCGTGTAAGATTTAAAAGCACACTAAGGCACCCCTACAGTAGAAACCCACCAAAAGTGACTCCATTTGGAAACAACACCCCTCAAAGAATTTAGTGATGTGTGTAATGACCACTTTTACCTCAGAGGCATTTCATAATATTTAGAAACACTTGGCTTCAAAAATAAAAATTTATATTTTTTACAAGAAAAAGTCGCTTAAGCCCAAATTATTCACTTTAACTAGGGATAACAGGAGAAAATGCACTTTGTGTCATTACAGACACAGTGATACCAATTATGTGTAGTTTATTTTATTTTTTTCATTCTCTTATAAAAGAGTGGATATGGGAAAAGTCAATTCATTTTATTTTTAATTTACATTATTATTTTACACTGATTTTTTACTTTCTTTTTTTTTTCACTTTTTTTTTATCAAGTACCACTTGGATCTTGAAGATCCAGTGGGGTGGATGCCTGTTCTATATTTTGCAATGCTCTTGCATTGCAAAGTATAATACTATCAGTGTTTCACTGATAGATGGCAAGGCGTCCAGTTGCCATGGCAACCATTGAGCCACTGCCATCAGCGCACAGCAGCCCAATGGTTAAGAGAGGGAGCCCCCTCCCTCTGTTAACCTCTTGGATGCCGCTGACTGTGGCATCTAAGGGGTTAAAGCAGAGTGTCAGCATACAGCTGACACTTGCTGCTGATGGCGCGGCAAGAACAGGAACAGAGCCGCTCTGATTGGTCCCTTGCCGGCATTACTGGACTGTACCCTGTCCGTGACAGTGCAGAGGCAGAAGCTGTAATATAAGCACTTTGCAGCGCTTGGATGAACCCCTTCAAGCGACAGCCTGTTTGGACCAAATGCCAGAGTCCCATTTACCTTTATGCATAAAAAAATCCCAAATTTGCGGAAAATCTTGAAAAATTAGCTAATTTCAAAATTAGAATTTCTTTGCCTTTAAGACGAATAGTGATACTTCATAAAATAGTTATTACTTTACATTCGCCATATATCTACTTTATGTTGGCATCATTTTGTAAATGTCATTTTATTTTTTTAGCAAGTTAGAAGGCTTAGAAGTTTAGAAGCACATTTAAAAATGTTTAAGAATTTACAAAACCCACTTTTTTAAGGACCATTTCAGTTATAACATAGTAACATAGTAACATAGTATATAAGACCGAAAAAAGACATTTGTCCATCCAGTTCGGCCTGTTTCCTACAAGTTGATCCAGAGGAAGGCAAAAAACCCCTGTGAGGCGGAAGCCAATTTTCCTCACTTAAGGGAAAAAAAATTCCTTCCCGACTCCAATCAGGCAATCAGAAAAACTCCCTGGATCAACGACCCCTCTCTAGTAGCTGTAGCCTGTAATATTATTACACTCCAGAAATAAATCCAGTCCCCTCTTGAATTCCTTTATTGTACTCACCATCACCACCTCCTCAGACAGAGAGTTCCATAGTCTCACTGCTCTTACCGTAAAGAATCCTCTTCTATGTTTGTGTACAAACCTTCTTTCCTCCAGACGCAGAGGATGTCCCCTTGTCACAGTCACAGTCCTGGGGATAAATAGATGATGGGACAGATCTCTGTACTGACCCCTGATATATTTATACATAGTTATTAGATCTCCCCTCAGTCGTCATTTTTCTAAAGTGGATAATCCTAATTTTGATAACCTTTCAGGGTACTGTAGATCCCTCATTCCAGTTATTACTTTAATTGCCCTCCTCTGAACCCTCTCCAGCTCTGCTATGTCTGTCTTGTTCACAGGAACAAGGAAGTCACTTTGTGGGGCTTACATAGTAGAAACCACCCATAAATTACCACATTTTAGAAACTACACCCCTCAAGTTATTCAAAACTGATTTTACAAACTTTACTAACCCTCTAGGTATTCCACAAGAATTAACCACATCAGCCCCCCTAGCTTAAACACCCTTAATGACCAGGCCACTTTTTACAATTCTGCACTACACTACTTTCACCGTTTATTGCTCGGTCATACAACTTACCACCCAAATGAATTTTACCAAACTTTTTTTGCTATTCATCAAAAATGACCGAAATTTTTGCAAAAAAAAAAAGACATTTTTCACTTTCTGTTGTAAATTTTTTTTTTTTTAAATACATTTCTATAAATGTATTGTTCTACATGTCTTTGATAAAGAAGAAGTGTATATTTATTGGTTTGGATAAAAGTTTACAAACTAGCGTTTACAAACTATGGTGCAAAAAAGTGAATTTCCGCATTTTGACTTTCTGAGCACCTGTCATGTTTCCTGAGGCACTACAATGCCCAGACAGTACAAACACCACAAATGACCCTATTCTGAAAGTAGACACCTAGGTAGCTCGCTGATGGGCATAGTGAGTTCATGGAGTTTATTTTTGTCACAAGTTAGCGGAAATAGTTTTAGTTTTTTTTCAAAAAATTTCCTTTTCCGCTAACTTGTGACAAAAAATAAAAACTTCCATGAACTCACTATGCCCATCAGCGAATACCTTAGGGTGTCTACTTTCCGAAATGGGGTCACTTGGGTATTTTTTTGGCACAAGTTAGCGGAAATTGATTATTATTTTTTTTTCTTACAAAGTCTCATATTCCACTAACTTGTGACAAAAAATAAAATTTTACATGAACTCGCTATGCCCCTCACGGAATACCTTGGGGTTTCTTCTTTCTAAAATGGGGTCACATGTGGGGTATTTATACTGTCCTCGCATTTTAGGGGCCCCTAAAGCGTGAGAAGAAGTCTGGAATCCAAATGCGTAAAAATGCCCTGTGAAATCCTAAAGATACTCCTTGGAGTTAGGGCCCCTTTGCGCATCTTGGCTGCAAAAAAGTGTCACTATGGTCATCAGTATCAGGAGAAGTAGGGCAATGTGTTTTGGTTTTTTTTTACATATACCCATGCTGGATGAGAGAAATATCTCTGTAAATTGACAACTTTATATAAGAAAATGGAAAAAGTTGTCATTTACAGAGATATCTCTCACACACAGTATGGGTATATGTAAAAATACACCCCAAAACACATTGCCCTACTTCTCCTGAGTACGGCAATACCACGTGTGACACTTTGCAGCCAAGAGTACCTTTTAGGAGGGCATTTTTACGCATTTTTCTTCTCACGCTATAGGGCCCCTAAAATGCAAGGGCAGTATAAATACCCCACATGTGACCCCATTTTAGAAAGAAGACACCACAAGGTATTCCGTGAGGGGCATGGCGAGTTCATAGAAGATTTTTTTTTTGGCACAAGTTAGCGGAAATTGATTTTTTATTGTTTTTTCTCACAAAGTCTGCCTTTCCGCTAACTTGTGACAAAAAGTTAAATTTTTCATGGACTCAATATGCCCCTCAGCGAATAGCTTAGGGTGTCTTCTTTCCAAAATGGGGTCACATGTGAGGTTTTTGTACTGCTCTGGCATTTGAGGGTCTCCGCAATCATTACATGTATGGCCAGTATTGGGAGTTTCTGCTATTCTTCTTAGGCCTCATGCACACGACCGTTGTTTGATTCCGTGTCCGTTGCTCCGTTTTTCGTGATTTTCGGCGGACCCTTTGGTTTTCAATGGGTCCGTGGAAACCTCGGCAAATGCACCGTTTGTCCTCCGCGTCCGTGATTCCAGTCCGTCAAAAAAATATAACCTGTCCTATTCTTGTCCGTGAAAAACGGTTCACGGACCCATTCAAGTCAATGGGTCCGTGAAAAAATGCGGATGGCCATCCGTGTGTTATCCGCATTCCGTGTCCGTTTTTTTTGCGGATCCCTTGGCAGGCACTTGGGAAAAATTGTCAGCCTGTCTTTTGGTAAAATCTTTTGGGTCATGTCCGCTAGAAAAAACGGAAAACACACGGAAACACAACGGAAGACAAAAACGGACACGGATCACTGAACAACGGAACCCCTTTTTTGCGGACAGCATAAAAAAACGGTTGTGTGCATGAGGCCTTATATGGAGCATACGGGTAATGAGATTTTTTTTTCCGTTCAGTCCCTGGGCTAAAAGAAAAAATGAACGGCACAGATTTCTTCATTCGCATCGATTGATATGGATGAAAAAATCTCTGCCAAAAAATATGCAAAAAAAAAAAGAGGGGCCTGGCAATTGCCAGGACATAGGGGCTCCGCCCAAACATCCATACCCACTTCAGCTCCTATGTCCTGGCAAACGTGATTTCTCCATTCACATGGATCGTTGTGGAGGAAGACATCTTTGCCAGATTTTTGATACAAAGTGTTTGCCAAAGCATATTGTGGCGAAACCAACCTGGTCACTGGGCATTGGAGAAGACTAATTGCCCGCCTCCTCCCCTGCAACTATGGCCCCTGGAAGATTGTACCCTTTTAAACCAGCATTTGGGCATATTGTATTTTATTATGCTGCTGCTGCTGGCCCTTTAAGAACCATCTGGGGACATACTGTGGAGTTACTGGGCGGCCACCATTTCATGTATCAGAGACACATGGTGAGAACAATGGATGGCAGCCATTTAACACTCACCTGTTTAACTCTGGATCGACCCTTGAGAAAGCTGACGGCGAAACGCGCGTCGGGGCGCGTTTACTTGGCGACACTGTTGTGACCTATTGCTGGTGTGTATATTACTATGTTGTTTATCTTGTGCGACTATCCTCGTGTTCACTGTTGTTTAAATATTTATGGTGACCGGCTATTTAGCCCAAATTAGCAACTGTCTGTTTTGGTGGGTCCCAACTATCCATTTGGTATATACACTGACTGAGGATATTTGCGCATAGTTGTTATCAATTTTAACCAGCTATACCCTGATTGTGTTATGTGGTGTGTCGCTCTTTGTGTAATTGTTTTTACTTGTTTTTTAATACTTTTTGTACCAATCATGTTTCATAAATTGTTCTAATAAAGACGTATTGCTATTTATATTTTTTCAATTTTTGACTCTGATATAGTTTTTTTGGATCTCTAAGGTGACACTAATACTATTATACAGTTGTGTTCAAAATTATTCAACCCCCAATGCTGTAAAGGGTTTTAGGGAATTTATTGTACATTTGTAGTTGTGTTCAGAATGAAATCTTACAAGGACTTTTTAAAGAACCAAATGCAACTAAAATGACATCAATTGTTTTTGTAATACATTATTAAATGTTTTTTTTGTGATTTCTTCATTGACACAATTATTCAACCCCTTAAAGACTACCACTCTTACCCTGGGAACACACCTGAGCGTTTTTCAGCGCGTTCATACGCGCTGAAAAACGCTCAACATGTGAAAAGCCATGCATCCCTATGTGCATGGTTCACATGTCGGCGTTTACAGCGGACGAACGCGCTGTAAAACGCCCTGCCTGGTCGTGTCGGCTGCCGTGACTATCGCGCGGCAGCACGCGCGAGCCAACCCATAGGCTATTATGGGAGCGCGCATATGACGCGCGCTTCCATAAAACAGCCACTTCGCGGCTGAAGCGCGCGTCATATGCGCGTCATAGGCGCGCCCTGGGAACACGCGAAGTGTGTTCCCAGCCTTAAGAACAGAGGTTCATTCAAGTGTTTTCGATCAGGTATTGAAAACACCTCTGGATGTCAAGGAGCAGCAATAAAGCATAATAAGTACCAATTCGGCAGATTTAAAATGACTGTGATACTCAGCTCCTTCTAGACATTTACTGGTGTGTTTACAAACATGGTGAAGTCAAGAGAATGGTCCAGGAAGACAAGAGAAGAGGTGATTTCTCTTCACAGGAAGGGCAATGGCTTTAAGAAGATTGCAAAGATGTTAAACATACCAAGAGACACCATAGGAAGCATCATTCGCAAATTCAAGGCAAAGGGCACTGTTGAAACGCTACCTGGTCGTGGCAGAAAAAAGATGCTGACTTTGACTGCTGTGCACTACCTGAAGCGCAAAGTGGAGAAAAGTCCGCATGTGACTGCTGAGGAACTGAAAAAAGATTTGTCAGATGCGGGTACTGAAGTTTCAGCTCAGACAATAAGGCGCACACTGCGTAATGAAGGCCTCCATGCCAGAACTCCCAGGCGCACCCCTTGCTGTCTCCAAAGAATAAGAAGAGTCGACTGCAGTATGCCAAAAGTCATGTGGACAAACCACAAAAGTGTTCTGTGGACTAATGAAACAAAATTAGAACTGTTTGGGCCCATGGATCAACGCTATGTTTGGAGGAGGAAGAACAAGGCCTATGAAGAAAAGAACACCTTGCCTACTGTGAAGCATGGCGGGGGACAATCATGCTTTGGGGCTGTTTTGCTTCTACAGGTACAGGGAAGCTTCAGCGTGTGCAAGGTACCATGAATTCTCTTCAGTACCAGGAGATATTGGATGAAAATGTGATGCAGTCCGTCACAAACCTGAGGCTTGGGAAACGTTGGACCTTTCAACAGGACAATGATCCCAAGCATACCTCCAAGTCCACTAGAGCATGGTTGCAGATTAAAGGCTGGAACATTTTGAAGTGGCCATCGCAGTCACCAGGCTTAAATCCGATTGAGAACCTCTGGTGGGACTTAAAGAAAGCAGTTGCTGCGCGCAAGCCTAAGAATGTGACTGAACTGGAGGCTTTTGCCCATGAAGAATGGGCGAAGATACCCGTAGATCGCTGCAAGACACTTGTGTCAAGCTATGCTTCACGTTTAAAAGCTGTTATAACTGGAAAAGGATGTTGTACTAAGTACTAAGATTGAATGTCACTTGGGGGTTGAATAAGACTGATAATGATGTGAGCACAGAAAAGACATTTGTGGTTATTTCATTATAAATGTTATGTTATATTTGTCTGACTTACAAGTGCCTCTTTGATTTAATTGTAAACAAGATGACTGAAATGATCAATATCAATGTCAAACTGGCCAAAACACTCAATTTCAGTGGGGGTTGAATAATTTTGAACACAACTGTAGATCTGACTGTGATCAGTTCTGATCACTTACAGATACTATAAAAGTACAAATGCTGATTAGCGCTACGCTAATCAGCGAATCAGTGACTGCGGTGCGGATGGCGGGCGCTAACGGAAGCTAACTACCTACCAAAGGGGCCTAAACTAACCTAAACCTAGCAGTCAATACTGGTGGAAAAAAAAAGTGACAGTTTACACTGATCACTTTTTTTCCTTTCACTAGTGATTAACAGGTGATTGATATGGGGTGATCAAGGGGTTAATTGGGGTGATGGGAGGTGATCTGGGGCTAAATATGTGGTGCTTGGTGTACTTACTGTGACATGTGCTCTGTGCTGGGTCCAACTGATGAAAAGGACCCAGCACAGAGCACAGAAGCCATTTAATGCATTATATTTATAAATATAATGCATTATATGGCTTGTGATTCGTTTTTTTAAAAGACACCAGCCTGCCAATGCAGATCATTGGCTGGCAGGCTGGTGACGAACTTCTCCTGAGCCTGCCATGCTATTCTGTGCACCTGTTCAGGTGCACAGATCGCGTCATCTCGCGAGATGACGCGCCCGCGTGTCAACGAGGAATAACTGGGCCGCCGAGATCACGCGATCCTGCGTGCGGCGGTCCAGAGCAGGTTATACCAAATTGGAGGGGAAATTTTAAAATTTCATTGTTTGAGGCAGATTATCCATTTCAATCCAATTTTCTTGGAACACATGAAGGATTAACAACCAAAGAAACTTCAATGTTTATTACCCTGAATCTGCAGTTTACAGAAACCCCCCATATGTGGTCGCAAACTGCTGTATGAGCACACGGCAGGGCTCAGAAGGAAAAGAGAGCCATATTGTTAACGGAGGGCAGATTTTGCTAGAATAGTTTTAGGTGCCATGTCACATTTGAAGAGACCCTGAGGTACTCCTAGAAAGAAAACCCCAAAAAGTGACCCCATTTTGGAAACTACCTCCCTCAAGGAATAAATTTAGTGGTGAACGTTTTGACCCAACAAGCGTTTCATAGAATGTAGAAACAGATGGCTGCGGAAATTAACTTTAATTTCCAATATAAAGTTGCTTTAGCCCCAAATTTTTTAATTTCACAAGGGGTAACAGGAGAAAATGCACCCCCCACAATTAGTTATGCATTTTTTCCTGAATACGGCAACACCCCATACGTGGTCATAAACCCCTATTTGGGGCAACGGCAGCATTCAGAAGGGAAGGAGCGGCATCGGAACATATAATTTGCTAAAATTAGTTTAGGGCCCATAACAATTGTATTAGTTTAGGGCCCATAACAATGAGGGGACTTGTTTTTTGCGGGACAGGCTGTCGTTTTTTACTAGTATCATTTTGGGGTACATATGTCTTTTTGATCACATTTTATACCATTTTTTGTGTAGATGAAGTGGGAAAAATGGCAATTCTGCCAGTGTTTTTTATTTTTATTCTTTATGGGGCTCCTCTTGTGGTAAATATTATATGATTATTTTATTCTGTGGGTTGATACGGTTATGGCGATACCAAATTTATGTAGTTTTTTTATGTTTTACTACTTTTTCAGCAATAAAATCACTTTTGTGTTAAAAATAAATTATATTTTGCATCGCCATATACTAAAGTCCATAACTTTTTTATTTTTACCAGTGTAGCTGTGTGGGGGACGAGCTGTAGTTTTTATTGGTATCATTTTGGGGTAAATATGTCTTTTTGATCAATTGTTTTTTTATTTTTTTGTGGACATGAGGTTCTAAAACAACAATTCTGTCAATTTTTTCTACACAATTTTTTACGGCGTTCAATGCGCAGGATTAGTAATATGATACTTTTATAGATCAGGTCGTTATGGACGAGGTGATACTAATTATGTGTATTTTTTTATTTTTTTTATTTTTTTAATGACATAAATGAACGAATATGAGAAAAGACAATTTTTATTTTATTGTTATTTAAATTTTTATTTCTTTTTCCACTTTTTTAACACTTTTTTATTTATTTATCAAGTCCCATTTGGATCTTGAAAATCCAATGGGCCTGATGGCTATACAGTACATTGTAATAGTCATCTATTGCAATGCACTGTATAGTGTCTATTACAGTTACACTAAGGCTGATCAGACCCTCAGGGTCTTATCAGCCTTAGGTACATGGCAGTCCGGACACCTTTGAAAGTGGGGCACTGGGGGCCATTATATCAATGGGGGGCACAGTGGCAGTCATGCCTGGTTTTAGGCTGTAATCTCCAGCGTGGAGATCACAGCCTGAAACCGGCATTTTTTACACTAACGCGCTCCCATTGGTTAGTCTGCAGAGACTAACTAATCGGAGTGCTTGCCGGCAAGAGACCACTCTGATCGGTCCCTTGTCGGCTTCCCTGGTGTCTCTGCTCTCTGGGAGAGTGGAGACTCCGGGGTTGTGACAGTTTATAGTGTCACAGCCCCGGTAAGCAGTTTGGACGTGATTGTAGGTCTAAATGCAGTAAATTACTTGTACAGGTCCAAATGCGTGAAGGGGTTAAAGAGGTGTCATAACGTTTATATACATGCTATCTTCATGGGGCAGGTGCAGATAGGACGTATATAGCCGTATGGCAGTTGGGAAGGGGTTAAAGAAAGAAAAACCCATAATGTTCACTGAAATAACTTGCAATTGACAAATGTAATAATAAATAAAAATATACTAAAATCAGTTTAAGAAAATCAGACATTGCTTTTCAATTGTGGTTCAACAGAATAATTTTCAAAACAACCTAATGAAACTGGCCTCATGGTTCCCCTTAACTTAATATTTTGTTGCACAACCTTTTGAGGCAATCACTGCAACTAAGCAATTTCTGTAACAATGAGACTTCTGCACCTGTCCATGGGTATTTTGTCCCACTCCTCGTGAGCTCCAGTTGCCTCAGAATGGAAGGGTGCCTTCTCCAGACTGCACGTTTCAGCTCATTTCACAGATGTTCAATAGGATTTAGATCAGGACTCATTGAAGACAACTTCAGAATAGCCCATTGCTATGCTCCTAGCCATTCCTGGATGTTTTTAGCTGTGTGTTTTGGGTCATTATCATGTTGGAGGACCAATGACCTGCAGCTGAAACCAAACAAAAAAGCTGGGGCAGCACATTCCACACTAGAATGCATTGAAAGTCCATGTTTCACAGTAGGTACATATGTTATTTTTATTATATGTTTAGAATGCATTGAAAGTCCATGTTTTACAGTAGGTACATATGTTCTTTTTATTATATGTTTAATTTTTATGTCTGTGAACACAGAGCTGAAGTGACGTGTTAAAAAGCTCCAGTTTTGTCTCATCTGTCCAAAGGACATTTTCCGTGGAGCTTTGTGGCTTGTCAAGTTGCATTTTGACAAAATCCAGTCAAATTTTTTTATGATTTGCTTTCAACAGGGTCTTCTATTAACCTCTTAAGGACGAAGGGCGTACATGTACGCCCTTCGTCCGCACTTTAAAGATGGCGCCCGATTCATCAAGCTGACACCCGCAGCTCATGTCCGCGACCGGCAGCGATGCCGATCGCGGACATTTAACCCCTCAGATGCCGTGGTCAATCCTGACCACGGCATCTGATCAGCAAAAAACCGAAAGTTTCACTTCGGTTTGCTCCGGCCCTGATGGCCACAAGGGGGGCCAGAGCATGCATGTAGTACCCTAGGTTTCTGTGAATGAAACCTAGGGTACTACACAGTATTCCTATGGAGCCTATGACTGTAATAGGCTCCATAGGAAATATGCTGATTTTTTCATATATTCCAATGCTATTGCATTGGAATATATGAGAATAGCAATCTGATGATTGCATCTTATAGTTCCTATGGGAACTATAAAAAAGTGGTAAAAAAAAAAAAGTTTAAAAATAAAAATTAAATAAAAAAATATAAAAATTCAAATCACCCCCTTTCCCCAAAATAGAAAATAAAATAAATAAAAATAAAAAATTACACATAATGGGTGTCAATGTGCGAAAACGCCCATACTATAATAATATTAAAAAATATTCACCATACGGTAAACATAAAAACGGAAAGAAAGCGTCCAAATGGCTAATTCGCCATTTTTGGACGCCTCATTTCCTAAAAAAATGAATAAAAAGTGATCAAAACATCATACGCACCCTATAATGGTATCAATTAAAAGTTCAGATTGCCCTGCAAAAATGAGCCCCTACACTGCTCCGTACGCATAATTACAAAAAAGTTATATGGGTCAAAACATGGCGACAAAAAAATAAAATAAAAAAATTCCCACTTTTAATTTTTTTCACTATCAAAACGCTAAGAAAACTATACATATTAGGTATTGCCTGATTCGTACTGACCTGAAGAATAAAATTAACCAGTCAGTTTTATCGCAAATCGAACGTTGTAATTTAAAACCCAGTAAAACTGTGGTGAAATTGCTTTTTTGCAATTTCACCCCATTTGGAATTTTTTCCCGTTTCCCACTACATCACATGCAAAAATAAATGGTAGACGTTAAAAGTACAACTTGTCCCGCAAAAAATAAGCCGTCATATGGCTATGTGAGCGGAAATATAAAAATGTTATGGCTTTTGGAAGGCAGGGAGCGCAAAACAAAAACGCAAAAATCCCAAAACCCCCGGTCCTTAAGGGGTTAAGTCCACTTTGGCCAAGACAGCGACAGATGGTATGCTCTGACACTGATGTACCTTGACTTTGGAGTTCACCTCTAATCTTATTGGAAGTTGTTCTGGGCTCCTTGGTTACCATTTGTATTATCCTTCTCTTCAATTTGTCATCAATTTTCCTATTGTGGTCACGTCCAGGTAGGTTGGATACAGTCCCGTACAACGTAACTTTCTGAAAAATATGCGCAACTGTAGTAACAGGAACATCAAGCTGTTTGGAGATGGTCTTATAACCTTTACCTTTAACATGTTTGTCTATAATTTTTGTTGTAATCTCCTAACACAACTCCCTCCTTAGTTTTCTTTGGTCCATGTTCAGTGTGGTAGACACCATGGTACCAAACAGTACATTGACTTTTTACCTTATCAATTGGCAAACTGACTGTTTCAAAGTTTGAAGACATCTGTGATGCTAATTACAGGACACACCTTAGGTTAACATGTCCTATGGTCAAGTTATTTTCAATCTTTTCTAGGGATACCATCATTTTTGTCCAGGCCAGTTTCATTAGTTTGTTTTTTTAAATTTCAGAGTTATTGAGTCGACAGAACTTTCTCTTCCGTTATGTCTTTGAGTTATGTCGACAGGACTTTCTTTTCCATCCTGGATAACGGAAACCAGGCAGATCCATTCTGCTTGCCCATAGACCTCTATTATGATGGATCAAAATGTAATACTTCTAAAGGTTTCCGTTTTAAATTCTGTCTATTTAAACAATAATGGAATTCGTAACGGTGAAGTGAACCCACCCTTAACTGTGATGTGAACTCAGCCTAATGTGGATTGAGTGCAGATTGAAGAAGGATTTTTTATTTTAGCACAAGGCCGAAACATAATAAAATGTAAAAAAGGGTGTGAAGACTTACAGAATGTGCTGTATGTGTTCCTTTAACACAGCCTCTGATAAAGCTGTATTATTATTAGCAACAATACATGGGGATCCATTCTACAGCCCTTTGAGTAACTCACTACTTTTATTTTTTCAGGTTGTACCTTTATTCATAGATTTTGATCATTTCTTGCACACTTTGGCACTTGCCCTTTTATGCATTATGATTTATGTTTTTGGGTTATCAAGTATATTCACTATGTATCATGTACCTTGGTGATCCTATATGGTTCTATTTCTGATCTTATGGTAATGCTTTTTGGGCCCAGGTATGAAATATACCTTAGACCTTTATTTGATAGCTTTTTGTAGTTTATGCACATTCAATTATTTTATCAGCACTATTATGAGATTTATAACAATTAGAGATGAGCAAAGTTTTGAAAAACTCGGCAACTTCGAAGTTAGCCAAGAAATTTTATTTTTTCCGCACATGGCGTGGCCGCGCTGCGAGCAGGTTGTGGCCATGCTGCAATAAAGAACTGTGCAGCCAATTAGCCCACAGCTGCCTTTCAATAAATAATGAAAACTGCACTGTATAGTCCTTCTTCATTGTTAATGGCAGCACAGCACCTTTTAAGCACCTTTAGGCAGGGGCTGTACCCACTTTTCCAACTTCAGCACTCTCCTGCCCTTCAGGTGGGAGCCCTTCTTCTGCCATGTGCTTTTCCTTCTTTTCCACATCATCTAATATCGATGAGAATATGTCATCAGGAACATCCAGCTCCTCCTCTCTCTGCATCTTGCTGACTTTTCTAGGACATGGAAACTTTTAAGGATGCTTTGTAAGAAGTAAAGCCAGCAAAAGATGAGGATGGTCATCATTGAGATCTGGCCTCCCTAAGGATACAGACTGGATGGTATTCGTTGGCACGCTGGCAGTGGAATAATAAAGGTGTTTATCTTATTGGTATTAAATTACATATCTTAGTTTATGGCTGATGTAGGAATAAGTAACTGTAGGAATTAATAAATAACGCTGACTCAGCATAAGTCTCCCTGGACTCTCCCTCTCTGATATTCTTCTATTAATCGTTTTAAGCAGCACTCTCCCTAGCGCATAAGTGCTTGCCACATTTTTCCCTGTGCTCAGCTTAAAGGACAATGGTGGAAACCGCGTGGGATGAGGGTTTTATAGGGCTGTGACATCACAAGGGATGGCTATCTGCAAATTGGCTGGATGCACAGCATTATGGGTGAGCTCACGTTCCTCAGCTTCTTATTTTTATTTTATAACACGTGCAGCTGCCATTTTAGGAAAAACTGATTCATTACCACGAAGCACAAGCAGATACAGCTTTGATGTGAATCGAACTTTGTCTTATCTTCAGACAGAATTCCGCTTCGAATGCTTCGCTTCGCTCAACACTAATAATAATGTTTGACGACCATTGTTTTAAGAGATTCATGCAGGATGAATAAAAAATTCTGATGATTTTGATTTGTGTATAATCTATTGGCTCAACTCTAGTGCCCAGACAACTGGTTGATTTGTTTGACAAAGCTTGCTTTAAAAGTAAGTGTATAAGTGCACCTCAGGCTGGATTTACACATGTGGGAAAATACTGAAGTTGATATAACATTTTTATTAAACACTTAGTTCTCTGTATATAAAATAAACCGTCAGATACAGCCCAGAAGCTGCATATAATAATATTATTTATGCATTTTGTAAATATAAACTGTAGTAACATCAAATTTCCACTAGATGGTGAAGTGGGTCAGATTAAAAATAGTTTGCAATTATGTGCTTTCAACATAAGTCAGTGTTTTTCTGACTTTATAACTTGCAGATCCATATGAATCCAAGAAAAGGTTATATCAATAAATATCTTTAAAATTATTGCTACAGACGAAATGTACTATGGATTTTCATGCACTTTAAATACATATTTTCGTAGTGTGCATCTAAGCTACTAAGCCACATGCTTTACATGATATGTTGTGCATGCATTTGGCAGTGGCCCACTGTAGAGTTGTAAAGATCAACACCAGGATATTATTAGCCCGGTTACTGCAACATGTAAGAATAAACTAGTAATACTCTTAATGGTCTGTTCCAAAGTTACATTTGCTGGGTAAGTAAACGTATGGTATATGGTATTGTTTATGAGTGAAGCCAAGGAAAACCTCCTATTTTCTAATTAGCAGAGTATAGTTTACCATGTACAGTACATAGCGATCTTATGATTTTATTCATTTTTATTAGTGTTGAGCGAGCATGCTTGGCCGAACACCTATTTACGGCTGGTATAAGTTAGACATCTTCTTGTATATAGTGATATGGACCATTCTGGTATAACCTGGCTATCTCCTGTATATAATTATATATGTACAGCTAGTATAAGTTATATATCTCCTTTTATATAGTTATATGAAGCGTGCTGGTATAACCTGGGTACCTCCTGTATATAATCATACATGTACAGCTGGTATAGGTTATATAACTCCTTGTATACGACCTGGGAGTCCAAGATGCATCCAGACATCCTCCCCATGCTGTTTCCGAACCATTTCAGTGGTGTTTCCATCAATTTCTGACCGTTTCATGTGAACCAGACACCCTCCCCTCTTCAGAGCAGGGGTGCCCGGTTTAATGCTCTGGTTCTCCCATTGACTCCCATAGAGCACCCGAGCATCCCGATGTGTTCGGCCTGAGCAACCAAGCACTTTGGTGCTCGATCAACACTAATTTTTATTCTTGTCTTTCTTTTTTGTTGTTGTAAATACAATTACAAAAAGAAAATAGAAATTAAATCTGATTGGCTGCTACTAAAGATGAGCAATTGATTCTAAAAAAATATGAGAATATAAAGTTAGGTGCACTCACCACATATGGACCAGACCTAATGTAAAAATAACAATTTATTCTATCGATAAAAAACAAATATTATGGTCAAATAGAAATGTATGACAAATAGCACTAGGATCACAAAAATCTCATCAATTAGAACAAACGCAAATGTCCACTTTGGAGATTGGTAATGGTGGGTATTACACTCACAGAGGTAATTAGCAATGTGCGATGGCGTAGGTGGAAATATCGCAATGAAATCGCATTTGAGTCGCACTAATTAGGAGAGTAATATATGTCCACTTTACAGAAGAGTATATATCTTCCTTAATATCGTCACTTAAGAGTTAGTGATTGATACAGCATTCCAGATCTAGTTGAATGTAAAGTCACAAAAGAGCGGCGTCCCACTCTGTTGTAATTACAACAGCGTCCCGTTGATGCAATCAGTTGCAATCGCTAAAAAGGTGATGAATGAGCAATCGAAGCAAGCTTACCAGAGGCCCGTCGTGTCTGATACCGCTCCCTACTGTATGCGATGGTTGCGAGTGAAGTAGTTGGTTTGTCTAATCACTTTCCATCCAGTCTCGGGAGAGTCCGTGTATGTATGGCGTTCAGCCACGTTAGTAGATGGATACACACGTGGATCTACCGGCGGGAAGGAATCAGATCCATTACATCAAGGCTGCCTTCTCCCGCGGTTATTTTCTTACGACAGCTTGTGGGTCTTCTGGATTATTAAGATAAATGTCCGTATCTTATATTTAGGGGAACATCCGATGTTGCTTGCTTCGATTGCTCATTCATCACCTTTTTAGCGATTGCAACTGATTACATCAACGGGACGCCGTTGTAATTACAACAGAGTGGGACGCTGCTCTTTTGTGACTTTACATTCAACTAGATCTGGAATGCTGTATCAATCACTAACTCTTAAGTGACGATATTAAGAAAGATATATACTCTTCTGTAAAGTGGACATATATTACTCTCCTAATTAGTGCGACTCAAATGCGATTTCATTGCGATATTTCCACCTACGCCATCGCACATTGCTAATTACCTCTGTGAGTGTAATACCCACCATTACCAATCTCCAAAGTGGACATTTGCGTTTGTTCTAATTGATGAGATTTTTGTGATCCTAGTGCTATTTGTCATACATTTCTATTTGACCATAATATTTGTTTTTTATCGATAGAATAAATTGTTATTTTTACATTAGGTCTGGTCCATATGTGGTGAGTGCACCTAACTTTATATTCTCATATTATTTTCCCTTTGGTAGATTGAGTGATTCTACCTGTTAGTTTGCACCCAATATCCTGTTTCTAGGTTCTAGTGCGACGTATATATTAATCTGATTCTAAAAAAAATGGGAATTTAAAAAAAAATATGGACAAACTTCTGAGGATAGGTCATCATTATCATATCAGCATGAGTCCCAGTTCAGGTACCTTGGCTGATCAGCTATTTCAGGGAGCCGCGGTGCTCACCATACATTTTTATAGCAGTTGTGCTTGTATTGGAGCTCAACCCCAATGAACTGACAGTGACGTCATATGGCCTAGAAAGGGGCCGCGCCACTCACGGAGCGCCCGGTGTCTTCTAACAGCTGATCGGCGGGAGTCCCAGGAGTTGGACCCCCGCCAATCGGATATTGATGACCTATCCAGATGTGAACATCTGTGCAGGGTTGCTGCAGCTCCGCTCCCACTACACTACACTACTGTGAGTGATGCTGAGTCCAGTAATGTAATTTTATCTTCATACTCACTTGCACTCCGATGCTGTGTTCTCACAAACCAGCAGTAAAAACTATTGAGAGGACTCCCGTGCTCATGTACACAATGGAGAGGACTCAAAGAGGAATCTTCTCAATGCATTTTACTGCTGGTTTGTGGTAGCACAGTGTTGGAAATTCAAGTGAGTATGAAGAAAAAAATTACATAATCGGACTCAACATCATTTACACTGTACACTGCCTACTCTAGTCTGGGGGGGTATTTCGAAGCTAACAGATTCTGTTTAAGGATATGCTCACCTGCAATTTGGAGGAACCAGGGCATGGCCTCTGCAAGCTTCTGGCAACCAGCACAGTGAGCTCTGAAAAGAGGTCCCATACAATTGGTCTGCTGGAGCCTGAGGAAGATCCCATCCAACTTCCAGC
The DNA here is from genome assembly GCA_033119425.1 of Bufotes viridis. Lineage (NCBI taxonomy): Eukaryota > Metazoa > Chordata > Amphibia > Anura > Bufonidae > Bufotes > Bufotes viridis. The sequence continues at coordinate 240,466,726 of CM065590.1, forward strand.
TTTCCTTGCATCTTGCAGTGAGTTGACATTGAAACTTGTAGCAAGCATTTTCCCTTGTATTTCTTGAGCAATAACAGCAAATTCTACAGTGCATAAGGCAGCCAAAGGAAAGAAAAAATACTTTCCTATTTATCTATTTCTCTCTCAGTTTTTCTGAATGGTAGTATAGCTCTCACTGTTATAAAGAGATCTGTGGCTGTTACTGTTATGGAGGGGTCTATAGATGCGAGTCTTATAGCGGGGAACCACAGAGTCACCAATAGGATCTGAATTAGGAGAAGTCGTCATAGTGGTCTGGGCCAGATAAAGAAGAAAAGGAACGATAGGTGCGTTCCACTGTGGAACGCATGGAGGCGGACCCGGATATGACGAGTATGAAGCTGGAGCAGCTATAACCGATGTTGACAATACAGATTAAATATTTTTTGTATATGGGCTTGAGTACTTGGTTTGGATGCATGAAGGACTCTGACGAGGTTACGTTAAGACTATATTGCATCCATGTCAGTCTGGGAAGCATGTGCGTTCCAGGATGGAACGCTATATGTCATTTCCGCTTGGAGAATTTGACGTGGAGGGAAATGCTATGGGGGAATTAAGTGAGGTAAGCAAAATCAGGTGTTTTGAGTTATTGAGTGCAGAGAGGTGTATATATATATGGGGCCCAGCTGGGGATGTTCATTTACCCCTGATGAAGCATTGAGTGAAACGCGCATCGGGGCGCAGGACACGTGGCTGGTATGGTATTGTGGTATCATTGTACTGTGATTTACTGGCTGCTATTGGACTGTTATAACACTAGAGTATATATTTACTTGGATAAACATTTGATTATATAACATTGCGTCCATTGTTCCTTTATGCATTCCATTTATAGAAAGAGATATACGTCTTTAACTGCCAGCCCACTTTGCCTGCTTGGGCGTTTTGTCCCATGTTCTCTATCTCCATCTGAGAATGTATTTTATGTAACTGGTTGTGATAATAAAGGATTTTAAATTTATATGCCTCCGGCTGTTACTATTTTTTCGTGCTATACTGTTATGGAGGGGTCTATAGATGTGAGTCTTATAGCGGGGAACCACAGAGTCACTAATAGGATCTGAATTAGGAGAAGTCATCATAGTGGTCTGGGCCAGATAAAGAAGAAAAGGAAAGAGAATGACTACAATCAGTGAAGACATCACCTGTGAGTGAGGTCAAGGGCCTATTAAGGCCTGTAATGGCTAGATGCGTATTAAGCAAAGGCATTGCCTAATAGATTTTATGTGAGTTTATTAACAGTAATGCTTTGGTATATGGAGTATACCAAAGTATTATATAGGCAGATCACATCATTAAGTTCACTAGTGGGACTAAAACATAAATAAAGAATAATAAAATTGTTCATAGCAAAAAGACAAGCAAAAAATAAATAAATTCTATAAAATATGTGTCACGGGGGAAACAAATGAAAACCTTTAATTTCAGCTGCACCTCTGTCCCTGTCTACTTGCATGACCGCCCTAATTGGGGGACCACAACTTGTCTACAGTCCTTGCTTATTTACGTGCTGAGGCTTACCAGGGAAAAGTGGAGGGAAGCCCAGGTCATAAGTGAGAAGTCAAGTCTAGGTCCAAATACGTCAGGCAGAAGCGAGTCCAAGAACCAAGCCAGGGTCAAATCAGGGGATGCTGAAAAGCCAAATCAGAATCCAAGAATCAGGGTCCAAAGGAGTAGCCAGGATGTGTCACTGATTCTGAGAATTAAGGGACCACAGTACTGATTTAGGGCTGAGTCCCTTTAGATTTTTCCCTGTACAACAGTGCTCCCAGACACACTCTGTACAGTAGCCTTCGACAAGGCCTCATTCAGTGTTACTGAGCAGGGGAAAATTAGGAGACACACAGCCAAACCAGTGTTTGCAGCTCCTTCATTCTCAATATTTTTTGGATCCCGGTGGTCAAATGCACACCAATTCTAGAAATATAGCAAACAAACTGGGAAAGATAGCTGACTGGTCAAATCTCCTCTCTTATAATTTTCCGTAAAGCTTATAGGGGAGAGATTGGAGCATGGACATTCGTGGAAGGCTCCCAGGATTTTTCACACATCTATACTCTTTGCATACCAGAGAAAGAAGTTGAAACCTAAAGAATTTGTCATGACCTTCTATGACTACATTCCAGCAGACTCAAAGTCAGAAAGGAATTCACAACATCATAAATCATTATGATGCTGTGACTCCAATCCAAATAAGCATCCATAACGGGAAATTCAGCTCTGAACCGGACTGAGGTTCCCGCAGTGAACACGCTCACCTGAAACTGTCCTCAAATGGGTTATGCCATGATTGAAATCAGATATCATACAGTACATGACAATTCCTTTATAACAAAGCTAAAACCAGTTGCTCTGCTAGATTATATTAAGCTTGGCAGGTCAGGGGGCATGTCCTCTCTGCTGCAGCTCTCTTCCTGTAACTGCCACAGCTTCTAACAGAATATATGGCTGGTGGCAGTTGAAGATTTAAACTGAGCATGTAAGACCAACTCAGTGAGACAGACAAAAATAAGGAAAAGAACAAACAGCAGGTGGCGATATGCAGATCCATTTTCATGACTAACTCATTAGCTATACTAAATAGTTCCAGGTGCAGGTTTAAAAAATGTAGAATATGCTTCTTGACACAACCCTTTCATAGGGGTTTTCCAGGACTTAGATATTGATAACCAATCAATTAATATCAGATCAGTGGGGATCTGACACTAAGCACACCCACCGATCAGCTGTTACAGACAGTCACTGGTGCTGAAACTATACAGTGGATGGAGCTGGAAGCAGAAGGCTCCATCCAGCATGTAGGACTCAGATCCCCACCCATCAAAATCTATAATATGTCACTATGACATATCAAAAGTTTGTTAAAAGTACAGGTATATTTTACATTAGGTAGGGGTATATAGTACACTAGCAGAAGGACCCGGCTTGGCCCGGGTATATTTAATCTATTTCATTTAATGTTTGTGTGTATCGTTAAAAGATATCAACAGTATCCACTATAACAGTGACATCTACAGCACCCCGCCCCTTAATAGTGACCTCCACAGCCCCCCATCCCTTAACACTGACCCCCCACAGTGCCCCATCCCTTAAAATTGGACCTCCACAGCAGCCAACCCCCTTAACTTTGACCTTTACAGCAGCCTTCCCCTTTAACAGTAAGTTTCACAGCACACCACCCCCTTGACAGTGACCTCCACAGGGGCTCTCCCTCTTAACAGTGGCCTTTACAGCAATCTGCCCCTTAACACTGACCTCCATAGCGGACCATTCCCTTACCTGTGACCTCCACAGCAGCCTGCCCCTAGGGTGGCCAGAGGTCCAGTTTTAGGCTGGACGGTCTGGCTTTCAGACTCCATGTCCTCTGTCTGGAGAAGGGCCTGGATGGACACAGGGATGTCCTTTTGAACAGCTCACTCTCAGACAGCAGCAATGTCCTGTCTGAGCGTGAGTTACAAGGGGAAAGTCACCCTCACTTCCACCCCTGCAGCTGACAGAAGGGGGAGGGGGCATGGCCTAACTGGATAGGGGGCAGGGCCATATTAACAGCTCACCCTAAGACAGCAGCACTGTCCTGTCTGAGAGTGAGCTGCAGAGAGAAACTCCCCGTCCCTCCCACCTCTGCAGTTGACAGAAGTTGATTTTTAACTTCATTTTGGCAATATCACTGGCTGTGGAGGGGGCATGGCCTAACCGGGTCATGTGGCTTAGCGGGACCTATAAGTTTATTTTTAACTTCATTTTTTCAATCCCTGTTGGCTGAGGAGTGTGGGGGGCATGGCCTAACTGGATCAGGGGGCGTTTCCTTTTGAACATCTCACCCTAAGACACCAACACTGTTCTGTCTGAGTGTAAGCTGCAGGGAGAAAGTTACCATCCCTCCCACATCTGCAGCTGACAGAAATAGATTTTTAACTTTATTTTTTCAATCCCTTTTGGCTGAGTGTGAGGGGGCGTGGCCTAACAGGATCAGGGGCATGTCCTTTTGAACAGCTCACCCTAAGACAGCAGCACTGTTCTGTCTGAGTGTAAGTTACAGGGAGAAAGTCACCGTCCCTCCCACCCCTGCAGCTGACAGAAGTTGATTTTTAACTTCATTTTTTTATCCCTGTCGACTGAGGAGTGGGAGGGTCGTGGCTTAACCAAATTGGAGGCGTGGCTTAGCAGGACCTGGGGGTGGGGTTTTAAGGGTGACTTTAATGGCCCCCCTACCTGCCCCCTGAGCTGTGACCTCCACAGCACTCTGCTCCTTTACAGTGTCATCCACAGAGTTGTTATGGAAACCTCAGGAAATAAGGTACTAAGTGCTATTAGGCCATGGCTTTACTTCAATAGCGATTATCCTGGTGACAGATTTCCTTTAAAGCTCATCTACAGCAGTGAAGAAACATGGCTGGGTTGTTATGGTTACCTGAAGTAAAACTGTGTGTGTGGAGAAGAACTGACAGCGAGCTTCTATTGGCTGATAAGGGTCATGTGACCAGGCTTCTATTGGCAAATGCATTTTTTTGGAATATCTCAGGAACAGTACGTCCCAGAGAGCTGAGACCTGGTCTAAAACCTTCCCACAGACACCTGTGTGCCAAATTTCGTGATTGTAAATGCGACGGTGCAGATTCCTTTAGCGGCATACATACACACATACACTCAGCTTTATATATTAGATGTAAGGAGAAAAGTGTAGTGTGCACTGACTCTACAAATTCCTTTCATTTTCTGATATCAGACACAAACAAAGATCTCCAACTTAACCTAGGCGCTTGTATTTCCATCTGCTGGTAGAGATTACTTTTGTAAAACTTTCCAACTTTATCTAGACGCTTAATCAACACTCAGACATCTGTTCTGCTCAGTAATAGTCAGTAGTTCTCTGGTCTCAGATACTACACATGAACATCCAGCATTGTAGGTGCCATTAAAAATCAGACCAACTAAACATTGCGATCCTAATTCTTTTCATTTCAGCCTTCTGCGGGCAATATGGCCACATGGTATGTTCAGAAATCAGATTTTTCTGTCAGGAAAATTTGATGCTGAATCCACAGCAAAAATCCAAGGCTGAATTGGTAATCTGAACTGCCTTGGGTTCCACGTGTGGAAAAATCGACATCATATGCACTACACTGTGGATTCCTATTAAAATCAATGGGATTCGGAATCAGGAATTTCATGCAGATTTTGGCTCCGGAATTCACATGAAAAATAAGCCATCTGCTCAAACCCTGTTCTGCAAAATCCTGGAAAAACACTGTGGTACCCCAAAATGGTACCTTATTCTGCTACATGGACAGAAAAAAAAAGTTATGTCTCTTGGAATAAGACGATGGAAAACAAAAAATAGCTGTATCTTCAAGGTCCAAATGGATCACATCCATAAAGGGTAATCATGCATGGCCAAATTTTTTTACTCAGTGTCACTACAATATCTGAATATATTTATAGAAAAATATATGCTTTATTATATAAAGATTTAACTGATATAATGTCCATCAGCAGTGGCATTTAAAAAGGTTTTTCCATAGACATTTATGACCCACCCTCAGGAAGTGTGTGACTAGAGTGGTAGTGCACGAGTGACAACCACTACATTTACTGTCTATGGGACTTCCAGAGATAGTATTCAGAAGTCGAATAGAAGTGAATGGAGCGGTTGGTATGTATGCGCACCACCACTCCATTCACTCAGGGACACCTGTTGTCATGATTGGTTGGGTTCCCAGTGGTCCCCCTCCCCTGTAATCATACATGTATGAGCTATGAAGGGTACCTTCTCCAGACTGCATGTTTCAGCTGCTTCCACAGATGTTCAATAGGATTTAGATCAGGGCTCATAGAAGGCCACTTCAGAGGCATTCGATGCTTTGCTCTTAACGCTTCTTGGATGTTTTTAGCTGTACGTTTTGGGTCATTATCCTATTGGAGGACCCATAGCTTGTAACTGAGACCAGGGCAGCACATTTTGCTCCAGAATGCTTTCATAGTCTTGAGATTTCATTGTACGCTGCACAGATTCAAGACACCCTGTGCCAGATGCAGCAAAGAAGTACCCAAACATAACCGAGCCTCCTCCATGTTTCACAGTAGGTACAATATTCTTTTTTTTGTATGCTTCATTTTTGCGTCTGTGAACATAGAGCTAATGTGACTTGCCAAAAAGCTCCAGAGTTGTCTTATCTGTCCAAAGGACATTCTCCCAGAAGTGTTATGGCTTGTCAATATGCCTTTTGGCAAAATGCAGTCTCGCTTTTTACAATTTGCTTTCAACAGTGGTTTTCTCTTTGGTCGCCTTCCATTAAGTCTACTTTGGCTAAGACAGTGAAGGATGGTGTGATCTGACACTGATGTACCTTGACCTTGTAGTTCACCTCTAATCTCTTTAGAAGTTCTTGTGGGCTCATTGGCTACTATTCGTATTATCAGTCTCTTTAATTTGTCATCAATTTTCCTCTTGTGGCCACATCCAGGGAGGTTGGCTACAGTCCTTAAACTTCTAAATAATATGTGCAACTGTAGTAACAGGAACATCAAGCTGTTTAGAGATGGTCTTATAGCCTTTATCTTTAACATGTTTGTCTATAGTTTTCGTTCTCCTAAAATAAGCCTCTCCTTAGCGTTCTTTGATCCTGTTCAGTGTGGTACACACCAAAATACCAAACAGCACAGTGACTACTTTTCACTCTTTAAGTTGGTAGACTGACTGACCACAAGTTTGAAGACATCTGTGATGCTAATTATAGGACACACCTTAATTTATCATGTCCCTATGGTCAAAAAGTTTTCAGTCTTTTCTTGGTATACCATCATTTTTGTCTAGGCCACTTGTCGTTTGTTTTACAAATGAATCTGTTGAACAATTCAAAAGAAATGGCTGGTTTTCTGTAAATTTTTTTATTTTTTATTACTTTTGTCAAGTTATTTCAGTGACCATTGTGGGTTTTTCTTTCTTTAACGGAAGGGTACCAACAATTTTGTCCACATGTGTATGTTCCTAATGATGGTTCCTGGTATCTTAGGTGCTTTAGGACAACAATGATATCAATAGAGCTCAGCTTAAAATACTAGAATAATGAAAGTCAGATGTTTGGGTGTAACATGGGAAGCGCACACAGCAAATAACGGCACATAAAACATACAGGTACCAGTTTGACTAGTTTTGTGAACAGTAATCATACATAAACCTCTGCTTTTCCTGACTGTGTACTTCTAGATTACAAGCAAACAAAATATGATTAATGTCCATTCTTAGGCTTCATAACCACAATCATGTGCATGACACAACAGCATTGTGGTCAGCATTGTGACATAATGCCTCAGATGGTCTATATGGCACATATATATGGCATCCTATGGGGCATCCTATGCTATGCATTACAAAAAGTTACTTAACGCCACATGGATTTTATAAAGACGTGAATGAGTCCTTATTGTGAAGTAAGCTTTCTATTTCAAAATTAGTCATTTTGATTTGGTGGTGTGCACTCCTTCACTTTCGGGGGCCCGTTCTAGAAATAGATACGGGTCCCAGAGGTGGGTCCCTCACCTATCTGACCTTGGTGGTATATCCTAGTGACATGCCACCAATGTCTCAGATGAGACAACCCCTTTAAGTAGTCCTCCAAAAAACACATATGTTCTAAAAGGGCAAATGGGATAATTCAGGTACTTAAAAATAACTACAAATATTATATACTTTAAATTTAACATGCTTGTGCTATGTCCACCTGTCTTTATGGGACAATACCTTTAAATACTGATAACACAACAAAGCCCTTCATTCTATTCTTTTATTTTTATATGAAAACTTGTTGGTTTGACCTTTTAAATTGTACCACATGTATCAGGTGACTTTTCAGAATAAGCTGTCATGTGGAGGTACATAAGCAATAACATTATATGACTTGGCTCCGTCAAGCTCCGTCCCTAATTCTCAGTTTTCCCTGAACTAGTGAATGCAGACTAGCTGCTAAGGCTACTTTCACACTCGCGTTTTGGCTTTCCGTTTGTGAGATCCGTTCAGGGCTCTCCTACAAGCGGTCCCAAACGGATCAGTTTGCATCCTAATGCATTCTGAATAGAAAAAGATCCGCTCAAAATTCATCAGTTTGCATCAGTTCAGTCTCCATTCCGTTCTGGAGACAGACACCAAAGTGTCCGTCTGATGAAACTGAGCCAAACACCAGAAAAGGATTTTGGTGCAATTTTTTTATGCAGATTGAGGCAAAATCAGTAAATTCAGAAGAAATAGGAAATATAAAGGAAGAGCTTATACTTCTTCTCCCTGCTCAATCCTCTTCTGGCTACATGTATGATTCTAGCTCAATAATTATTTTTGGTTACTTTAATATCCAGAGTGTTTAATTTTCTATTTTTGTTAGACTGTAGCAAATATGCAGTAGTAACCACTGAAGACCGGAAAAGTCTAGTGTTTATCGCGAATATTCGAAAAGCAAATTTTTATTGCGAATATCGGCACTTCGCAATTTCGTGAATATTTTGAATATCGTAATCACGAATATAGCTTTTTTTTTTTTTACACAGTACACCTCACAATGCACGTTACAGTGAAGTGGCGATAATCCCATTGCAATAAAAAAATCGCGTTACGAATATTCGCGCTCCACTCACTGACAGTGAGTCGAGCGCGAATAATCATAACACGATTTTTTATTGTGATGCGAATATCAGCACTTCACTGATCCCTCCTTCCTTAGTTTGAAAACTGCACTACGCCCTTTACTCGCATGCGATTTTTACATTGCGATTATCGCAATGAATGTTAGTAATCGAATATAGCGAATTTGTGAATATTTGACTAATAGTCGCCCATACATTCGTCAAATATCGTGAAATCGAATATAGCCGATGCCGCTCATCACTAGAAAAGATGTGCCATGTGGGCTGTTCACTAGTGATAAATATAATGTGTTAAATGGCTTCTGTGCTCTCTGCTGGGTCCTTTTTGTCGGTTGGTCCCAGCAGAGAGCACATGTGACTGTGAGTACACCAAGCACACACACAATTAGCCCCAGATCACCCACCCATCACCCCAATTAACCCCTTGATCACCCCTGTCAATCACTAGTGAAAGGGAAAAAAGCATAGCGCTAATCAGCATTGGTACTTTATAGTATCTGTAAGTGATCAGAACTGATCACAGTCAGATCTATAATAGTATTAGTGTCACCTTAGTCACTCTCCACTCAGGCTTATCACTGCACAATCACTACACAAGCACTGCGGCGATAAAAAAATCAGTTTTGATCTTTTTTATCAATCGCAGCGGCTTCCTGTACTTCGCTAGTCTCCCATTTGTAAGAGAGGCTTGCTTTTTTTCTTGGGTAGTCTCAGGGAATACCCCCTAAATTTAGTTGTCCAAATTTCAAATAAGGGATATTCTTCTGAAGAGGCCTACAGGGTTCTGACCCAGTCGGATGAGGAATGGGAACCCTCATCTGACGGATCCAGCGGGTCAGAATACGAACCTGTAGAAAGCAGTGGCAGTCTGACCCAAAGTTCGGACGATGAGGTTGAGGTCCCTGATAGCACCAGGCGTACCTGGCCCCATGTCGCTAGACCACAGGTAGCGCAGGATCCGTTTCAAGGGCAGCAGAGTGGGGCTGGCGCTGTCGGATTACGTGGTGAGGCATACACCAGCAGCGCAGCCCTTCCTGGACCTAGTGCCAGCACTGCCGTAGAACATGGTGAAGTGGCGAGCACCAGAAGGGCAGTTGAAGCTGGTACGGTGGCACGTGCACTAACTCCCCCGTCGCAGCCACAGACAGGCCCGTAGAGCCTCTAGAGTCCCTGAGGTGCTGGCAAACCCTGATTGGCAGCCCCCATCTTCAGCCGCACCAGTTGTTCCCCCTTTCACCGCCCAGTCAGGAGTTCGGGTGGAGACAGCTCAGATCAGATCGGTACTGGGGTTTTTTGAGCTGTTCTTCACTGCGGAGCTCTTTGACCTAGTCGTGGCAGAAACAAACTGGTATGCCACTCAATTTATAACCGCCAACCTGGGAAGCTTTTATGCCCAGTCTTTCCGGTGGAAACCCGTCCAAGTTTCTAAAATTAAAACTTTTCTGGGCCTTCTCCTCAACATGGGCCTAACAAAAAAGCATGAATTGCGGTCAGATTGGTCCACGAACCCAATTCATCACATGCCCATGTACTCTGCTGCCATGTCCAGGACACGATTTGAGACCATCCTGCGTTTCCTGCACTTTAGTGACAACAGCACCTCTCGTCCCAGAGGCCACCCAGCTTTTGACCAGCTCCACAAAATTCGGCCCCTCATAGACCACTTTAACACCAAATTTGCAGATTTGTATACCCCTGAGCAAAACATCTGCATAGACAAGTCCCTGATACATTTTACGGGGGCGCCTTGGCTTAAAACAATACATCCCAAGCAAGCGCGCCCGGTATGGGGTCAAATTGTATAAGCTCTGTAAAAAGGCCACAGGCTATACGCACAAATTTCGTGTCTATGAGGGTAAAGATCGGACCCTGGAGCAGGTCGGTTGCCCTGACTACCTGGGAAGCAGTGGAAAGACAGTCTGGGACTTGGTGTCACCATTATTTGGCAAGGGGTACCATCTTAATGTGGATAAAGTCTACACAAGTGTGCCCCTCTGCAGCCATTTGTTCCTAGAACAGATTGGCTGCTGTAGCACCGCGCGACCTAGTCGCCGGGGCTTTCCGAAACGGCTCATTACCACCCGTCTTGCAAGGGGGGAGAGGGTTGCCTTGTGTAACCAAGAACTGCTCACGGTGAAATGGAGAGACAAACGTGACGTTTAAATGCTCTCCTCCATTCACTCAGACACGACAATCCAAATTGAATGGGCAACCAGTGTCATTGAAAAGCCCCTCTCGGTCCACGACTATAATTTGCTCATGGGACGGGTGGACTTCAATGACCAGATGTTGGCTCCTTATTTACTTTCCCGCAGGACCAGACGCTGGTATAAGAAGGTGTCTGTATACCTAATTCAATTGGCTATATATAATAGTTTTGTTCTCTACAGTAAGGCTGGGAGAACAGGATCCTTCCTCAAATTTCAGGAAAAGATCATCGAGAACCCCCTGTATCCAGGAGGTTCTGTGGCCCCAACCACCAGTGTAGTGAGACGTCTACACAAGCGACATTTCCCTAGTGTCGTTGCTGTTACCTCAACCCAACCGTCACCCCGAAAAAGATGTCGTGTCTGTAGCAGGAGTGGAATAAGGCGTGACACCCGCTATTTCTGTCCTGACTGCCATGACTACCCTGCCCTATGCTTTGGAGAGTGTTTCTGGAAGTAACACACTCAGGTACACTTAGTGACGTAGAGACCGCAGGACACAGGTAGATTTTTAGATTTTACACAAGGGTCTCTCAGGATACTAGGTTTTGAGAGACCCTAACACACAGGGGTGCTAGTGTGCTACTGCAGATATGTGAAACGGTAGAAACGTCTCCTTTCACTTGGGATAAAATGCATAAATGCATAAAATACTTTGCACCATATCTGTGCGATTTACACTTTACACATTGTCCTATGGGAAAGGAAAGGTTTCTGCTAGGTAAGTAAAGAGTGAAAAGTAAAAAATAAAATAAAAAATTAAACAGGTAGCAAGAAAAAGAAATCTTGAGTTAGTTTAGGTTTTACGATGTTCAGGTATTATAAAGTTTGTAACGTTCAAATTTATGAGCCTGCTGCCTGTTTTTTCTTCTTTTTTTTTTACTAACCACCCTTTATTTTACAGCTGGACTAACCGACGAAAACGCAGCAGCACTGATGTGCATTCTGAGAGAAGCAGTGCGCTGCTGTCAGTTTACATGTGAAGTCGGTGAATGCGGCACTGCAAGACGAGATTTCTTCTCCGCAGTACAGGTACGTTTGCCCAGGCATATGAGCTGAGGAGAAGTGTTGGAGTTCATATGCTTTGGCAAACACTTTGTATCAAAAATCGATGTGAATGGAGAAATCATGTTTGCCAGGACATAGGAGCTGAGTGGGTATGGATGTTTGGGCGGAGACCCTATGTCCTGGCAATCGCCAGGCCCCTCTTTTTTTTTTTTGCACATTTTTTGGCAGAGATTTTTTCATCCACATCGATCGATGCGAATGAGGAAATCTGTGCCGTTCCTTTTTCTTTCAGCCCAGAGGCTGAACGGAAAAAAAAAAACTCATTACCTGTATGCTCAATATAAGGAGAATAGCAGAAACTCCTAATGCTGGCCATACATGTAATGATTGCGGAGACCCTCAAATGCCAGGGCAGTACAAACACCTCACATGTGACCCCATTTTGGAAAGAAGACACCCCAAGGTATTCGCTGAGGGGCATATTGAGTCCATGAAAGATAGAACTTTTTGTCACAAGTTAGCAGAAAGAGAGACTTTGTGAGAAATAAAAAAAAAGTCAATTTCCGCTAACTTGTGCCAAAAAATTTTTTTTTCCATAAACTCGCCATGCCACTCACAGAATACCTTGGGGTGTCTTATTTCCAAAATGGGGTCACTTGTGGGGCATTTATACTGCCCTGGCATTGGTTTTAGGGCCCCTTTGCGCATCTTGGCTGCAAAAAAGTGTCACACATGTGGTATCGCCGTACTCAGGAGAAGTAGGGCAATGTGCTTTGGGGTGTATTTTTATATATACCCATACTTTGTGTGAGAAATATCGCTGTAAACAACAACTTTTAAAAAAAATTTATACAAAGTTGACAATTTACAGAGATATTTCTCCCACCCAGCATGGGTATATGTAAAAATACACCCCAAAACACATTGCCCTACTTCTCCTGAATACGGTGATACCACATGAGTGACACTTTTTTGCAGCCAAGATGCGCAAAGGGGCCCAAATTCCAACGAGTACCTTTTAGGAGGGCATTTTTACGCATTTTTCTTCTCACACTTTAGAGCCTCTAAAATGTCAGGGCAGTAGAAATACCCCACATGTGACCCCATTTTGGAAAGAAGATACCCCAAGGTTTTCCGTGAGGGGCATCGCGAGTTCATAAAAGATTTTTTTTTTGGCACAAATTAGCGGAAATAGATTTTTTATTGTTTTTTCTCACAAAGTCTCCCTTTCCGCTAACTTTTGACAAAAAGTTCAATTTTTCATGGACTCACTATGCCCCTCAGCGAATACCTTGGGGTGTCTTCTTTCCAAAATGGGGTCATTTGTGGGGTGTTTGTACTGTTCTGGCATTTTGGGTGAGGCTAAATTGTGAGCAGCCATGTAAAACCTAAGGTATTCATTGGAATTAGGGCCCTTGAGCACCCAGGCTGCAAAAAAGTGGCACACATGTGGTATCGCCGTACTCAGGAGAAGTAGGGCGATGTGTTTTGGGGTGTATTTTTACATATACCCATGTTGGGTGAGAGAAATATCTCTGTAAATTAACAACTTTGTATAAAAAAATTTAAAAAGTTGTCGTTTACAGCGATATTTCTCACACACAGTATGGGTATATATAAAAATACACCCCAAAACTCATTGCCCTACTTCTTCTGAGTACGGCGATACCACATGTGTGACACTTTTTTGCAGCCAAGATGCGCAAAGGGGCCCAAATTCCAATGAGTACTTTTAAGATTTCACAGGGCATTTTTACGCATTTGGATTCTCACGCTTTAGGACCCCTAAAATTCCAGGGCAGTATAAATACCCCACATGTGACCCTATTTTGGAAAGAAGACACCCCAAGGTATTCCGTGAGGGGCATGGCGAGTTCACAGAAAAAAAAAATTTTGCACAAGTTAGCGGAAATTGATATATATATATTTTTTTTTTTACAAAGTCTCATATTCCACTAACTTGTGACAAAAAATAAAATTTTGCATGAACTCGCCATACCCCTCACGGAATACCTTGGGGTGTCTTCTTTCTAAAATGGGGTCACATGTGGGGTTTTTGTACTGCCCTGGCATTTGAGGGTTTCCGCAATCATTACATGTATGGCCAGCATTAGGAGTTTCTGCTATTCTCCTGATATTGAGCATACGGGTAATGAGATTTTTTTTTTCCGTTCAGCCTCTGGGCTGAAAAAAAACAAAAATGAACGGCACAGATTTTTTCATTCGCATCGATCAATGTGGATGAAAAAATCTCTGCCAAAATCAGTGACTGCGGTGCGGTGGGCTGGGCGCTAACTACCTAACAAGTAGCTAGCTAACTGGCGGTGATAAGGGACCCTTATGCCCCATTCACACGTCCGCAATTCTGTTTGCGGAATGGAATTGCGGACCCATTCATTTCTATGGGGACAGACTTTGTCCAGCTCGGATCCGGAATTACGGATCCGCGCTTCCGGGTCTGCACTTTCCGTTCCGCAAAAATATAGAACATGTCCTATTCTTGTCCGCAATTGCGGACAAGAAAAAGCATTTTCTATATAGTTCTGGCAATGTGCGGATCTGCAAAATGCGGAAAGCACATTGCCGGTGTCCGTGTTTTGAGGATCTGCGGATCCGCGGATCAGATCCGCAGATCCGCAAAACACATATGGACGTCTGAATGGAGCCTTAGAAGGGGTGTGATCAATGACAGGGGGGTGATCAGGGAATCTAGATGGGGTGATCAAGGGGTTAACAAGGGGTTAATAAGTGAGGGGGGGGGGGGTTAGTGTAGTGTTTGGTGCAACTTTACATAGCTACCTGGTCCTCTGGTGGTCGATCCCAGCAAATGGGACCACCAGAGGACCAGGTAGCAGGTATATCAGACGCTGTTCACAAAACAGCATCTAATATACTTGTTTGATGCGAATTATTTCGCATGTACAGCCTGCCAGCGATTGATCATCGCTGGCAGGCTGCAGTACAAGTTGTGAGACGCGCGGCACTGTGAACGCGCGCGTTCACAGGCAGTCTCGCGTCTCGCGAGATGACACGCCAATGCGTCCACTCAGAACTACAGGACCGCCCGCCGGACGCATCCGTGCGTTAGGCGGTCCTGTAGTGGTTAAGGAATAACATTATATCAGGCCATTATATGACTTGGATATGTTTTGGATAGTATTTAAGCGTCATGCAAATACTGCCACTGAGTTTTTACAACATACATTTTGCGGCATTCATTTTTTGACAAACATGACATGATAAATTTACTCATTCAGTCAGTAGGATTAAAGCAATACCAAATACATATAGTTTTTTATGTTTTACTGCTTTTACACAAAAAAAAAAACTTTTTGCCTCTTTATGGCTTTCACTGTAAGGCCTCTTGCACACGGGCGTCATGTTTGACGGCCGGATAAGATGCGGGTGCGTTGCGGGAATCGCCGCGATTTTTCCGCGCGTGTGCTAACGTTTGTAGTGCGTTGAGCACGCGCGTGAAAAAATCTGCATGCTTGGTACCCAGACCCAAAGTCAGACTTCATCACTGAAGTCTGGTTTCGGGATGAGTATTCTGTATGTGTAATTATTTTCCTTTATAACATAGTTATAAGGGAAAATAATCGCATTCTAATTACAGAATGCAATGTTCCCCGGGCTTTAAAGGGTTAAAAATAACAAAGAGTTAACTTACCTTCTCCCATTGTACGCGCAGAGCCCCAGAACGTCTTCTCTCTTGATAGTTTTGATGCTTGAGGACCTGTGGTGACGTCACAGGGTCACATGGTCCAATCATAGAAGCATTTGAGTGGACCATGTGACCCATGTGATCCTGTGACATCACGGCAGGTCCTTCATCCAACATCTGTTGGATGAAGGACTTGCCGTGATGTCACAGGATCACATGGGTCACATGGTCCACTCAAATGCTTCTATGATTGGACCATGTGACCCTGTGACGTCACCACAGGTCCTCAAGCATCAAAACTATCAAGAGAGAAGACGCTCTGGGGCTCTGCGCTGCATAATGGGAGAAGGTAGTTAACTCTTTATTATTTTTAACCCTTTAAAGCCCGGGAACATTGCATTCTGTAATTAGAATGCGATTATTTTCCTTATAACTATGTTATAAAGGAAATAATAACGATCGGGTCCCCATCCCGATCGTATCCTAGCAACCATGCGGGAAAATCGCAACGCATCCGCACATGATTGCGGATGCTTGCGATTTTCCCGCATCCCCATTCACTTCTATGGGGCCTGCGTTGCGTGAAAATCGCAGAATATAGAACATGCTGCGATTTTCACGCAACGCAAAAGTGATGCGTGAAAATCACCGCTCATGTGCACAGCCCCATAGAACTGAATGGGTCAGGATTCAGTGCGGGTGCAATGCGTCCTCCTCACGCATTGCACCCGCGCGGAAAACTCGCCCGTGTGAAAGGGGCCTAAGGGATAAATTACATGATAATTGTGCAATGTGGGTCATTACAGACGCAGCGATACAAAATATGTGGAGGAGATTTTATTTTTGCAATCTGTTCCATTGAAAAGTATTTTTCACTGAAAAAGGGGTATTTTTTTACTTGGAATTTTTTTGTTCAGTAAAACTTTTTCTTATTTTT
The DNA here is from genome assembly GCA_033119425.1 of Bufotes viridis. NCBI lineage: Eukaryota > Metazoa > Chordata > Amphibia > Anura > Bufonidae > Bufotes > Bufotes viridis. Next base: position 240,483,218 of record CM065590.1, read on the forward strand.
TAACATTTACCGTATTTTTCACTTTATAAGATGCACTCCCTCACTTATAAAGCGAAAGTGCAGAAAATCAAGCTGGCCGGCACTATTGCAGGATTGCAGGAGCTTTTACTAAGCCAGCTCCTGTGATTTCAGTGTGGGGTGGGTGGCGGAAACGTGCACATCCTTACTACACAGCTGCCGGCTGGGTCCATTCCATAGCAGAGGAGGAGAGCAGTTATACTTCTCCTTTGCACTGTGCTGCATGTACTGCTGATTGGTGGTGAGCGCCGGTGGGAACTTCTGCTCTGCTGCCTCCACCAATCAGCTTCCTCTCTTCCCCCAGCCGTACCATGAGCGCCACTGCTACAAAGCTCCTGCTGTGAGAAGGAGAAAGGGAAAGAGTTTAGTGGTCCTCTGTCACCCTGTACTATTCCCTGGCCTGTCATCTAAAATCCCCATGTGAGTGACAGCTCAGCAACTAGATTCCTAAAAACAATGTCATCCACAGATCCCCCATAACAGTGTCATCCACAGATCCCCCATAATAGTGTCATCCACAGATCCCCCATAACAGTGCCATCCCTAGATCCCCCATAACAGTGTGTCATCCATAGATCCCCTATAACAGTGTCCTCCACAGATCCCCCATAACAGTGTGTCATCCACAGATCCCAATTACAGTGTCATCCACAGATCTCCCATAGCAGTGTGTCATCTACAGATCCCCCATACCAGTGTCATCCACAGATCCCCATAACAGTGTCATCCACAGATCCCCCATAAGTGTCATCCACAGATCCCCCATAACAGTGCCATCCACAGATCCCCCATAACAGTGTCATCCACAGATCTCCCATAGCACTGTGTCATCTACAGATCCCCCATAACAGTGTCATCCACAGATCCCCATAACAGTGTCATCCACAGATTCCCCAAAACAATGTCATCCACAGATCCCCCATAACAGTGTCATCCACAGATCCCCCATAATAGTGTCATCCACAGATCCCCCATAACAGTGCCATTCCCAGATCCCCCATAACAGTGTCATCCACAGATCCCCCATAATAGTGTCAGCCACAGATCCCCCATAACAGTGTGTCATCCACAGATCCCCATAACAGTGTCATCCACAGATTCCCCATAACAGTGTGTCATCCACAGATCCCCCATAACAGTGTCATTCACAGATCCCCCATGACAGTGTGTCATCCACAAATGCCCCATAACAGTGTCATCCACATATCCCCCTTAAGGGTCCAGTCACAGGTTTGCAAAATGGGTCCACATCCATTCCGCAATTTTGCGGAACGGGTGCAGACCCATTCATTTTCAATGGGGCCGCAAAAATGCGGACAGCAGTGTGCTGTCTGCATCCACACTTCTGTTCCGCATCCCCGCAAAAAAAATAGAACATGTCCTATTCTTGTCCGCAGACATAGACAAGAAAAGGCATTTCTATTATAGTGTCGGCCATGTGCAGTCCACAAAATGCGGAACGCACATGGCCGATGTCCGTGTTTTTGCGGATCCACAATTTGCAGACCGTAGAATAGTTGCGGACATGTGAATGGACCCTAACAGTATGTCATCCACAAATCCCCCATAACAGTGTGTCATCCACAGATCCCCAATAACAGTGTGTCATCCACAGATCCCCCATAACAGTGTCATCCACAGATCCCCCATAACAGTATGTCATCCACAGATCCCCCATAACAGTGTGTCATCCACAGATCCCCCATAACAGTGTGTCATCCACAGATCCCCCATTGCAGTGTGTCATCCACAAATCCCCCATTGCAGTGTGTCATCCACAGATCCCCTATTGCAGTGTGTCATACACAGATACCCCATTATAGTGTGTCATCCACAGATCCCCCTATAAGTGTCATCCACAGATCCCCCATAACAGTGTGTCATTCATAGATCCCCCATAACAGTGTGTCATTCATAGATCCCCCATAACAGTGTGTCATCCATAGATCCCAATTACAGTGTCATCCACAGATCTCCCATAGCAGTGTGTCATCTACAGATCCCCCATACCAGTGTCATCCACAGATCCCCCATAACAGTGTGTCATCCACAGATCCTCCATAACAGTGTGTCAGCCACAGATCCCCCATAACAGTGTCATCCACAGATCCCCCATAACAGTGTGTCATCCACAGATCCTCCATAACAGTGTGTCATCCACAGATCCCCCATAACAGTGCGTCATCCACAGATCCCCCATAACAGTGTGTCATCCACAGATCCCCCATAACAGTGTGTCATCCACAGATCCTCCATAACAGTGTCATCCACAGATCCCCTGCCATTCACTCATATTGTGTCATTCACTGATATTTTCAGCTACAGTATATGGAGGTCACATGGGGTCATTTATCAAACCTGTGTAAAGTAGAACTGGTTTAGTCACCCATGGCAACCAATCAGATTTCACCTTTCATTTTTGACAGCTCCTTTGGAATATGAAAGACAGGATCTGATTGGTTGCTATGGGCAACTAAGCCAGTTCTACTTTACACCAGTTTGATAAATGACCCAAACAATGCTGAAAGTGGAGACAGGGCGGCTGAGAGTCATTTCGGGCCGCCTCCAACTGGAAACATGACACAGGAATGGAGGAGACAGGAGGATCAGCTGCAAAGAGTGGATGAAAGTAAACACGCTTTTTGTGGGTGTACTGCAAAGTGGCCACAGCTAGACGTGGAAATGAAAGAGGAACAGTAGCAATGGCTTTTTAGTCTCAACGAAAATATATGAAGCTAAGCATATTGCTACAGAGAAAGGCATTGACGATTTCACTGGATCAGCATCATGGTGGTCCAGAATCATCAAGACATGCTATGTTATGACCAAAACTAGAATTGTGAAAAAAAGACTTTTTCTTGGACTCATAATTTGTTTATTATACTCATTTATATAGAGCTGACATATTCCACAGCACTTTACAGACATTAGCATCAAGCTGTCCCTAAAGGGCTCACAATCTAAGCTCCCTATCAGTATATCTTGGGAGTGTGGGAGGAAACCCATGCAAACACTCCATGCAGATGTTGTCCTTGGTTGGATTTGAACCTAGGTCCCCAGTGTTGCAAGGCACCAGTGCTAACCACTGAGCCACCATGCTGCCATTTCATTTTAATAGTTCGGACATTTTTGGACATGGCAATACCGATTCTGCTTAATTTTTTGATTGTTTATTTATCTTTATATGCAACATTGGGAAAGGGGGGGTCGTTTGAATTTTTAATATGTTGTTTGTTTTTTTAAACTTTAATTTTATTTACTATAATTTTTAGTCCCCTGATGGGACTTGAATATGCAATTTTCTGATTGCTTGTACCATATACTGCAATAGAATGCTATTGCAGTCTATCGGATTTTTACATGCTGCCTGTCAGGCCATGTCTCAGTCACGAATCTGCAGGCAGCTCGCTATAACAGGCCTGGAAGCATTCACAAGGTCGTTACAGCAACCGATCAGAGCCCCACAATTTCACTGATGAGCTCCAATCAAAGGAGAGAGAGGGAAAGCCCTCCGTCTATGTAACCGCTCAGATGACGCGGTCGCTATTGACTGCACCATCTGCAGGGCTATGTCCAATCCTGATCATTCTGGCTGGGTGCCGACTCCATATATGCCCCGCCAACCCATGGTTGAAGATGGTTGTATTTGCTGTTAGAACCATGGCTCCCACTTGACGTGGCTCAATACTGCAAATCTGTACTGTCCCAGCCAGTATGTCCCTCATCACGACATACAGTATTGCAGACAGTCTCTCACATTGTAATACTTACAGGCTGCAGGCTGGCTGGCCCTCTAACAGGCCTATTAAACAGACCCTAGGATCCTTAAGAGCACAAGATAGATTTACCGCATAGTGAACACCATAAAAACTAAACCCATAAAACTGTGACGAATAGCGTTTTTTTTCATCAATTCTATCCCATTAGAATTTTTTTTCCAGCTACCCACTACATCCTATGCAATATTAAATGATGCCATTAGAAAGTACAATTTGTTCCGCAAAAAACAAGTCCCCATATGTCTATGTGAACGGAAATATAAAAAAATATATGGCTCCAGGAAGGCAGGGAGTGAAAAAACGAAAATGCAAAAAAGAAATATTGCTCCGTGGTTTGTTAAAAATGTGTTTTATTTTTTAAAATCCCTCATGAAATTTTTTACAATAAAATGCAGCCAAAATGATGCAAAGGCTTTCTGTGTGAACAAGTATTATTGAATAAGCTCTTAGGCTACATGCACACAAACGTATGTGTTTTGTGGTCCACAAATTGCGGATCCGCAAAAAAAAAAGGATGATGTCCGTATGGCATCTGTCTTTTTTTTTGGAGATCCGTTTTTCTTCCGGATCCATTGCAATAATGCCTATCCTTGTCCTTCACGGAGGACACTACATTTACTACTGGAAGGCACTCATATCTTGGACAATGCTCTATTGGACTAATTACCAGGCTTATTCAAAAGCGTAAGGAGATTGCACCTCTGCAATTTTAGAAATCAATCATATTAAAGCATAACGTTTACCCTACACTTCTTCCTATGAGTTCCAGAAATTGGATCATTTCATTACTTTTAGACTAAAAGTAAACTTGAATCTGATACTATCAAAAACAAAAGTCCAAAAACTCAATAGAGTTCAATGGGATTATGCCAATCAATTATGGCCCAAATCAAGTAGTGCTAATAATATTCCTTCTCCTTATGTTCTTCGCCTTTATCTCACACACAGTCTGCCTTCACCCCCCTCTCTCATACATTCCATTCCTCCTCACTCTTCCACCCACACCAGGACCATCATTAATTACCAATTCAAGGCTCATGTTTCATCATCCAGTTCAGATCCCAACCGGTCCAAGAGATTCCTGACAACCAATCCTCCATTCCATCATCCACCTCACATCTCACCCAACCATACTCACCCAATCTTCCCCTCCATTCTCCTCCCTTCCCCAGTCATCCCCACCGTCCAATCCCTCACCATTGCTCATATCCATACCCACCAATTCCACAGCTCCAACCTATAATTCTCCTCCGGTACTCACATCCATACCCAATAATATCATGGCTGGGCCTTATCTTCTCATTCCATCTCTATGCTGGACCCTTCCATGTCCACCTCAGACACATTGCACAGATCTACATCCTCATCCTTCTCTCTGCATTGCACTTTCATAGACCTTACTGTTCATCACTCTCTAGCTTCCTTTCCATCCAGACCTTCCAATTGTTTTGCTACACCATAAGTACCCCTCACAATATCTCCTTGTCCCACTCCTCATCCCAGTCTTTAGACTGTTCCTCTGATATGAATTTTATATTACCCACCTGTTTCTGTTCCCACTGACAATATCCATCCCCACTTCCCACACCACTTTCTGCCCATTCCTGGGACCACACCCCCTCCCCTCCAGCCAGGGGCGGATTAAGTGCATGATAGGCCCGGGTCTGTCTACCCAACTTGCCCCCCCACCCACCATATATAGCATTCAGCATAGGGGTAGGTATACGATAAATTGCGCTGAGAAGCAGTTGCTAGATAAAAGCATAGTATTGAGGATGTGCGATCCAGTTTCACTCTCTCATATTTTACATGTATTGTAGAATCTTTCCCTGGTATCAGCACTCCTCCCCATTCGGCCCAGGTGATTTTAATTAGCAGGAGACTGCATAAGGGTATATCAATTCCTACCACCTCTCAGTTGGAGTTCCTGAGAGTATGTGATAAGGTGAGCTTTGACAACTGTTCACATTGCGCGGTGCTGTGTGGCGGCCATTGTTGCTTTGGGGCTGTGGTGGTGGGTTGGTGGGGCCCAGTGCAAAGGTGGCTTTGCCAGACTGCCGGGGGCGCTGTTTGGCTCCTGGGTCCTGCTGCCCGTTGGTGCGGCTCCGCGGTGGTTGCCACGCAGCGCTGCGCCAAATTTAGAGTAGGTTCCCACTCAAGGAGGCAACCTTGTCGCGATGAGTGGGCCTATGCTTTTTGATCAAATTGTATACCAATGCCTCATGTATAGCATGCAGCATAGGGGTAGCTATACGATAAATTGCGCTGAGAAGCCATGGTAATTACGCCGAGAAGCAGTTGCTAGATAAAAGCATAGTATTGAGGATGTGCGATCCAGTTTCACTCTCTCATATTTTGACATGTATTGTAGAATCTTTCCCCTGGTATCAGCACTCCTCCCCATTCGGCCCAGGTGATTTTAATTAGCAGGAGACTGCATAAGGGTATATCAATTCCTACCACCTCTCAGTTGGAGTTCCTCAGAGTATGTGATAAGGTGAGCTTTGACAACTGTTCACATGGTGCTGTGCTGCGCGGCTGCCATTGTTGCTTTGGGGCTGTGCTGGTGGGGCCCAGTGCAAAGGTGGCTTTGCCAGACAGCGGGGGCGCTGTTTGGCTGCTGGGTCCCGCCGCGGCGATGGTTGCCACGCAGGGCTGCGCCAAATTTAGAGTAGGTTCCTACTCAAGGAGGCAACCTTGTCGCGATGAGTGGGCCTATGCTTTTTGATCAAACTGTATACCAATGCCTCATGTATAGCATGCAGCATAGGGATAGCTATACGATAAATTGCGCTGAGAAGCCATGGTAATTACGCCGAGAAGCAGTTACTAGATGAAAGCATAGTATTGAGGATGTGCGATCCAGTTTCACTCTCTCATATTTCACTCATGCCATAGATGTTACCTGCAGTCCCATGTAACACCCCACATAACACAGTCAATTATTGTGTTATGTTGGGTGTTACATAGCACTGCAGGGTACATGTACAACATTATCTGCACACAGAAAGTTATCACTGGTATCTGGGCTGTTACATAGGACTGCAGATGCCAAATTAAAATGTTAGTTGCCAAATTTAACCACTTCAGCCCCCCTAGCTTAAACACCCTTAATGACCAGATCACTTTTTACAATTCCGCACTACACTACTTTCACCGTTTATTGCTCCGTCATACAACTTGCCACCCAAATGAATTTTACCTCCTTTTCTTCTCACTAATAGAGCTTTCATTTGGTGGTATTTCTTTGTTGCTGACATTTTTACTTTTTTTTGCTATTAATAAAAATTTACCGACATTTTTGCAAAAAAATGACATTTTTCACTTTCTGTTGTAAAATTTTTCAAAAAAAACTACATTTCTATATACATTTTTCTCTAAATTTATTGTTCTACATGTCTTTGATAAAAAAAAAGTCCAATAAGTGTATATTTATTGGTTTGGGTAAAAGTTATAGCGCTTATAAACTATGGTGCAAAAAAGTGAATTTCCGCATTTTGAAGCAGCTCTGACTTTCTGAGCACCTGTCATGTTTCTTCAGGTGCTAGAATGTCAGGAAAGTATAAATACCCCCCAAATGACACCATTTTAGATAGAAGACACCCCAAAGTATTCGTGGAGGGGCATGGTGAGTTCATGTATCATTTCATTTTTTTCACAAGTTAGCGGAAAATGACACTTTCTGAGGAAAAAATAAAAATAATAAAGTTTCCATTTCTGCTAACTTCTGGCAAAAAAAAAAAAAAATCTCCCACGGACTCACTATGCCCCTCAGTGAATACCTTGGGGTGTCTACTTTCCGAAATGGGGTCACTTGTGGGGTGTGTTTACTGTTCTGGCATTTTGGGCGGGGCTAAATTGTGAGCAGCCCTGTAAAAGCTAAAGGTACTCGTTGGAATTTAGGTCCCCTTTGCGCACCCAGGCTGCAAAAAAGTGTCACTTATGTGATCTCGCCGTACTCAGGAGAAGTAGGGCAATGAGTTTTGGGGTGTATTTGGGATGCATGGCTTTTCACATGTTGAGCGTTTTTCAGCGCGTATGAACGTGCTGAAAAACGCTCAGGTGTGTTCCCAGGGTTACAGAGATATTTCTCTCACCCAGCATGGGTATATGTAAAAATACACCCCAAACCACATTGCCCTACTTCTTCTGAGTACGGCGATACCACATGTGTGCCACTTTTTTGCAGCCAAGATGCGCAAAGGGGCCCTAAAACCAATGAGTACCTTTTAGGATGGCATTTTTACGCATTTTTCTTCTCACGCTTTAGGGCCCCTAAAATGCCAGGGCAGTAGAAATACCCCACATGTGACCCCATTTTGGAAAGAAGACACCTCAAGGTATTAGATGAGGGGCATGGCGAGTTCATAGAAGATTTTTTTTTTTGGGCACAAGTTAGCGGAAATTGATTTTTTTTATTGTTTTTTCTCATAAAGTCTCCCTTTCTACTAACTTTTGACAAAAAGTTAAATTTTTCACGGACTCACTATGCCCCTCAGTGAATACCTTGGGGTGTCTTCTTTCCAAAATGGGGTCATTTGTGGGGTGTTTGTACTGTTCTGGCATTTTGGGTTGGGCTAAACTGTGAGCAGCCATGTAAAGCTAAAGGTACTCGTTGGAATTTGGGCCCCTTTACGCACTCAGGCTGCAAAGTGTCACCATGTGGATCGCCGCACTCAGGACAAGTAGGCAATGTGTTTGGGTGTATGTTTACATATACCCATACTTTGTGTGAGAAATATCGCTGTAAATTGACAACTTTGTATAAAAAAATTAAAAAGTTGTCATTTACAGAGATATTTCTCTCACCCAGTATGGGTATATGTAAAAATACACCCCAAAACACATTGCCCTACTTCTCCTGAGTACGGCGATACCACATGAGTGACACTTTTTGCAGCCAAGATGCGCAAAGGGCCCTAAAACCAATGAGTACCTTTAGGATTTCACAGGGCATTTTTACGCATTTGGATTCTCACGCTTTAGGACTCCTAAATGCCAGGGCAGTATAAATACCCCACAAGTGACCCCATTGTGGAAAGAAGACACCCCAAGGTATTCCGTGAGGGGCATGACGAGTTCACAGAAAAAAAAAAATTTGGCACAAGTTAGCGGAAATTGATTTATTTTTTTTTTTACAAAGTCTCATATTCCACTAACTTGTGACAAAAATAAAATTTTGCATGCACTCGCCATACCCCTCAGCGAATACCTTGGGGTGTCTTCTTTCTAAAATGGGGTCACATGTGAGGTTTTTGTACTGCCCTGGCATTTGAGGGTCTCCAGCAATCATTACACGTATGGCCAGCATTAGGAGTTTCTGCGATTCTCCTTATATTGAGCATACGGGTAATGAGATTTTTTTTCCGCTCAGCCGCTGGGCTGAAAAAGAAAAAATGAACGGCACAGATTTCTTCATTCGCATCGATCAATTTGGATGAAAAAATCTCTGCCAAAATCGGTGACTGCGGTGCGGTGGGCTGGGCGCTAGCTACCTAACAAGTAGCTAACTAACTGGTGGTGATAAGGGACCCTTATGCCCCATTCACACGTCCGCAATTCTGTTTGCGGAACGGAATTGCGGACCCATTCATTTCTATGGGGACAGACTTTGTCCCGCTCGGATCCGGAATTGCGGATCCGCACTTACGGGTCTGCACTTCCGTTCCGCAAAAATATAGAACATGTCCTTTTCTTGTCCGCAATTGCGGAAAAAAAAAAGCATTTTCTGTATAGTTCTGGCAATGTGCGGATCTGCAAAATGCGGAAAGCACATTGACGGTGTCCGTGTTTTGCGGATCCGCGACGCGGGTCCGTGGCACGGATCTGTGGATCCGCAAAACACATATGGACATGTGAATAGAGCCTTACAGGGGGTGATCAGTGACAGGGGGGTGATCAGGGAGTCTATATGGGGTGATCAGGGGTTAACAAAGGGTTAATAGTGGTTATAAAGTGAGGGTGGGGGGTGGGGGGGGGGGGTTAGTGTAGTGTTTGGTGCAACTTTACATTGTTACCTGGTCCTCTGGTGGTCGATCCCAGTAAATGGGACCACCAGGTAGCAGGTATATCAGACGCTGTTAACAAAACAGCGTCTGATATACCACTTTGATCTAATTTATTTTACATTTACAGCCTGCCAGCGATTGATCACAGCAGATCTCACCTCTCGCGAGATGACGCACGGATGCGTCCAGGAGGAACAAACTGGCCGCCGCCTGGACGCATCCGTGCGTTAGGCGGTCGGCAAGGAGTTAAAATGCATATGATTATGATAAAGACTTGGAGGAGGAGATGAGACGCAGGTCACAGTAGTGAGGATACAGCACCACATACCTCTTACATCCAGGGACTTCTCCTGTCGTGTAGATCTTCTCTTTCCTTTTCTCCTCCGTTTGACCCAAACCGCCATGACTAATTCCTCCAGCCGCATCTCATCTCTACAGAGTTTGTTACACAGACACATTAGATTTCTCATAATCGGGGGTCATTTATTAAACTGGTATAAATTAGAACTGGATTAGTTGCCCATAGCAACCAATCAGATTCCCCCTTTCCTTTTCCAGAGGAGCTGTCAAAAATGAAAGGTGGAATCTGTTGCTATGGGAAACTAAGCCAGTTCTACTACAACAGTTTGATAAATGACCCCAAAGATCCCTATAGTTTCTACAGCAGTTATTATGTCCCCTAGAGTGCCCCCAGTAATAACACCCTATATTGTGCTCCAGTTAATAATCCCTGTATAGCGTCCCCAAAAATGTCCCCCAATAGCAACGTCCCTTAACGCTGCCCCCATATAGTAATTTCCCCCACGCTGCCATTCATTAACTAATTTGCCCCCATAACTGCCATCCATTAATTTGCCCCCACAACTGCCATCAATTAATTAATTTGCCCCGTTGGAAACATGCCCCCACTGTCCCTTCATTAATATCCCCCCCGCCCCCCACCAAAGTTAGCACACACAACACACAAAAAAAGGCTAATAACTACCAGTGTGGTGAATGGTGAGGCAGACGCGCATACATCAAAGCCTGCTTGCGCCACTATACAGGCGCATGATGACGTCATCATGCACGCCGAGCTTCTACCACCAAATAGGCCTCAGGCCTACTAGGTCTGAAGCCTATGGCGGTGATAGGCGGCGGGCAGGGAACCATACGCTTCTGTGCCCCGCTGCAGTATGTGGGTGTTCGGATCGGCTCGGTGCTAGGCCCCCCAGCGATGCCGGGCCTGGAGCGGCCGACCCAAAGGCCCCAATTATAATCTGCCACTGCCTCCAGCCATATACCCTCCCTCCCAGATCCCAAAAAAGAAAAGGAAACCCAGAAGCTGCAGCTGCTGGGCAACACAAGAATTCCCAGGACTGTGGACCAGGAGCGCTTGGTCTGGGGTCTGATTTATTTAGGGCATCTGGTCTGAAATGTGAATAGATTTTGGGATCTAATCTAAGGTGGGGATTAACCTTGAGGTCAAATGTCACAATAACACCCCAAGTGTCAAGTAACACCCCATGTTAAGTCATGCCCACAAAGCCACACTCCATTTCAACCATTGTAAACTTGGCCAGTATTTTTTGTTGGGTAAGGTGGCAATCCTAGAAAGGGCACCGTGAACCTGTGTCCCACTTCTCATCCTCGACATCTTATTAAAGGCATTCTGTCACCTCTGATAACACAAATTCAGCTTTTAAACCAGTCATGCTCCACAGATTACCTTGAATCGGCTTTGCTTTTCTGTAATGTAATCCGTCCAGTAGTTTTGCTAAAAAAAACTACTTTTATAAATATGCTAATTAATCCTGAAGGTGCCCAGAGGGGCGTTATCTTCCACTTTGTGTGCCCAGTAACGCCCCCCTGCAGTGCCCAAACCCGCCTCTCTACTCAGTAAAACACGCCTTCCTCCTGAATCCCTAACCGCCCACAATGCCTCATCCCCCTCCCTGACGGCCGAGCGAAGTCTCGCGCAGACGCAGTACCCACTGAGGGCTGCGCCAGTGCGATGTGCTGGAGACTGAGGGCAGGAGCTTCATCGTCGTCACTGGGCATGCGCCGAGCCCAGTGACGTCCGATGCTCGCTCTTCCCTCAGTCTCCAGCACAACTCACTGGCGCAGCCCTCAGTGGGTACTGCGTCTGCGCGAGACTTCGCTCGGCCGTCAGGGAGGGGGAGGAGAGGGATGAGACGCTGTGGGCGGTTAGGGATTCAGGAGGAAGGCGTGTTTTACTGAGTAGAGAGGCGGGTTTGGGCACTACAGGGGGGCGTTACTGGGCACACAAAGTGGAAGATAACGCCCCTCTGGGCACCTTCAGGATTAATTCTGAAAGTCGTTTTTCAGCAAAACTACTGGACGGATTACCTTACCTTGAATCGGCTTTGCTTTTCTGTAATCTGTGGAGCATGACTGGTTTAAAAGCTGAATTTGTGTTATCAGAGGTGACGGAATCCCTTTAAGGTTTCCTGCACAAATGACAGATCAGCAAAATATGGATGCTGTCTATGTGAGCCCCTAATGTCTGTAAAGCGCTGCGGAATATAGTACCGCTATATAAGTGCATAAAAGAAATATATAAATGTGCATCCCGAGCTCTATTGTATAAATGCCTATTCGCATCTGCAAGAGTGACAAGAAGACAAGAATAGGACACGTTCTATCATTTGTGGCCGGTATTTTAGTGGCCCTGCCGGCACCATGAAAACATGAAAATACATTTTTTTATTTCTTTTGTACTGGCAATATAAATTGGCAGTAATTTTTTTTTTCTACAAGGCCTGTTACTAATGAGCACTTCCATTGCGAAGCGCGCATTAGTATAGCCATTACTCCCCCTAACTTGTGTTAATTATAAAACCTGCGAGACGTCATCACGCTGGAGCGCCGGTACTATCCTGAGCTTCCAGTCACCAGTGAGCGTTTATCGCAGCGCAAGCAAACGGTGTTTTTTTTTTTTTACAGAAGCAGAGAAGGGGGCATTACTATTATTGGGGGCATTATTCTTACTGGGGGCACTAATGAGGGCATTATTCTTACTGGGGGGCACTAATGGGGGCATTATTCTTACTGGGGGGGCACTAATAGGGGCATTATTCTTACTGGGGGGCACTAATGGGGGTATTACTAATACTGGGGGCACTAATAGGGGCATTATTCTTACTGGGGGGCACTAATGGGGGGTATTACTAATACTGGGGGCATTATTCTTACTGGGGGGCATTACTAATACTGGGGGCACTTATGGGGGCTCTATTCTTACTGGGGGCACTAATGGGGGCATGCCTCCATAACCATATCCCCTTTGGGTCTGGCTTAACTTGGCCGATACTTTTTGTTGGGAAGTGGCACCCCTAGCTGAGTCGCACCTAGGCCACCTGACTAGTAATGAGCAAACTTGTTTTCAAGTTCGGCGTCCGAGGTTCGGGTATGGATTCCAAATTCCGTTATGGTCTGTGGTAGCGGAATCCATAACCGGATTCTTCGATAACCCGAACCCAAACTTTGGACGCAGAACTTGACACAAGTTCGCTCAACCCTACACCTGACCGATGAACGTGTCATCACTAGCCAGGGAAAGGTTGAGAGAAGGCCACGGTGCCACTGCGAGCACCACTACCTTCTCAAACAGCTTATAGGCGAGGGTCCCAGGTGTAGAACCACCACTGATCAGATACTGATGACCTAACCCCTTTAATATCCCAGTCTGCCCCCTGGTGGTACCATTTTTGGGTGTGTCCTTGAGAGCTAATACCTTAGCAGAGCATGTCCTCTGGGCTTATGTTATTTTAGCCATCACGTCTAAATAAAAAGGACAAAACCTATTTCTACAGAAGTATTAAAGCAGGAACCCAGTGAAGTTCAGAGAAGGCAGTGCGGCAGGTATCGGGACGGCTGCTCACTGGTCCGCTATGGGGCATTGGGTGGAGGAGCACTGGCAGCAGGGGGCGCTAGAGGGCAGCCCTCTGGTAGGGCACCTGTGGGTCACCTACTATTCCTACTGCAGAGGGAGCCTGGAGGCAGCAGTCATGACGTCTCTAGCGCCTCCTCGAGCATCTTCCAGGCTCCTCACACACCAGGGCTGAGCCCGGCCCCTCCTCCAGCCCAGTGCGCACTGCCCCGCTCTGGTATTTACCCCTCAGCTAGAGCCGAGCAGCGGGCAGAGCACGGCCGGTGCCCCCCGCTAACCAGGACGCCTCCCGCCAACTTCGGAGACAACACCCTGAGAGAGGAGGAGCGCCCACATCCTGCACCATGGCGTTCCCGAGCGACGAGACGGCACTGGAGCTGGACGACATGTCAGAGGACGGGGAGATGATAGGTGGGTGGTGTGCCCGGTGTGTGGCTGACTTCTGAGGGGAATGCCTACCACAAGTTCAGAGCCAGCTCCTTACTGCTACCCTGTGTATGTGGCAGTTGGCCACTTTGCCCTGATCTGACCAGTGTTGGTATGCAGAGGGTATATCAGATTCCTGCACTGATTCCTCCCCCTCCAGCTGTATTTGGAAGCCCACCTCCTGGAGCCCCCAGCTGACATATTTGAACGAATTCACTCCGGATGATAAATGTCGATTCGCTAAATCCTAATGGTAACAAATGATTCTGTGCCAATGAATCTGTCACCACCTGTAACCCGTCAGTCAGAAGTAATGCATAGTGCCACCGATTCTGAATGGGTATTACTTTCTGTCACTCACTTGCCTCCCCTACAATTTGCCTGAGAGGTTCTGAGTAGTGTTGAGTGAACTTGTTTTTTAAGTTCGCCATCCAAAGTTCGGGTACATCGATGAAATCCCATAATGGTTTCCAAATTCCGTTATGGTCCGTGGTAGCGGAATCCATGACGGGATTCTTCGATAACCCGAACTTAAAATACAAGTTCACTCAGCACTAGTTCTGAGTTCCCTGAATATTCATAGTCCGGATCTGCCTGGCACCGGCATAGCAGGACTGCCTGGCTTGTGCACATCATTAGGAGGACTGAGAGGGGAAGAGTGATTACTTGATCACAGCGGGGTTAGGCCAGGTTCGCACTTGCGTTAGGATATTCCGTTTATAACGGGATTCATAGACGGAATGCAAAACTGAATCCTTTAAGAGGCATTCAGGTCGGATCCCTCACAATAGAAGTCTACGGGCAGCATAACGGATCCGTCTGGTTTCCGTTATGCGGGAGCTGTCGACAGGATTTTGGTTTTCCGGAAACCAGATGGCAATAATGGGTGCAGTCTGTCAGGGATCCACGAGCTGTACCCGTGGCTCAGCCACATGTGTAATAGTACCCTAAAGGCTCATGCACACGATTGTATGCATAATGCGGCCTGCAAACCGGCACAATGCCGCATTTTTCTAATGACTATTCTTGTCCGCAAAGCAGGCAAGAATAGGACATGTTCCTTTAAATTCCGGAACGCCCACATGGATGTGGACAGCACATGGATGACATCAGTTCTGTCTGCATTTTTTGCAGACCCATAGAAAGGAATGGGTCCGTGTATGATCCGCAAAAAATGTGGATTGGACGCAGAGCCAAAATAGGGGCATGTGCAAAAGCCGTGACAGTGTGAGAAAAAACGGATCTGTTTCATATGTTCTGTTTCAGGTTAATCGTCTGGACACTGCACTGATAAAGGACACGCTCCCTGTTGGTGGCGTTGTGGCTTTAAACAGCTGTCCCACGAACCCCAGCAATGGGAGGCAGGCGCCACGTGGCTGTCCCCGGAATTTTGGCATGTTGTCCATACCCAGATTCCAATGGCAAATTCTGATACGTGCACGTAATTGGGTGCAATGATATAAAATAAAATGGTTCTCCCCAGACCGATCCTCTGTCGCTGTCCCGGTGCCCTGGTATCACACTGGTGATTGGCTTATTTGACAGTCGTACCTGCTTATACTGTATCGTAACATGGACAAAGTGATCTAAATATCAGACATAATGGCCTAAAAATGGACGGTACACTAGATGTGACATAGCTAGAGCTCAGCGAAGGCCAATGTAACGTTTTTATCTACAGTTAAAGGGGTTGTCGGGGTTCAGAACTGAACCTGGCCGTACCAATAATTTCCCCAGGCAGCCCCCTGATGTTGGCATTGGAGCATCTTATGCTCTGATGCTCTCCCACCCCCCAGCTTCCGTCCGGCAGTGTGCTCGGTGACGTCAGCGGCTCTGATGGGCATGCTTTAGCGCTGCCCTAGCCGTTTTACAGTGCCTGTGATGCTTCCTGGCAGCCCCATGGAGAGCTCGATTCGTCACCGGAACTCCAGAAAATGCCTTTCACGATTTAGGGCACGGCAAAGGAGAGCAACGGAGCATGAACTGCTCCGATGCTCAAGTCAGGGGGCTGCCTGGGTGAAAATGGAGGTATGTCCGGGTTCAGCTCTAAGGCGAATCGTTCCATCCCTTGTAGGTTGCCATGCAGTTACATTATAAATGTATATAGCACAGGAAGAAACTCTCCAGCGGGGGAGATTTATCAAAACTGGTGCAAAGGAACACCCATAGCAACCAATCAGATTCCACCTTTCGCTTTTCACAGCTCCTTTGGCATATGAAAGGTGGAATCTGATTGGTTGCTATGGGCAACTAAGCCAGTTGTACTTTACAGCAGTTTTGATCCACTTCCTTCTGTGTTCTTCATGACATGACTTGCTGGAAGAAACCCTCCTGCATAGCCTGTACCTGTGAAGATAAAGCGTTGGCCATGTCCGACAGTACACTGCTCAGCGCTGAGAAGTCCAGAGGAATTCCAGACAGCTGACTCCACCTTGTAATAGGAGCTGGGTTTTATTCAGGATCCCGTTAGATTTCAGCCTAGGATTGTGCAATTGACATAGTTTTTGGGACTAGAGGCGGGTGTGTGATTCAGAGACAGTTGCTTCAGTACTACCGTGCTATACTTATCCAGACTTGTCTGTTATTTGGGGCGTGACGTGACGATTCTTCACTTCTTATCAAGTGACAGGAAGTGCAGATCAGCTACATGGAGTAAATAGTGTAAAACTACAGAAAGTGACCCCCTGTTTTCTTATAAACTGTGCCGTTACCTCCTAGAAGTCAAATAAAGGGATGAACGTGTATGACAGTGGATAAACGTGGCGTACAGGTACTGTGTACACAGCATTAGTAATGTCCCCATTGTACGCCAAACCTCCTAAATATCAGCTGGGCCGCCCATGGACACCGGGTGTGTGCAGGGCATATACCTCACTGCAGAAGTTACTGCGACTGAAAATCGGTTCCCTTCATTTGAATGGGTCCGGCGGAAATTTATATTTGGGTCTGTGTACATGAGCGTTATTTTTTCACGCATCATCTTTGCACTCAGGAGAAATGTGTGCATGTATGGAAAATGGAAGTTATCCGGATGTAATGCGTTTTTACTGATGGTTGCTAGAAAATGTTGAGCGTTAGGGCTCATGCACACGACCGTTGTTCTGGTCCGCAGTTTTGCGGCTCTGGCGCGGACCCATTCACTTCAACAGGGCCGCGAAAGATGCGGACAGCACATGGAGTTCCGTAGCCCCGCAAAAAAATATAACATGTCCTATTCTTGTACGTTTTGCGGACAAGAATAGGCATCTCTATAATAGGCCGCCCGTTCCGCAAATTGCAGAAGGCACACAGGCGGCTTCGGTGTCTTGCGGACCGCAAAAACGGAACGGTCGTGTGCATGAGGCCTTATTCTTCAGTTTTTCTTCACTTGCATGAAAAATGTATCAAAGACGGATCCGTATGGGGGGGAAAAAAACAAACGCTGAACACAGTCACAGACAAAACCGTTTTAGGGCTCGTTCACACGACCGTGGTTTTGGTCCACATCCAAACCGCATTCTTTGTGGCCACGGGTGCGGACCCATTCACTCCTATGGGCCGCAAAAGATGCGGACAGCACTCTGTGTGCTGTCCGCATCCGTTGCTCTGTTCCGTGGCCCCGCAAAAAATTATGAGTCGTGTCCTATTCTTGTCCGTTTTGCGGACAAGAATAGGCATTTCTATAAAGGGCCGCCAGTTTCGTTCCGCAAATTGCGGAAGGCACACAGGCAGCATCTGTTTTGCGGCTCTGCAATTTGCGGACCTCAAAACACAGCACTGTCGTGTGAACAAGCCCTCAGGTTGTATGCAAAACCATCAGATTTTCCCTGAAGAAATCCTGACACCATCCGTATCGCTCATGGCGTAAGGAGGGGGGATGATGCTGCAGGTTTCCTGGTCCAGTCCAGGTCTGGACTACATGCACACAACTATAGGTCCGCAAATCTGCAAAACACTGCTCTCTAGGCCTTGTGCATGCCGCATTTACCTAATAGAGCAGAACAGGCCAGAATAGGACATGTTCCATAATTTGCGGAACGGGTGCGGACCGCACACGGATGACATCCATGTGCTGTCCGGATTATTTGTGGCTCCATGGAAATGAATGGTTGCATGACTCCGCATGCGATATGCAAAGAATGCAGATCGGATGCGGATCCAAAATGCAGTCATGTGTATGAGACCTTAGGAAAATGTGCATTTACAGAAATGATGCAGAGGAGGAAGACCTCCAATCACTGTGGTGGGGTATATGCACACGGCAGTGTCCTTTATGCAGATTTTCCACATCAAAATCTGCATATGTTTACTGTGGATTTCGACATGCATTTTGCTGTGAATTTGCCCCAGATCTCACCCTTTGCAAAATCTGCACAAACCACTGACAGAGCTCTGGTCTTTATCCACACCGTGTACATGGCTTCTTGGAAATCTAATCTACTTGGCTGGTACTGTATTATCATGGATTTTCTGCTGGAAATCGTTACGTAATATGCTCGCCCTTGCTCTGTGCTCTATTGTTCATGACAAGGGCTAGGGCAGCGCTAAAGCCTGTCCATTAGTGCCGGTGACATCACCGGGAACACTGCTCTGCAGAAGCCTACCTTGCCCGGTACGTCACCGGATGCCCAGAAAAAGCCCTTGCCCTATGCTCACGACAGAGGGGCTGAGTGGGGGAAGAGGGGGATATGTCCCGGGTTCTGCCCCTTTTGATTACTGATGATCTATCCTTTGGAGAGATCATCAGCATCTCATCTGTGGGGGTCTGACACCCTGGACCCCCACCGCTCAGCTGTTTGAGAAGGCAGTAGTGGGGGAAGAGGGGGATATGTCCTGGGTTCTGCCCCATTTGATTACTGATGATCTATCCTTTGGAGAGATCATCAGCATCTCATCTGTGGGGGTCTGACACCTTGGACCCCCACCGCTCAGCTGTTTGAGAAGGCAGTAGCGGTGCAGGCCAGTGACGTCATGACTATTATCACTGGCCTGGGTGTGGATCACTTCAATGGGTCGGAGCTGCGCCAAGGCCAGTGATAGTCGTGACGTCCCTGGGCCTGTGGGAAATGGCGAGAAGGTTGTAGCGCTACTGCCTTCTCAAACAGCTGAGCGGTGGGGGTCCAGGGTGTCAGACCCCCACAAATGAGATGCTGATGATCTAGCCAATGGATTACCTATGATCTATCCTTTATATAGATCGTCGGTAATCAAAAGGTGTAGAACCTCTTTAATGTTTTGCTGTGATTCTTGAAGACCATTATGGAGGTCTCAGTTAGGACCCAAGAAATATCATGTTGCCTATGGCATTTTACAGGTAAACGTCGCCACGCATAGACACCAGACACCGGAGCAGCAGAACCTTAAAACATGGCTCAGGCTACTTTCACACTAGCGCTAATGTTTTCCGGTATTGAGATCCGTCATAGGGGCTCAATACCGGAAAAAAACGCTTCTGTTTTGTCCCCATTCATTGTCAATGGGGACAAAACGTAACTGAGCAGAACGGAGCGCTCCAAAATGCATTCCGTTCTCATACCGGAGAGCATGCTGCGGTTTACTCTCTGTCATGGGATGCGGAGCAAGACGGATCCGTCATGACCTACAATGCAAGTCAATGGGGACGAATCCGTTTCTCTGACACAATAGAAAACAGATTAGTCTTCCATTGACTTTCAATAAAGTTCATGACGGATCCGTCTTGGCAATATTTAAAATAATACAACCGGATGCAGATGGCTGTATTATTGTAACGGAAGCGTTTTTGCCGGATCCAGTAAAAACGCTAGTGTGAAAGTGGCCTTAGCGAAACTTTGTCATTATGATGACTACAAAATTGTCCTTGACAGCCAGGTGCCCGTCTTGAAGGTGGCATGTTCTTCTAGTGACATTCATGCTGTCTCTCTCCCCTGGCACAGAAGCAGATGCAGGAGGCTACATTGTATATAGCTTCCAGACAGTGGAAGGCGCAGGGCTGGAGCACGAGGAAGGTGGGTACTTGGGAGGGTGGGGGCGTGAAGGAGACCTCTTGTGACTGCCTACTCTGGAAAAGAGAATTGGTGAAGGGACGTGTTCATTGGAAGATCAGAGGAAAACCTAGAGGACACAAGTTTTACTAGTAGAAGGAAGGGACACTCTGCTGCGACTGCCATGAAGGGGAGCCCGGATAGGGAAATATGCCAGGTAATGCCAGGCTGTCAGGGCTCTGGAAGCGGTGTGGTACCTTCTAATTACTCTGTTTTGATGTCAGTAGTGACTTTTCTAACCTTTTTATATCTTCCTTGCAATCTTTTATAGTATTTTGTCCTTTGTGGTGTTAGATCTGTTTAGTAATATCCCCTCAGGGGTCTTCTTATTCTTTCATTGGTGTCCTGCTCTGTAAATAAAGCAGAGTCTTCGTGAGATCCAGGTTCTCCAAGGAAACAACCATGTGTAGAGACGTCTTCTAGTCCTCAGTAACTGAAGGCTGTGTCACACCAAGCAGGTACTCGGCATTTCAGCAGGTATTTTATGTACTCCGGAACGATGGAATATACAATGTGTACTTTACTGTTCTGAAATTTGTACATGCAGTTTTTGAAACAAAGCCACAAACGGCTCATATAAAGGAAAAATTGAAACCTCCTCTTTTTGAATCCACAGCCTGAACGTGTAAAGGCAGCAGAAATGTCCATGTAAAGAATGTAACAACTTCAGATGACTGCGGAAATAGTGTTGTTACAAAGTATCATTTGGTTAAGACTAGACAAATCTCAGGACAAATCTAGAAAAATGCTGCTGAAGCTTAACTCCTAAGATTATCTGTGACGTCAGCCTGAAGGCTGATTTACAGGTCCTGGTGGAGCAGGCGATCCTTCCCAACTGCCTGCTCGTCAGTGGAGGAGACGGCTGTATTTACATGCAGTGATCCCCTCCGCTGTATGTGTGAACAATCGCTGGTGCCCTCGCTCTTCCTCATACAGTCATCGTTTCTGGGCAGAGTGCGATCTAGATCCTCTGCCCACAAACTATGGTTTAGGTGTCCACACAAGCGGTTGTTTCACCCGATCAGTGGCACCTTTACACAGGCGGATTTATCCGGAACGAGCGTTCGTACAAATATTCGCCCCCAACAATCGGGCAGCGTAAAAGGGCCTTAACTGGTAGGCCACTCAAAGTAAAATAGGAGTGGTCTGCCTGATGTCCTAGGGGCTATGGAGCCCCTGGTCGGTCCCCCAACTAGGGGCTCCATAGCATTATCCTCTTCCGTGAGCAGGATATGTCAGTACTGCAGCACACTGGCCATTTTCCGCACTCAGATATTCTTTATATTTGGTTTTAATTTATTGTAAATTGTAAAAGAAAAATGATTTAAGCGAGGATTTCAGTAAAGTCATAGTCTGCCAGTAATGTCCCGGTTATGTCCAGCAATCCTATAGAGCAGGGCTGGTCAACCTGCGGCCCTCCAGCTGTTGTAAAACTACAATTCCCACCATGCCCTGCTGTAGGCTGTCGGCTGTCCGGGCATGCTGGGAGTTGTAGTTTTGCAACAGCTGGAATGAGAATGAATGTGCTGGAAGGGCTTGTTCTTGTGAGCGTCCCGGCGGATCTGACAGCTATCCCCTATGCCTTTAGGAGAATACTGGTAACCGGTGTACCCCTTTCATTCGCTTCTGGCCACTTGCCATCCAGGATCAGTAGGAGCTTGTACCCAGAGAGCCCCTTTGAGGTGGAAGGTGTCGGTGGGTGGATTTCTGTCGCACTAATGTTTTTGAGTATAAATGGCTGGGACAACTGGAAAATCGATGCGCCCGTCTCTGGTGAGCTGGCTTGGTTGGAGAACTTGTTGTGTTTGAATCTAATAATGGATGTCTGGTGGCCTTATAAATGTCAATTAGGAGGAGATGGATTGTGTTACGTGTATCCTCCAGAAGATGGGAGGGCATGCAGAATATTTGGTTATAGAGATGGAATAGTAAATGTTTGCATTTCTACTTGAGGGTGTAACTATAGCTTTCTTCTGTTCCTGTCTGCAGAAGAACAAGGGATACATCCGCACATTGCATATGGGAATCTAGACCAACGCCACATAAATATTGTATTATTTCCAGGGCATGAAAATGTAATTGTTACATCAATATTGTAGTTACTAATATCTTTTCACACACTAACTGCACATATAATGTGTAATTTAGCAAGCAGGCCTTAAAGAGGACCTTTCACTGGTCCACAGTTTTAGGTAAAGCTATGTACATGGAGAGCGGCACCCAGGGATGTCCCTGCACTTACCTGTATCCCTGGGTGCCGCTCCGTTCGTCCCCTGTAGCCCCCGGTACCGGCGCTCCTGCTGCTGTAATTTTGCCTGGGGCGGAGACTTCTTCTTTTGCCCTGGGCATCTCCTTCTCCCAGGGCTGGAGCGCTGGCAAATCGCAGCACTCAGCTCATATCCTGAATATGAGCCGAGCGCTGCGATTGGCCAGCCCTCCAGCCTTGGGAGAAGGAGACACCCAGGGCAAAAGAAGTAGTCTCCGCCCCAGGCAAAATTATTAGAAGCACGAGCGCTGGTCCTGGGGGTTACAGAGGACGAACGGAGCGGCACCCAGGGATACAAGTAAGTGCAGGGGCATCCCTGGGTGCCGCTCTGCATGTACATAGCTTTACCTAATAAACTGTGGACCAGTGAAAGGTCCTCTTTAAAGGGGTTGTGTCACTTCAGCAAGTGGCACCTATCATGTAGAGAAAGTTATTACAAGGCACTTACTAAAGTATTTTGATTCTAATATTTGTCTCCATTGCTACATGGATTCATTTTCCCATCACATTATGCACTTCTGTTTCCATGGTTACGACCACCCTGCAATCCATCAGCGCTGGTGGTCGTGCTTGGACCGGCCTCTGTGCGCTCCTATGGTCTTAGCCACCAGAGACAATGGCACTTTCGTAGGCCTCTTGCACGCGGCCGTGGCCGTATACGGCAGTTCTGCAATACACGGGGCACCGGCCGTGTGCATTCTCATCACAGATTCAGACTCATTCACTTGAATGGTTCCACAAATTCTGAGATACGGCAGCACTACGGAGTACTTCCGTGGGGTTCCGATCCGTGCTTCCGTTCGGCAAAAAAATTGAATATGTTCTATCTTTTTGCGGAACGGACGGATCACGGACCCATTCAAGTTAAATGGGATCTGTCCCGGCTGAACCGCACGGACGTTGCCCGTGCATTGGGGACCGCACATTGGGAACCAATACGTTCAGGTGCAAGAGGCCTTATAGAGTGCAAGCAGGGCCACCACTGCTGGATTGCAGGGTGGTAGTAACCATGGAAACGAGCAGCATATAATGTGATGGGGAAAATGGATCCAGTCAGTAAAGGAGACAATATGGACAATCACAATACATTAGTAAGTGCCTTGTATTAACTTTATTTAGATGCCATTTGCTGAAGTGAGACACCTCTCTAAGCTGCGTTCACATCTCCGTCAGAGATCCCATTATAGTAAATAGGGATCAGGCGATGATCTTCTGACTCTGGCAATGCCGGATCTGGTGAATGCTGGCAGGCTGTTTTCTGACGTTCACCGAAGATGTGAATGTAGCCTTAAGCTGGCCAATAAGATGAAATGGCAATCCCTGCCATTCTCCCCCATGCATGTGCCCGTTCGGCTCAGCCAAGCGCTATGTGTTGTGAATGGAAGAGGGGAGAAGGCGGCTGCCAGACTCCCAAGCAGTAAATCTTCTCAAGAACGTAAGGATCGGACATGCTGAAATCCAACATGCCCGATCCATCTCTTTACTACACTCGGGGAGAGCCAGTGGTCCCCCATACATATTAGATGGTCAGCAAATCCGGCAGATATGCATGGCCAGCTTTATACATTAGCTTGTATGAATGTTAACCCTTTCATGACCAGGCCTAAGAAAGGCCTGAATGTCCAGGCAATTTTTCGTGATTTTTGTGTACGTGGTGGTTTAGTGACCCTAACTTTATTTGGCTACCAAAATCATTTTTACTGTGTTTTTTTTTTTTTTTTTTTTACTTCACACTTGGGAGTTTTTATTAGCATTTTTTTTTCTTTTTTTTTTTTTTTAGGTTTCATTTGGGGAAAACTGCTAATTCTTATTAAAACATATATTTTTTTAAATTGTAGCATTTTATTTCTTCAGTATTTAAAACTGGCACAAAAATCTAATTATTGCACTGGGTTTTCTATTTTGTGACCATCGTTTTGATCTATAACAGGTATAGGTTTGAGTGAACTGGGCGACTATGGTGACTTTCTGTTGCGCATAATATGTCCCCCAAGAGGTCATTAAAAGACCTCTGGAGGACCCTCTTATTTTACTTGCACTGTTTCTACTGTAACTGACATTCACAGGAGCCCCAGTTATAGGGGAAAATGGCCCCTGCGGGGGTATTACACACAGGCAGAGCTGATAGGGTCTCCTTAGACCCTGCAGCTCTGTTCCTGCCCCGAGACACCCGGCGATCATGTGACTGCCGGGACTAACAGAGGGATCGGCTCTCCCCCTGCGCTCAGGTACTGCTCTTCTGCCGGCAGAAGCTGAGATAAAAAGCTCCTGTCTTCTCCACAGCGTCCCCGCTGTGTCTGACAGCGCTATACGGTGCTGGGATTAAAGCGCTGCCTGACTGTTTATATATGTGCAGATAGGATGGATCTATTCAGTGGGCAGTCGTCAAGGGGTTAATTAGGGCTTGTATTTTCTAATATAGGAGAAGGCACCAGGGCAGTTTTACTAATGCTGTGTAATGGCAGGCAGTCTAAGGATGAACCGGATTTATCTCGGTGACTCACAACGGATGCGTGCTCTTTTTAGAACTTTACACCACCTAAAGGTTGGCGCAGTTTTGACACACACTGGCATATGCCATGCCCCTCCTGTTAAGCAGGCCCACTTTTCTTCTAAGCTATGCCCTTTGGACATTTAAAAAGTGTCTAAAACGCATAATAAATGTGGTAAAAGGCATTTTTTTTTTTTTTTTTTTTTTTTTTTTTTTTGTGGGGTGAAAACTGAGCCAGAATTCTGGCCCTTTTAGCTTAGTAAATCTCCCCCAGTGTATGTGGATATTTGATAAGTTGGCTTTAACACATGATGGTTTTAAACAGGCTCTTTATGGATAAATATGGTTAATTCTGCACTAAATGTGCTGCCTAAGGCCCTTGCACACAACCGCATCCATTTTGCGGACCCATTGACTTCAAAGTATAGGACATGCTCTCTTTTTGCAGAATGGAACTATGGATGCGGAAAGCACATGGATCATCATCAATATGCTTTCCGCATCCGTATGTCCTTCCAGCAAAAAGATAGACTATGTCCTCAAAATGCAGATCACGGACGCGTTGAAAATAAATTGCAGACAGCACACCGACCACATCCGTATTTTATGGATCTACAATTTGCAGACCTCAAATGGGCATGAGGCCTAAATTCTGCAGTGGAGCTCAGATTGTGGGGACTATACGAATGAACAGCTGCTTTCATACATGGCATGTGCACATACATTCATATAACCCATAAGCCATTCTTATTCAAACCAGAAAACATACCGTTTTGGTAAAGTCCTAACTAAAGGTGTGTTTTTTTTGTTTTTGTTTTTTTGTTGTTTTTTTTTTACTATGTAAATGTAATAATTCTAATTGTTTGTCTTGAGTCTTTGTAGGTACCCTGTAATGATATGCCTCTGGCCCGACGGGATCCTCTTAATATCTATAGGTTAGAAAACGAGCTTCACTGGAAGCTTCCAACAAATCCTTTATATGGCTCAATTACCAAAGGCTTACCTAACAGATCCAGAGCTGCCACCCTGGTTCTCCTGGCTGGTCTTTGTTTACCTGGCTGCAGCAGTGAAAAGTTTACAACACGTGACTGCTGGAGCCAATCACTGCCTCTTTGGTGCATCATCAAGGCCCTTGATTAGATTTTTATACTCAGCTGCAGAGGTGACATCACATGTAGACAATGTCACTGCTGAAGCCCAGTAAACAAAGCCCGGCCAGGAGAACCGGAGCGGTATCGCTGGGTCGATTAGGCAAGTACTGCTCAGTTCTTCTATTGTAGTCTATTCTAGGTTTGGGCAATATACCGGTGTCTGCGATATACGCGGTATTAAGAAACTGGCGATATCACAGTTTCCTAATAACCGCGGTATTTAATGACGTCATAGGAGCGGTCGCACTTGTGCCGGCCGCTCCTAAAACATCCATGTCAGGGGTGTGGAATTTCTATCGCCCGGCGCCCGGGACATGTAGTGCCGGGCGCCGGGCAGGTAGTTTGTTAAGTAACTTAGCCCTGCTGCGGGCAAGTAGCGGGCTCTGCCGGGAATTTAGCACCGGCCCGCAGCTCTGATCCAGTATTTATGTAGTTAATCTCTTTAGAAATAGCCCGACCTTAATAACTATTGTTGCGCAGGCTCCCCGGGCAGCTCTCTGTTCCTCCATGCCTCGCCGTTCTGCTCCGCCCACTTTATGAATGAAGGGGCAGACGGCGCATGGAGGAACAGAGAGCTGCCCGGGAGCCTGCGTCACAATAGTTATTAAGGTCGGGCTACTCAAAGAGATTAACTACATAAATACTGGATCAGAGCTGCGTGCCGGTGTATTACT
Organism: Bufotes viridis; assembly: GCA_033119425.1. NCBI lineage: Eukaryota > Metazoa > Chordata > Amphibia > Anura > Bufonidae > Bufotes > Bufotes viridis. The sequence goes on from CM065590.1 coordinate 240,509,925, forward strand.
GCAGAGTAACACTGCACCGGCCGCTGCGAGTGCCCCCCCATAAGATGCTATATATGGGTCAGCCACAGATCCCCCATAACAGTGCATCATCCAAGGATCCCCCCATAACAGTGCGTCGGCCACAGTGCCCCCATAACAGTACGTCGGCCACAGTGCCCCCATAACAGTGCGTCGGCCACAGTGCCCCCCATAACAGTGCGTCGGCCACAGTGCCCCCCAATAACAGTGCGTCGGCCACAGTGCCCCCCATAACAGTGCGTCGGCCACAGTGCCCCCCCATAACAGTGCGTCGGCCACAGTGCCCCCCATAACAGTGCGTCGGCCACAGTGCCCCCCATAACAGTGCGTCGGCCACAGTGCCCCCCATAACAGTGCGTCGGCCACAGTGCCCCCCCATAACAGTGCGTCGGCCACAGTGCCTCCCCATAACAGTGCGCCGCCACAGTGCCCCCCATAACAGTGCGTCGGCCACAGTGCCCCCATAACAGTGCGTCGGCCACAGTACCCCCATAACAGTGCGTTATACAGTATAACGTCAGTGTTTTATTCTTCTAAATGGGCATTTATCGTGATATATATCGTTATCGCGATAAATATCTTAATATCGTGGCAATATTTTTGATATCGCCCAACCCTAGTCTATTCTCCACCACTGTCCTGTTTCTTGCTGAAACTGGACGACCCCTTCAAGGAACGGCTGTCAGATGTGGTCCGATCTACCATAAGCTCTATTCATAACTGCATTTTGGTTTCTGTTTATAAGGAAAACCATGACCCATTGCCGGATCCGTTGTACGATGGATACCATAGACCTCCATTGGACACAAATTACTTTTTTACCTTTTTGACAGGAAGAATAGCTTTTACATCAAATCTCGTGGGATTTGCAACAGAGCCTCCAACGCAAATATGAATATTAGTATATCTGAGCCTGGCCTTCAGCATTTACACTATAGTATATCCGTTGAACTGGGAAAAAAATGGTGTAATGCAATCTTTTAAATGTCCTATTTATCGGGAGGGGAAGGGACTTTGCACGACCTGCTGGATTTACTAAAACTTACATCAGAAATTGGGCATAAGTTATAGTTGAAGCCTGCGCCTTTCAATAAATAAGGGGCATCACTCAGGCGCACAGGGAACACCCGTCTTGATAAATTAGATACTGTGAGTCAGGGAGGTTGTTAAATGACGTCATGTTCTTCAATGCAGCAGTGACATTGTATATACCGCACATAACAGCAGCTAGGCCCTGTCCTCAACGTTAGTGCTCATGCAAACAAACGTATTTTGTTTCTGTGTCAGTTCCGTTTTTGGGGGGGGGGCGGTTTGCTGCCCATATGTGGAACTATTCGGAAGTTACTCTGTGTGCATTCCGTATGTCCGTTCCACAAAAAAAATTGCTCTATTAGGGGCCAGCTGTTCCGTATCCGTATTTTTTGCGGATCCGTGTTTTGCGGACCGCAGAATACATACGGTCATGTGCATGAGCCCTTATACAGAATGAAACCGTTGAGGCCAGTGACTATCTGCAGCGGTTGCGTGCAGTTTATGGGCACATCAGTACTGCAGTTGTATAACTTATATTTTTTGTTTTGTTTTGATCACCCTCCCTGCCTTTTTATCTCTTAATTTTAATTTTTTTTTATAAATCAGACAACCCCCTTTAAGCTCACTTTAATTTCTGTTATAAGGAAGCTTCAGAAGAGATTCTGCCTGTTAAGAAACCAGACAGGATTCTGGGATTTCAGGGTTAACCACTCTTGTTTTCATTTTAGTGTCTGAAGAAATGGAGCAAACAGTATTACAAACCTATGGAACCATGCAAGAAAATGCATGCAGACTTCATACTGCAGAAATGGTAACTCTCTCACCTTTATTAATGTAATTGTGCCTAGACCTTGCCATAAGGCCTAATGTACTTGACCGTATACGTTTTGCGGTCTGCACAATTTCAGATCCGGATGTGGTCCATATGCCATCCACTTTTTTTGCGGAGCCATTGACTTTAGTGGGTCCGTGGGCTGCATTTTACAGACATATTCTATCTTTTTGCGGAATGGTTATACAGAAGTCGGATGCACACAGATGATCAGTGTGCTTTCCGCATCTGTACATATGTCCGTTCCCATGAAATCCCGCACCTGCGCCGTAACGTTCCTCATTCAGCGCAGGCATTCTGAGTGAAGGACCGCGCTTGCCAGCTCTTTCCTCAGTGCCTCTGCGCCGATGACGTCGGACTACACCCAGAAAAGAAGAGTGACGGCATCGGGTGTAGTCTGACGTCGTCGGCACAGGCGCACTGAGGAAGGAGCTGGCAAGCGCGCGTCCTTCACTCAGAATGCCTGCGCTGAATGAGGAATGTTACAGCGCAGGCGCAGGATTTCATGGGATGACCAAAACAATAGCTGTGTGCATGAGGCCTTACTGAAAGTTTCCCCACAAAGCTATAGATCACTCAACAAGAGTTTGCTCATTTGATGTTTACATTTGGATATTGATCTGAAACGAACTCTTGTTTGATCATTGGCCTGTACTCTGGAGAGCTGAGGCGTCCTGATAAACTGTAATGGAAGCAAGGATGAATCTGCTATGCACACTAATGGACACTTAGGCTCTGGCTGACTTTTTAAGGGGTTTGAGAGCCCAGACCTGTTTCATTTTGTATTGTCAAATGTATCAAGGGCTTTGGTCCAATCCAGAACGCTCTTGCTGTGTTTTAGATCTCTCAATAATAGGCTTGCATATATGCAAGAAGTGATGTTAAAGGCTATGGACACCTTTTGGGGCAATTTTGTTTATGATTGCATTTTACTCATTTTGAGTGGAACATCATTTTTTTCAGTTGGTCTTTATTAAAAATGTTCATCTGCTTCTGAGTTACAAGGGTTAATGATCAGTCTGTTTGCAGGCTGTCACAACCTGTTTTTCTTTGAATCCCGTCATCAGACGGCTCATGTGTAGCTTTTATCTCTGTTCTCATGAACTTATTAAAGCTCATTATAGCTCAATACTTATCAAGCTGATAAGAATGTGGCTTTAAATAGCAAGCTTTCAAGACAACTTGGCTCATCATGTGTTGTCTAGAAAGGTTGCTGTTTAATATCATTTATGTTTGCTCGCCATTAAAAGGTATATCTGCAAGACGTATTTTGCTTCTCTGAACTCTGAGAAGTGACACCTTTTTTAGCTGGCTAACACAGTACTTTTTACTCTTTGCTGTGTTATGCAGACTTTCTCCTAACCCTTAGAGTGCTTGTATACCTTCAATAGCTGGCGGTCAAACAAATATTCGGTCAACAGCTATTCCTCCCACCTTCCCACACACGGATGTTGTACAAGACCCACATACAACGTACTGTACAATAGATAACCACTTTCCAGAGTGTGAGATTATCTGTCTAACTGCTGTACTATTTTTGTTTTCTTCTTTCTTTATGTAAAATGAAGCATCTGGCATAGATTATCACTGCAAAGTAAAATCTCATGCAGTCAAATTATTTTAGTTACTGGGTTTTTAAGTTGATTTGCACACTAGAAATATTTGAAGCTACACAAATATAATTACTATACTTCTAGATTTTACCAGAAGAATATAAATAATGGCGAGTTTATTTTTACATTGCAGAGGTCAGGAAGTGATCACTTTCCCAACCTTGTGTTGAGTTCCTGTTTTTGTCATTGGTGTGGCTGTTAGTAGCAACTCATATGGAAAATAGCCTGGCTTTCCAACATCATGTCAGATATCCAGTGAAATCAAGAACGTTCTTGGAGACCTTGCAGCTACTTACAGTGTATTTGAGTTCCATAGTTCACGTGTTTTTGTTTTTACCAATTCCAGGTAGAGTTTAATCAAAACTCGGAATCCTTATACTTCAACGATGATCAAAGGCGAATCGACTATATTTTAGTGTATGAAGATGAGACTTTGAAGGATCAGACCAAGAACACAAAGAAGAACCTTCTCTTAAAGCAGCAGGTATGTTATCTGCTTCAAATTCTGGACAAAGATGGTTTGTGAGAAGTTTATCCTGGTCACAACCTTTGTATAGGTCATTTTGATAAAAACGCAGACCATGGATGACTATTTATTAGAATCCAAAAATATACAAAATCCATATCCAATACATCCACTTGAGCTGGTATATATCATCAGATCTTTTAGGTACCGTATGTCTGGATTCCAGCATAAAATACTGCAAGTATGAATTATTTATTTAAAGATACCTGTTGGTGGGTCTCTATGTATATTTTACTAACCTTGTACAGAGAATATTGTGTAAGCCAAAAAGGGGCTTCTATATGGTTCCAAAATCGATTTCCAGTATGTTGAGCTTTGGCTCTTTTTCTCCAGTAGGTAACTGTTTAGATATTGTAGTAAGCTGGCTGCCCAGTGTCAGTAATGCTCGATCCTAGGCTGATCTTGGTTCTGCGTCCATCTGAGAACATTGGAGGAGGGGTAGACTTTTCTACAGAGTTCTGCATGTGATGGCCTGAGAGGGTGGAGGCTAACTCAAAAGGAACCCAACAGCAGCCATGGACAGGCCGCAATGGTGACATGACACCACTGAGGCCAGTCATTGACTGCAGCGACTCGTGTGCAAGAAATTTAAATACGGAGACTGGAAGTGCAATGAAGACAACCAGGGACCCGCAAAGCCAGAACTAAGTGGTGGGAAGCAGGTAAGTATAGTTCCCTTGACAGGTCCCACTGGGTGGAGGAGGAAAAAAATACTAAACTGTCGACAACCCCGGAAATACTTATAAAATATAATTTTTTTTCAATTATTCATTCACTGTTTTAGAGTCATGGCATAAAATACACACAGAGAATGCTATTAGGTCTACTAATTTTAACAAAAACCTCCATCCACCTAAATATGAGTAAAAGTTCTAATCTCTGAAACCTTCAGTTCGTTTCCAGTTTCCTTTCCAAATGAAAGTAACCTTCTCAAGTACAGTGTTATACTGACTCCACAAGTTCCTGCGGCCTGCCAGCGCCCCTCTGTAATGGAATAAACAGCAGACACACACTAGTGGGATATTTCCTGCAGCAGCAGATGTTAGTAGGACGTTCCCTCTCTTCAGGGCGTTTTATTTTTCAGACCAGAACTACTCTTCTAGCCTCCTAATGAAGCAATTGTGCTTAATACATGCATGTGTAGTTGGAGATCTAGGGCCAGAAGAGCATTTGTTTTCCCTTCTAATATAACAGTCAAACACAAGGCAACGTGATTTTCATTTGACTGTGTCTAAAGCAGAGTCATGTTTTTCCCATTAAAGTATGGGCGAGTCATACAGCTTATGGGAATCTTCCAGTTTCGCAATTCATTGGAGATTTTCACATTCTTTCCCAGCATCGTGGAGTAGATATGGAAAACGTTTTTGTTTACCTGATGTTTTTTATGCTCACACTGTAGCTATATTTTTTACTATAGGGTTGCTGTGTTATGAACATTTATATCACAGTCTTGGTTGCTGCATAACGCGTAAAGTTAATGGTGGCCTTATAAAGTGAATACAATACTTGTACGTTTACAAGTGAGTTAATGGCTCTTGAATATTATAGCAGAGGTGAACATGGCCATACATGTTAGATTAAAGGGGTTGTCCAGTTTCAGGAGGTAACTAAACATATGTGATCCACCAGCAGTGAAGAGTAGATCGTTACTTACCTGACAAATTCCACGATGCCGCTCCAGTTTTCCCTGCATGGCTGTTTAATCGGCCGCTGCAGTGACATCATGTAGGCAAAATGTGACTGCTGGAGCCAATCACCAGCCTTAGCAGTGCACTGAATAAGGCCAGTGATTGGCTGCAGTACATGTTGTTGATGTTACATCACTGCTACAGCCGGACATACCCCCATTTTCACCCAGACATGCCCTGTGATATGAGCATCGGAGCATTTCATGCTCTGATGCTCTCCCTTGCCCTGCTCTGTATCGCGCAGGGCAAGGGCTTTTTTGATTATATTTTCACACTGTTTGGCAGAGGCTTCTGCCCAGCAGTGTATTCGGTGACTTCACCAGCACTTTTGGGTGGCTTTAGCACTGCCCTAGACGTATTACAGGTAGGGCAGCACTAAAGCCTGCTCGTTTAGTGCCGGTGACATCACTGGCCTCCGCCTAGCTTACCCTATGGAGAGTTTGGTAAGTCACCGGATCTCCATAAAATGCCTTTGCCCTGCTTGATTCAGTGCAGAGCAAAAGAGCATCGGAGCATAAAATGCTACGATGCTCAACTCGGAGGGGCTACCTGGGTGAAGAAGGGGCTTTATGCGACATCCGACAACAGCAAAGGGTCCCGTTTAAGAAATGTTTGTGACGCCCGTTGTTGCTTCACTGCAACTGGACAGAGTCCCTTTAAGAAATGGTGTTGGTGATGGTACCCAGGTGTAGGAATGGCCGAGTGGTATAGGTTGGCCCACAATGTCCCTTACTGTTTTGTATGTGTCACAGTGCTCCTACCTTGGATACGCTGGACCCCAGGCGTTGTCTTCCCCCTTACTTAAAACCAAGCTGTCCTCGGCTTGTGCTTAGGAGGTGCTCTAAGGGTAGCAAGTAAAAGTTAAAGTGCTGTGTAGGAATGTGTGTGTGTATGTGTGTGTGTATATATATATATATATATATATATATATATATATATATATATATATAGTGGTTCAAAAAATTGCAAAGCAGCACTCCAATCTTCAAACGTGCAAGTGTTTATTCAGCCCAGCGTGGCTTATATATTATATATATATATTGTAAGAGGGTGCAAGGTACGTGTCACCGAGGTTCCTGGCCTCGGTGAGGTGAGAGCCGGGTTTTTATGTGTCAGCAGCTAGTGCTGCTTGACATTGTTAGTTAGTTTGGCTGCAAAGCCAATCCGGGCCGGCTCTTACTGGGAGTAGGCAAAGAGTTGGGTGGGTGCCTACTCCCCACGGTCCAGGCCGGACTTTATCCGGGCCTTTAAAAGGCAGCCTCCTCAGCAGCTGAGGGTGTGATTGTCCTGGAGCTGCTGTTAGGCTGTGGAGTCATTTGAGTTTGGGAGTTCTGATCCATTCTGTGCTATGTGGAGTTCCCTGGGCTGGAAGCCAGAGCCCAACAAGGAGGAGTGCAGACGGCCCGGAAACCTGACGTCGACTGTCTTGCAGCTGGACTGACAGCCAGATGCGAACCTGCACCTAAAACCTCCCAGGTGACTGAAACCTGTACGGGACTGTTTTGTTTTGCCTTAATACTTCTGATGTGTGTGCATTAACACCAAGAGACTGTTTGTCGTTTATTTTTGTGCAAGTGTGAATAAAACACTGTTGATTGCACGTTCTGGACTCCTTGTTTTGCCTCGGTACTGCACCCGCACCGCTATCTACCAGAGCGACTCCCACATTATATATATATATATATATATATATATATATATATATATATATATATATATATAAAATCATGAAGACAGCTACCACTAGATTTCCGCCCTTATGAGTAGGGTGTCCATTCACCGTTTCCCTTCTCGGTATAAACCAGTAAACCAAAATGCCTGCACAAAGCGCTCAAATACTCCACAACATGGCCACAGTCGCATATGGAGCGTGGAGGTGTCATGTACTTTAATCCCTCCATGATGCTATGAGATGCCCGCGACTAAAAGGGTGGCTTCATCCTGTATTCCCTTCCAAGCACCAAGATCTATAAATAGCTTTTCGCACGGTCATCTTGATGACTAACATGTAGCTACAAAATTTTCCTTAAGGCGGTGCACAAGGCCTTAGGACACACTAGAGTAGGAGGAGGAGACAGTGCTCTCCAATATCCCCATAAGGACTAATACCTCTAGACAATAGCAGCGAGGATCTGCTTGTGACTTACCACTTGGCCCCCCTTGTGTAGCAAAAATACAATGCAATGCCTAGGCTTTCTGAGCTAACACAGGGTAACATAAGAACCATTAGTATTAACGTCCTCAGAGGCAGTCCATATGAGCAATGAAGTAAGGTGCTAGCTATCTGACTAACTTTATAAAATGCAAAGACCTATTAAAGTGCATAAAATCATATTGCGGCACCTGCAAAAGAATACACACAATGGTGCTCTAGCTGGGTTGTTGGGCTTAGCTGGGGCACGTCCAACGGCGACCTGCCCAGCCCTTGCTTCCTTCCCCTAGCAGGGGGTAAGCTAAACTGACCTCTAACTAGTCCCCTGCCCTCCTTAGAGGGAGAGTTGGGGTACATGCACACATTCAGGATTTGTGTGGAGAATCCGCACTGAAATCCGCAGGTGTTCGCAGGCAAATCCGTGCGGTCAATCTGCTTCAATTGGTGCAGATTTGCATGCGGATTTGGTGCGGATTTTCTGCATTCGAATTTTACTAAGTGAATGGGAAAAATCCGGTCAGGAAAAATGAAATTGACATAAATTTTAAAATCCGCACGGAAAAAATCTGTATTGTGTGCATTGAGAATTTCAAATTCTCATAGAATACAATGTACATGACCTACGGTGTGGATTTTCCGCACGGAAAATCCGCATGCAATCCTGATTATGTGCATTTAACCTTAGAATAGAAAGCAGGGTTCTATTCTCTCTAACTGTAGCTCTGCCATGCTTGTTGCCACCCCATGGTGAACCAGGTAAATTACACGTGAACATAAACAATTACAAAATAGGAAATGCACAGTGTTTGGACCTAAAATAAATACACATGAGGTTAACCAGTAAAGGCAGTAGCTGCGTGCAGAAGTTAACAACCCCTTTACCCTGGGAACACACTTCGCGTGTTCCCAGGGCGCGCATATGACTCGCGCTTCTGCTGCGAAGTGGCTGTTTTATGGAAGCGCGCGTCATATGCACGCTCCCCTAATAGAATATGGGTTGGATCGCGCGTGCTGCCGCGCAATAGTCACGGCAGCCGACGCGATCGCGTAGGGTGTTTTACAGCGCGGTCGTCCGCGCTGTTAAACGCCGACATGTAAACCATGCACATAGGGATGCATGGCTTTTCACATGTTGAGCGTTTTTCAGCGCGAATGAACGCGCTGAAAAACGCTCAGGTGTGTTCCCAGGGTTAAGGTTGAAAAGCCAACTCCAGAGTTGTCTGGCTTTGGCTCACTTCCCTGTCTCTTGCATACACATGCACACTCAGCTGAGCATGCATGTGTATGGGGGACTGACGATAATCTAATTTGTATGGACAGCTTAAGACGGATGAGACAGACACAGGCTAGTTCTGACGGGGGGAAACGTTTAGAAAATGGTTTTGTTATGAATTTGTGCAGGTTTTTCAGTAATTACAAGAAATTTAATTTTTTTTGTATTAGTAATGATAATCATCCAAGGGTGATATTATTTTTTTTTTTTTTCTTCGTAAGCCCGCAGAAGTGCTGCAGTTTTCTTCATATCTACAGGCCTATATTGGAGCTTACAAGCTGGAGCCTAAAAAGTTTTCTATGATCCACTAAGGTAGACTCCTGGAGTGCTGCTGATCTGCCTTATTTTCTACTTTGTCAATGGTTACTCATGGCCAGTAGCTCATTTCTACTGCCTGGATCTTGTTACATGGGAAGCGGAGTAATTCCTGAGAAGACAGCTTCCCACCAGAACTGAATGTATTAAGTGGATCTTAATCAAGTGCATTTTATGATGGATTCCTATGTTTTGCTTGATCCAAGAGGCTATTTGCTAGACAGCCCCATGAAATGCAAGGAGGTCTATTTAATCCAGTTTCTTCAGTCTTACTGCTGTTTTTAGAATTTCTTTCAAATGGGTTTTGTTTGATTACTAGTAACATAAAACCAAAGTAGTGGTAGTGAACCCTAAGAACCTTCCTTACTGCATACGATGAGAAACCCACACCGCCTTTTTATCTTCAGTTGTAACTACACAGACGCATCCTGTAAAAATCTGGTTTCTCACAAACGTCTCTTTGAATCATGCGGTTGTTAACCATGAGTATATTTAGCTTTAATTATAACATTGTTCTTCTATTGTGGCGTGGAGCAGAATGCCTTGGAGAGTTGTGTTGCTGTTGGTTAGTGTCTCAGTAGTATAATTAAGCCAACCAAAGGGTTGTATCTCTACTACCACGTGAAGTAAGAGTATGCTCTTGCCGCCTGATACTATCATTAGAACAAAGTCTTCTGCTCTGTATTGTGGCTTTTAGATAAACCTATAATAAGGTGAAGGCTCTATTCAAACAGCTTTCCATCGGAGGTATACATTAGGATAATCTCCTGAAGTATACCATTGGTGGAAGGCTGCAAAGTGTGTCACGGCTTCCTTTTAAAAACATAAACTTTTTTATTTATTTTATTGTATATCTTTGTCTACTAAGCTAATACATAAAGCAATAAAGGTATAGTGATGTATACAGAGGAACAAAAGAATGTTCTTTCAATCTCTGTTGGGTGAATAAAGCCCTGTGGATAAATTTGGGGTAATGTACGGAACCCAATCATTTGCATGTTTGTCTGGAACCCTCAATTTGAAAAGTATTTGTGTCAATTTCCATATCCTTGTCATTTTTCTTTCTTCTAGATAATTTATTACTTTGTCTCCCACAAGTGCTCTGTTTTGTCATCTGTATACAGTATGGTTGTATTTTTGGCACCAGTATGGGGGGGCGTGTAAAACCGGTAACAGATTCACTTTAATAAATAAGCTCCTGAAGAGTCGGGTCTCCATTAAGGAAAGCCATGGATGATTTAGCTGTAGAGCTTTGGAAAAAAAAATCATAGGCCTTGGGTTACAATGGGCTAACTCGTCAAATGGTAAACCAGGACAATTAGATTGGTTCTGATAGAAACTGCAGAGTCCAGCCCAAAAACTACCCATGGCACTGTTTGTGTAATTGAAGTTGGCTCCTGGGTTGATAATTGATAACCTGGGAACCCTAGGTGCTGAGTTGGGCATATTGGTAAATTAAAATGAAATGCTGCAAAATCTGCTCCAGTGCAGGGTCAGTATGAGCAGTAATTATCTTGAAGTGGTCAGCCACAATACTTATGTAGCGTATTTAGCTTCAAGGTGTGTGCTCTCCTGTAAGTCTTCCACAGCCATTTGCAACACAAAATACTTCTATGGAATCAGGCAAAACTGGTTTATCGACCTGTGTACTGTTACCATTTACATACTGACAAATCCTCTTGTACATAGCTGATCTTTAAACAATTGTAAGACAATATTTTTGGCAGTGTTTCGATCCACGGTAAAGAAATCCAACATGCCCAATTTTTCTTTCTCCTAATATCTGCAGTGGCCTTCTAACATATGAGATCATTGGCTAATTTCAGAGTAGCTTCAGCAAAGCTCTGTCTATTCTACGTAACTGCTCCTATTCATTTCATTACTCTGAAACCTATTAAGCCATTAATATTACAATCCTGGAACACTGCTTTAGGGCTCATTCAGACGGCCGTATGCTGTCCGCAAAAATGCAGATCTATTTTTTTTTGGACAGTTCAGCATGTCTGCAAAAAAAAAAAAAACGGATTGCATTCCGTTTTTTTGCTGATCCATAGACTTCAATATGGTCATGTACTGATTTTCACTGACACGTATAGGACATGTTTAAATTTATTTTTTTTTTTGCTGAGCCGTGCAATGGAAGAAAGGGGCCCCATAGAAGTGAATGGAACAGCATCTAATCCGCAAAAACGGCCGTCTGAATGAGCCCTCAATGTTATTTTCTTGTAGTATAATTGTTCAGTTTATCATTCAGTAAATGCTTTCTGCAATTACAGCACATTAAATGAAAGAGTATAGGCAGATATATATGTAGTGTACTTTATGCTCTCATTTCTGCATAAAAGATGCATTTGAAGTGAACTCTTTTCATCTGGCTTATGAAATACTGTATGTACATCTCCTTGGCTAACTTCTGTATAATATATAACCTTTTTTTCTCATCTCTGCAACCCTTTTTGATATGAAAATGGTTGATCTGTTTAGGTTTAGTTGAAGCAGGGATGGGCAAACTGCGGCTCTCCAGCTGTTAAACTACAATTCCCTCCATGCCCTGCTGTAGGCTGATAGCTGTATGCAGTCTTTGCATGCTGGGAGTTGTAGTTTTGCAACAGCTGGAGAGCCTCAGTTTTCCATCCCGGAGTTAGAGTTGGTCCCACAAAAAATATTCTACATTTTTCAAACCAGCACCTTGATCTGGATACTTTTGTAATTGCGTGTAATTGAAAATTTAGTAGTCACTGAGTAATTAAATAAAATGTATCTATATAGCGCCACCTGCTGCTTGTTCCTTTCCGCAGCTCTCTGTCTACCTCATTGAGGTGGGCGCACTTGCACAGTTCCATCTTTCAACTGCTACCATCTGTTTTAACTGTTAGAAGTTGTGACAGTTAAAGAACACTCCCCCCTGATCAGGGGCACACCCCCTGACCTGCCAGTTTGAAATAAATCTAGCAGAGCAATGAATGAGGAGAGCTCTTTATTAAAAATGGGTGAATTGATTTGTTTGAATTGAATTTGCTCCTCACTTGGTCTGTTTTAGCAGCAAGGGGCTGTCCCTACTGCTCAAGAGACTTTTTATCCCCTGTTGATCGACCGGGCCAGACATCTTCACTGAGCCTGTCAATTTTGTGCCTGCGCTGCTGCTCCCTGTAGCGACGCAAGAACAGAGGCTCAGCTGTTGATGCCTGAGCAGAGCAGGTGCCAACTGTGCACGTACCACTACGCTTCTTGGTGTACCGCTGATGACTTTTCTTAGAGATTATGAACTATATGATGTCTTTCATTTTTTACTTTAATCATGGTACAACCCCTGTAATGAACTTTATTCAGTTGTGTGTGACCTTCTATGTTGCATACTAATCTGTGTCCTACAAGGACTTATTGTTGGGTTTGTGCTAGGGAGTACTAGGGTCACTGTCCAGATCACAGCCAGTAAAAAGCAAAACTTCTACCAGCTTTCCAAAACCACTCCGGTAGTATGAAACTACGGTTGTCCCTAGGGTCTCCACCAGAGCCCGCCTCAAGGCCGGATGGTCATTGCTGCTGAGGATCAAGGATATGTCTGTGATGTTGATAACAGAATGCTGGTGTGGAAGACTAGAGACAAACCTTCCCAGATGACAACAAAAGCAAAAGGAATGCAGCAAACAGGGCAAAACCAAGAGAAAACAGACTTGATAAATGCAGTACACAAGTAGTTAATCCAGAGGAAAGCCAAGGTCATTTACAAGTATAGTTGATATAAACAGAAACGGCAGCCACAGGGAAAATCCCAAAACAACAAGCCAGTAGTCAGAACACCAGAAATGTCAGCAGGGATTCACAATGTATAGAAGCCTGATAGTAAACGTAGTGATAAAGTTGATAGGAATCAACTGCCCTAAATCTCCTGCCTAGCACTGGGGTAGGACACAGAGTTATAAACCTGATTGGCCAGGTTTTCAGTCACACTAATATGTCCAGCAGCCTGACCTTGTCTTGACGGCATGGCAAACCTGTCAGCACAACCCTGTAAAGTGATGCAAGGTGAATATTCTTTGTCATATGAAAATGGGGGCGAGTTTTAGACTTAAGTTGTTTGTGAAAGAGTCCGGTTAAAAAAATATTCTATCGATTTAATCCAACGATTAATCGAGTACTCTAATAAGAAAAAAATTAAAGGAATGTTTTCCTTTATAAAACCTCATCATCAGACATCCCCGCCCCATGCCATCAGTCCTCCGTGCCCTCAGCTCCCCAAGTGCGCTGAATCCTGAGAATGTGTCAGGATCTAGTGCGGGCTAGTGGGAAACCACGGTGCATGAGTAAAAGCAAGCGCTTCACTCATGCTCCGTGGTCACATGACAACGAATCCTCGATGCAAATTTAGTTTGTTTTGAGTTACTCGATTGATTCCAGTAATCGTTGCAGTCCTAGATGCCACTGTATGGCATCAGTCTGAGGCATCCGTTTAACGTATGTTTTTTGTATATGTTAAACTGATAGGACAAATATGATGTGAATCCAGCCTTAGATGCCTTAGCCAGGCAGCTGTGCCGTGCAAAAGCCAAGCACTAGTGGTACACCCATGCATTGTTAATGCGTGATTCACCGATGAACAGGTGGCTGCAGTGACACTGTCCTGACAGTCTGCATTTGCAAAACTCTGGAACATTTGAATAGTTCTTCCAATGAATATTTACATACAGTGCATTTGGAAATTCTTCAAACCCTTTCACTTTTTTCATATTTAGTTATGCAGCAGCCTTGTGCTAAAATTTAAAAGGTTTTCCCCCACCATTCTGCACTCAGTACCCCATAATGACCAAGTAAAAACAGAATGTTTGAAATCCTTAGCTAATTTGTTGAACAGGAAAAACTAAAATCTTGCATTGACATAAGTATTCGGACTCTTTACTCAGTACTTAGTTGAAGCACTTTTTACAGTGATCCATTCTTCTTAGGTATGATGCCACAAGGTTTGCACACCTGCATTTCAAGATTTTCTGCCATTCTTCTCTGAAGATACTCTCAAACTCTGTCAGGTTGGATGGGGACTGTCGGTGGACAGCCATTTTCTGGTCTCTCCAGAGATGTTCTACTGGCTCTAAGTCAGGGCTCTGGCTGGGCCTCTCAAGGACAATCACAGAGTTGTCTAATCCACTCTTGTGTTGTCTTGGCTGTTTAGGCTCATTGTCTTATTGACTGAAGAACACCCCCACAGCATGATGCAGCCACCACCATGCTTCACTTTAGGAATGGTATTGGGGAGTTGATGAGCAGTGCCTGGTTTCCTCCAGAAATGACTCTTAGAATGAGGCCAAAAAGTTCAGTCTTGCTTTCTCAGAGTTTGAGTACTTTAGGTGCTTTTTTGCTAACTCCAGGTGGGCTTTTATGTGTCTTTTACTGAGGAGAGGCTGTGTTTTGGCCACTGTTCCACAAAGCCCAGATTGATGGAGTGCTGCAGTGATGGTTGATCTTCTGGAATTTTCTCCTATCTGCACATGCTTGGAGCTTAGCCAGAATGACCATTGGGTTCTTGGTCACCTCTCTTACCAAGGCCCTTCTCCCTCAATTACTTAGTTTGGGGAGTCAGTAGGCTCTAGGAAGAATCTTGATTGCTCCAAGTTTCTGTAATTTAAGAATTGAGGCCGCGGTGCTCTTGGTAACTTTCAGTGCAGCACTCCAGATCTGTGCCTCCACACAATCCTGTCTCTGAGCTCTCTGGACATTTTCTCCTCATAACTAGGTTTTTGCTTTTTTTTTTTTTTTTTTTTTTTTTAACTTTTATTGAAAATAATGCAGTTACATACATGCAGATACCATCCAATATGGCAATTTAAAAGTGCAAATGTCATATAGAACATCGTAGCATTAGACATTGTCATATCAGAGAGTATAAGGTATCGAAGTAACATACAAAGAGAAAGGAAAAAAGGAAAAACTTTGACATTGTCTCAAACATTATCATAATCGCATTACATGCAAGTTCGTGTTATACCATTGCTTCTTTATGTTTTCTGATATCTGAAACGTTCCCACGCTTAGCCACAGGTGAACTCTAGTCAAGGCGTAGAAACATCTAAGATGATCAGGAGAAATGGGAGCCCCCTAGAGCTAAACTTCAAGTGTCATAGCAGAGGGTCTGAATACTTTTCTGGGACCATTTTCTGTGTCCAAGAAAAAAATTAACCTTTTCTGTTATGATAAATTGGCAAAATTTTCTAAAATTCTATCTTCACTTTCTCATTATGAGATATTGAGTGCAGGTTGATGGGGGGGGGGGGTTTATTTCAGCACAGGGCTACCACATTAAACGTTAAAGTGAAAGAGTCTGAAGATTTTCCGAATGCACTGTGCATGACATACTGAAATGTCAAATGACAAACTCTGTTACTAACCACACCTTTATTTTTATTTATTGTGTTACAGAGACTGAAGAGACATACGTACTGGGACAAACTTTCCAATTTGACTCATTTTGACAGATTTTTCTATCATAGTCAACCATTTACTCATCAGTTACATTTGCCTGAGCTGAAAAATAGCTGTGGCAGCTTCTGATGATTTTCTATGTTATAAGTTAATCTCAAGGATACCACGCACTTACTTAAGTGTGCGGTATCCTTGAGATTAACTTTAAGTGTATTGTTTTGTGCAGTTCTACTGCGATACCGCAGCCACATCAAGTGAAATAAGGGAAGAGCGCTACTGAAACACCTTTATCTTATTGTCCTATATGTTATAAGTTGTTTTCAGAAAAAAAATTAGAATGGGTGAATACTCCCATATATTCTGCTATGTATCCTGAATGTTCTCATGGGTTGGTATTAGTTCAGCAGGAAGCCACAAAATAGTTAATAGACCTGTCTGTCATAGCGCCCACTTTGGTTTAGAATTAAAGAAACCGAAAACAAAGGAGGACATTTATGAAGACCACCGTCTAAATTCGTCCCTCCTGCGCCGGCAGTTCATCAGCTTACGTCATCTAGAGGCGCCGGCCTCTACATCACTTAGGCGGGCTTTACACTTGTCTAAATCTACACTAGCTTCGTTGCTGGTGTAGATTTAGACCATTTTCGACGCCTAAAACAGGTGTAGAAAATGATATGAGACGGGCCTGCCGGCCTGCCCTTTTCCCCACCCACGTCGTGACCCTTTTTTTTTTTTTTTTTTTTTTTTTTTTGACCTGGCGTTAGCAAACGGAAAAGGGGAAAAAGTCACAGATTGTGGCGTAAATAATCTTTGTGCTGCAATTTATGACAGCTTTACGCCAAAAAGTGGCATATATCTGTTCATAAACGACTCAAACTCTGTGTGAAACGTAAACAGGATTTAAAAAAAACCTCTAAAATATTCTTTATGATCTCAAATGCTGACATTAGGCTTTCTCTAAAAGGAAATAAACAAGGAACAGTCTACTGCGCTGGCAGGATTCAGCACTACATTCTTTTTCAGGAAATACTGAATACTTTTATTGCAAAACTTCAGTATAAATTCATAATTACTAAGAAAATGGAAAAAGGAAGTTCACCGTGTGAAGATCTTGTCACGTTAGGTAAGTGAAGGAAACTGAACACGGCAAGGCAAACAAAACAACTGACTAGGTCCCAAATGCTAGGGAACAAAAGGAGTCGCCTCCTAGCGATCCCTAAAACACTTTCCCCATGCTGCTATGCCCATGTGCATATCCGGATGGTAGATATGAACATGCCCACATGCCTAGGACTGACACACACTGAACGAAACCCTCAGCTTTAAGGAAGAGGTAAAGAGACACCCAGATCCTTCTACAACCGAAGGAGCTAGCGTCACCCTAGGGCCCTAGTCAAAACAGACACAAAAGGGAAAAGGCCTTATCTAGAGCTTTGTTCGAGCACAAAGGCTATAGGGAGAGGGAGGAAAAAAGCCTCACCAACTACCTAAATAACACCTGGGAGGAGGTGGGATTCAGCTCGAACCCACAACAAAACAAACCGTCAGATCGAGTCACGTGCAGCAATCCTGACAGATCTCCTCAGAATACCCGCAGGGCAGGGCGCGACAGATTTCTTACCCAAGCCACACTAGTAGGAGGGGTTTGAGGAAAGGTGGAGAGTGTCTTGGGCCACTTTATTGCTGCTTTTACTACTGCTGTCAGCAAAGTGTGAGTTCTAATTGTGTTGCCTATATTCTTTAAAGGTAACGTATTACACTTTTTTTTTTTTTTTGTGTGTTTTTGTTATAAAATAAAAAGTCCAAAATTTTGCAGTTTTCATACTCGCCACTCTACCTACTGTTAGGTTAGTTTCTCGCCTGCGTTTACCTGATCCTGCAGGCTGCCGGAGATCACTGTGTGAAGCATAGTCGGATACGGCCGTTTACAGCTATAGTGGGATCCGGCTGGTTTCCAGCTTTGCATGAGTGCTGGGTTACGGCCGGACAAAACAGTTGCATGCAGCCAAATTTCCCAAACCCTGATGACAGAATGGGATCTATTCTAAATTGGCTCTGTTGTGACTAGAAGACATGAGCAGTGACGTGAGTAGGGGGCTGTTCCAATTTGGTGACTCACACATGAATGTCTTGTTTGATACAGTGGCGGGAATATTAATAATGTCTGTATTGTACATTCAGCACTACGAGAGCAGCCTCAGGGTTTTTGAATTACTGGAAGTATGGTGTACATTGTAAATAGACTCATTCTTATGAATTTATTAAAGTTTAACTGTAATTCCCTTGTTTCATTTTCAGAATCTTAGAGAAGCTCTAACGGAGCATTGCTAAGGAGAGTCAAGTCAGATAGGCAGGGTCATGGACAGTGATAGTTGGGGCACGTCTACATAGCCGGGCACTGGGCTAGTGACAAGAGTCAGACTGGAAGCCTTTGTATTTTACAGACCGGCATCTTCAGCGCTTCACATCTCCGTTCCTACACTGTATGAAAAATATACTTAAACACTTTTAAGTCTGTCAGCAGGTTTTTGCCTGTTTTTAGACGTATAATGGTTGGGAGAGCTTGCAAACACAACTAGATCAATACCTTTTTCTTAGGCCCCTTGCAGACGTGAGCGGATTAGGTTCGAATGCGTTGAGTGAAAACTGCGCGATTTCGCAAGCAAGTACATTCAGTTTCGTTTGCGATCGTGCGGGTGCAATTCGATTTTAATGCGTTTTGCACGCGCGTGATGAATAACAAAATGTTTACAAACAACATCTCTTAGCAACCATCCGTGAAAAATGCATCGCATCTGCACTTGCTTGCAGATGCAACGTGAATTTCACGCAGCCCCATTCACTTCTATGGGGCCAGCGTTGCGTGAAAATCGCTGAATATAGAACATGCTGCTATTTTTACGCAACACACAAGTGATGCGTGAAAACCAACAATCATGTACACCGACCCATTGAAATGAATGGTTCCAGATTCCGTGCGGGCGCAATGCGTTCGCATCACGCATTGCACCCGCGCGTGTGAAAGGGGCCTTAAGGTAATTCATTGCTGTGTTGTATAGAAAAAGCACTTTGTTCTAATATGAAACTGAGCTGTTTGTTGCACCGAGGGAGAAGGCCCCAGCCCCTTAGTGCACCTAAGTGCTGTCTTTCTGCAGAGTAAGCCCCTCCTTTCAATGTTGATTGACAGGGCATTTTGCATTCTGCTCTCACCTGACCCCATAATCGTCCATGCGCCAGAATTTTGCTAGTGCATAGTACAGCAGTTTGAGAAGAACTGTATAAAGTTGGTTCTGATTTTGGACCATTCATGTATCAAATGAATATGGATAAATTAAACGTAAAGGAGTTGTCCAGCCATTAATATTGATGACCAATCGTCAGGATAGGCCGATCAGCTGTTTAAAGAAGAGGCGGCGCTCCTTGCGAGCACTGCCTCCTCTTCATCTCAGAAGTACAGTGTAATACAAGTACTTACTCCAGTCAAGTGAATGGAGCGAGTGCTTGTAATTAGAGTACCCCACCACTCCGCTAGAGACAAGACCGGGTGTTGGCCCCCACCGATTAGATATTGATGACCTATCCTGACAATAGGTGATCAGTATTAACAACTGGACGACCACTTTAAACGGAATCTGTCAGCACATACCTGTAAATAAATCCAACCCACTCTATAGATGTGTGCATGTTGAGTACAGTGGACTTTCTCCAATCCTGATCGGTGGTCTTAATTCTGAAGAAAAAAAAATAATTTATGATATATGCCATTGAGGGTCTTGCATTACACCTAGTTGCACCCAAAGATCTTCTCGCTGTCTGTGCCAGCTGTTGTCCCCCCAGCTGTGAGTGACAGGGACAGGCGTTTTTAGATATAATTGTGCCTGACCCTGAACATTCGAGGCACACGCAGTACAGGGCTGTAGATCTGCCCGGCAATCTCCAACCCTGCACTGCATGTACACGCTGAAATGCAGATGTATTGCATGTATGTCCAGTCTTGTGCATAATTAAAAAAATAAAAATACATTTTAGTACGCTATTGGATATATACCATAAATATTTGGAACTTCCATTATTATAGTAGGGCAACATACAGGACACGGCCTAATATTTCAACAGCCTCTCACTTTTAGGCCTTTTAAAAGAGTCAGTATTTGCAGTGTTGGCCCTTCTTTTTCAGGACCTCTGCAATTAGAATGGGCATGCTCTCAATCAACTTCTGGGCCAATTCCTGACTGATAGCAACCCATTCTTTCATGATCACTTCTTGGAGTTTGTCAGAATTAGTGGGTTTTTGTTTGTCCACCCGCCTCTTGAGGATTGACCACAAGTTCTCAATGGGATTAAGATCTGGGGTTTCCAGGCCATGGACACAAAATGTCAACGTTTTGCTCCCCGAGCCACTTAGTTATCACTGTTGCCTTATGGCACGGTGCTCCATTGTGCTGGAAAATGCATTGTTCTTCACCAAACTGTTGTTGGATTGTTGGAAGAAGTTGCTGTTGGAGGGTGTTTTGGTACCATTCTTTATTCATGGCTGTGTTTTTGGGCAAAATTGTGAGATAGCCCACTCCCTTCGATGAGAAGCAATCCCACACATGAATGGTCTCAGGATGCTTTACTGTTGGCATGACACAGGACTGATGGTAGCGCTCACCCTTTCTTCTCCGGACAAGCCTTTTTCCAGATGCCCCAAACAATCGGAACGAGGCTTCATCGGAGAATATGACTTTGCCCCAGTCCTCAGCAGTCTATTCACCATACTTTCTGCAGAAGATCAATCTGTCCCTGATGGGTTTTTTTGAGAGAAGTGGCTTCTTTGCTGCCCGTCTTCGCCTCACTGTGCGCGCAGATGCGCTCACACCTGCCTGCTGCCATTCCTGAGCAAGCTCTGCACTGGTGGCACTCTGATCCCGCAGCTGAATCCTCCTTAGGAGATGATCCTGGCGCTTGCTGGACTTTCTTGGACGCCCTGAAGCCTTCTTAACAAGAATTGAACCTCTTTCCTTGGTTCTTGATGATCCTATAAATTGTTGATTGAGATGCAATCTTAGTAGCCACAATATCCTTGCCTGTGAAGCCATTTTTATGCAACGCAATGATGGCTGCACGTGTTTCTTTGCAGGTCACCATGGTTAACAATAGAAGAACAATGATTTCAAGCATCACCCTCCTTTTAACATGTCAAGTCTGTCATTTTAACCCAATCAGCCTGACATAATGATCTCCAGCCTTGTGCTCGTCTTCATTCTCACCTGAATTAACCAGACGATTACTGAAATGATCTCAGCAGGTCCTTTAATGACGGCAATGAAATACAGTGGAAAGGTTTTGTGGGGATTAAGTTAATTTTAATGGCAAAGAAGTACTATGCAATTCATCTGATCACTCTTCATAACATTCTGGAGTATATGCAAATTGCTATTATAAAAACTTAAGCAGCAACTGTTCCAATTTCCAATATTTTATGTAATTCTCAAAACTTTTGGCCACGACTGTACAGTTTACCATCTAATTAGATTCCGGAGCCCTAGTAGGATGCGGTGCTATTAAAATAGCAATTGATAAGCGACTACCCGCCCGTTTCGCTGCACCTACAGTGTCGTCAGGGGACTATGGACAGTAGTGAGATTGGCATGTGAAACGTGAGGTATGCCAATCTCACTATTGTCTGTAGTCCCCTGGTGACGCTGCTGTTGCAGCAAAACATGTCGGGCTGACTTTGACACTATTAGGACGCAGGTGCAATAAGGTTTTAGCATATTTTAATTTCTTCTGTTTTTGTTTCAATTAAAACAATCAAAGGTTAAAAGGGTTTTCTGAAATTTTAATACTGATGACCTATCCTCTGGGCACCCGGGACCTCCGCCAATCAGCTGTTTGAGAAGGCATTGGCGCTCCAGTGAGCACCCTGGCCTTCTCGCAGCTTACCAAGCATAGCGCCGTACATTGTATAGTGGCTGTACCTGCGATTGCTTTCAGCTCCACTTCTATGGGTTTGAGCTGCGCCTACGCCACGTGACCGATGGAACATGTTGTCACTGGCCTAGGAAATGCTGAGAGAAGGCTGCAGTGCTACTGATATCGCTGTTGCCTTCTCAAACAGCTGATTGTGGGGGTCGGACCCCCGGGTGAGATTTTGTACTCCTTCACATAATCTTTCAGTTTCAGTCCATTATTATAGGGCTAGTAGATCAATAAAAAAATTATAATTCTGCCTGATTTGATTTAATCTTGCCCATGTGAATTATTTCAATTATTTTGGATACAGTCAGCGCTGCTCTACTGTGTCTCTCCTCCGCTACTTTTAGATGTTTGTGTCAGGCTCCTCCACACACTTCAACTGCGCCCACCGCTCCAACTGCGCCCACCGCTCCAACTGCGCCCACCGCTCCAACTGCGCGCGCCCACCTCCAACTGCGCGCCCACCCTCCAACTGCGCCCACCCCCTCCAACTGCGCCCACCCCTCCAACTGCGCCCACCCCTCCAACTGCGCCCACCTCCCACCGACTCCCAACTGCGCCCACCCCCTCCAACTGCGCCCACCTCCCACCGCTCCAACTGCGCCCACCTCCCACCGCTCCAACTGCGCCCACCTCCTCCCACCGCTCCAACTGCGCCCACCTCCTCCGCCCACCGCTCCAACTGCGCCCACCTCCTCCCACCGCTCCAACTCTTGACAATGAACTAGGAAGGAAAATAAAACTAAATAATCTGTTCAGTTAATCACAATTTTTACTTTGGTCATAATTATCTAGCCCTACTTTATTATAAGATCTGTATTGTAAATGTATTTTTTGTCCTGTATTGTACAGGCTTACCTATCAGTATAGCTCCATAATTGATTGTATATGATGGTTTTTTGTTCTTTTGTACTGAAGTACTTTTTTTGTGATTATTTTTTTATTTTTATTTTTCATTTTTACAGAAAAAGCGACAGGCCTATGAGTCCAATCTTATGAGAAATGGCTTACAGCTGGAGGCAACAAGATCTGTGAGTTTCTAAAACAATTCTTGCCATTAGCTGACTGTCATGCATTAAGTATCTCTTTTAAAGACATGTTTAGTATTTACTGTTGGGGTCCTGTGCTGAAAACCATTTACAGTTGATTTCTTGTGAATTAAGGCTGGGTGATTTAAACAAATTAATCTGAGCATGATTTGTGCGGTCCAGTATAAGCCCTGCCTGCAAGCTGTGCAAACTCCCTGGGAACACAGTACTGACTGAATGTCGGCTGTAACGGACCGTTGCTGCAGACAAGGGGTAAAAACCGTTTAGGCGATCGGCCCCCTTTACAGAGATATAGGCACAGCTACTGCAGAACACCAAACTCCCGAACTGGATACAAAATAGCACTCCAACTCCCGTACTGGAACCTCCCAAATAGCTGCTAGCAGACGAACAGGAAAAGCAGACAATCAGCTTACACTCCTGGCAATCAGTCTCTAACAGCATACAGTGAATCCCAAGAGCGAGACGAGGCTCCGTGTTGAGGTAAACAGAATTCTCACCTTTATTAACGGCTACCTGCCTGGTATTTATCCAGGTCTCCCACCTGGTGGACACTCCTAGAGGACCAGAAGGAAGACTGCGACACGGGATACAGCAGCCAATCACACACATTGGGACAATACAGACACCCCAGCATATCCCTCCCCTCTGCCTGTGATACCATCACCCTACATGGGTAATGCAATCATCACAGGCAGACAGAATACACAATGTCTTCTGTCCTGGAGACAATTGAGGAGTCATTCAATTATCTCTCAGGACAAAGGGAAATCGCTAATACACATGTGGGGACAATAGGACAGACATCACTATTCAATATACAATGTCCCACCCTTTACAATACACACAGACATTTCAGAGACAAGACTCCATTATGCACATGGGGACACAGAACAAGCATTACTGTTAAAATACAACAGGTAAGACACATTACATTAAAACTATACATTTAACATATCCCCAGATAGCTCAGGTCTGAGCGCACATTATTAAGTGAATGGCGCTCAGACCACACGAATACAGTTTAATCGCCATGGAGCCAAAGTCTTTACAGTCAGTTTCATACGAATGGGCTCCATGGGATTCCTATCTGGGGTATAACACATTCAACCAAAACTACCGAACCCCAGGCAGAAAAGCACGAATTAAGCTTTTCTGCAGGTAAAAAAGATGTCTTTTAACAGGGGGCCATAGTCCAAAGGCAGCAGGCGAGCAACCAGGTTTCTCCAATGCAATGTGGCGAGATTGGTCTCGTCACATCGGCTTTTCCTGTAAAGGCCAGGGTCAGGGAGAACTCCAATCCCCGCCAATTAACTCCATAGATGCCGTAGTCAATGGCGCCCATGACATCTAGGCAGTTAGACAGAGGAAGGGTGCCCCCACTTGCCCTGACTGTATGCCTATTAGACTGTGCCACAGGTACAGCCTAATAGGCAGTCTGTCACTGTTACAGTAACAGACTATAATGCATTGGTATATCAGTGCAATATAAAAACTAATCAAATGATGGGCATTGTTATGTCCCTTAGAGGGGCTAAAAATATTAATAATTAAGGGGCTAGTATATGCCCCCATTGTCTGATAGGTGTGGGTCCCGCACCTATATCAAGTACGGGGTGGGCCAAAGTGGTGGCTGGAGGCCACCACCAATTGCTCTCCCTATAGAAGTGAAGGGGAGTGCACTGCGCGTGACCGGCCACCGCTCCCATTCACGTCTATGGACTCGGCTATTTTCGGCAATCCCATAGAAATGTGCAGCTTCCCTCAATTCATTTCTATGGGGTTGCCGAAAATGGCCGAATCGAGGGCGGCTGCACATGCGCAGTGCGCCCTTCACCACTTTCGGGGCTCTGTTTAGGAAATAGGTGTGGGTCCCAGTGATATGCCCCCATTGTCTCAGATGAGAAAACCCCTTTTAAGGGTTAACAAAATGTACTTTTACAAAATAAAATCACTTTTTTTTTTTTTTAAAGGGGAAAAATAAAAACCTCCACACAAACATATGGTATCGCCACATTCATCACAACCTGTGCAGTACAAATAACATGTTATTGAAACCACCCAGTGAACAATGTAAAAATGGAATCCCTCCAGAGAAATAATACTTTTTAAACAATAAGTCCCATGTACCTCAATGGTACGAACTACATAAACTCACTTCACAAAAAACAAGCATCAGTGGAAAAGTTATGCCTCTTGGAATATAGTGATATATAAATAACTATTTTTGTATGTCTATTGTACAAAATTAGTAAAGAAAAACTAAACTACACATATTTGGAAGCAGTCATCAGCATTTGCTCTATAAGACGCGCTGCCATTTTCCACTGCTTTTGGGGTTACACGGTGTACTCCGCAGTAACAAAAAGCAATGGCGAAATTGTTGCCTTTTCTTTATCTTGCCTCACAAAAAGCAAAATAAAAAATGGTCAAAAAGTTGTATGTACCCAAAATAGAACCAATGATGGTGACAAGTCATCCCACAAAAAATAAGCCCTAAAACGGCCCTGTCAAAAGAAAAAGAAAAACGTATTGTTCTCAGAAAATGGCTCTACTAGTATCCCAGAGGCTGTTTGAATGCAACTTACTTGTGGTGTCGAAATTCTCACTCCATCCCCCAATACTTTGAGGGATGGAGTTTCTAAAATGAAGTCATTTCTCCGGGGTTCGATTTTTATTAAATCACCCTAGAGCCCCTACAGTTGCCAGCACAAGCTGTGTAAATCAACACGTTGGGCCTCAAAGTGAGCATGGTGCTCTTATACTCCTTAGCCCTCTCATATGTTCGGGCAAAAGATTAGGACCACGTGTAGGGTGGTTCTAAAACCAGGAGACACAGCATAATGACAAAAGGGTTTACATTTTACAGTGGCACACAATGGGTACAACATATTGGGCTGTGAAATGGCATGTCTGTGGAGAAATTGTAATTTTCATTTTACATCTTCTGCTGTGCATTAAATGGGTTGTGTAGAGGTTTTATATTGATGGCAGATAGGGGGTTCCTGGGTGTCAGACCCCCACCGTTCAGATATTGATGATCTATCCAGAGGATAGGTCATCCACATAAAATCCCTGCACAACCCTTTAATATTTGCAAAATACCTGTGGGATCAAAATATCCCATAATACCCCAAAGGATGTAGTTTCCAAAATGGGCTCACTTCTCAGGGGTTCCATTTATTATCTCACCCCAGGGCCTCTGTAGTTGTCAGCACAAGCTGCATTGCATAAATCACAACCTTGCACTTCAAATGCACATGGTGCCCTTTCAATCCTGAGCCCTGTTGTATGACCAGGCAAAAGATTACGGCCACATGTATGGTGTTTCTAAAACCAGGAAGCACAGCATAATAATAAGAAGGCTGGCACACTCTGGGCACATCATCATGGTCACTGAAATTCAATATCTGTTGAAAATTCTTTCAGCAAAATCTGCCCTCCAAAAGTCAAATGGCACTTCTACCCTTCTGAGCCCTGCAGTGTACCCATACATTTACAAACACATAGATGTTGCTGTATTCACAAGAAAATTGGTAACAAGTTATGGGGTTCTTTTTGTCTCGTTACCCCTTGTGGGGGGAAAAAAAATTGGGGCTAAAGCATCATTGGAAAAAAAACATTTTCACAGCCAAGTGTTTGTAACCTCTATGAAACACCTGTGGGCTCAAAGCACTCAGTACACCCTCTCATTACACATGGGGTGTTTCTGTAAACTGAGCAGTCACACTAATGAGTATCGAGGTTTGTTTTGCTGTTAACCCTTGTTTTGTTACAGAAAAACTGTATTAAAATAGAAAATGGCCAAAAAAGTTCACCTCTGTTTTGCTTTAATTCCTGTGAAACTGGTTAATAAAGTTTGGGAAATCATTTGTTTCCAAATTTTCTGTCAGTTAACATCAACCGAAATGTACCATTAAGGGTACTTTCACACTTGCGTTGGTGCGGATCCGTCTCTTTATTTGCACAGACGGATCTGCACCTATAATGCAAATGTTTGTATCCGTTCAGAACGGATCCGTTTGCATTAGTTTTAAAGAAAAATGACAAAGTCCAAAACGGATCCGTTTTGAATTACATTGAAAGTCAATGGGGAACGGATCTGTTTTCAAATGCACCATATTGTATCATTGAAAACGAATCCATCCCCATTGACTTACATTGTAATTAAAAACAGATCAGTTAGGCTCCGCCTCTTCAGACGGACACCAAAATGCTGCAAGCTGCGTTTTGGTGTCCGCCTCCAAAACAGAATAGAAGCGGAACGGAGCTGAACTGATGCATTCTGAACAGATCCTTATCCATTCAGAATGCATTGGGGCTTAACTGATCTGTTTTGGTAGAGCCCTGAAACTGATCTCACAAACGGAATCCAAAACGCTAGTGTGAAAATACCCTTAGTTGAACTAACGTGTCACAGAAAAGATTCTCAGAATCCTTTGGATAAGTAGATGCATTCTAAAGTTATTGCATAAATTTATACACATCAGGTTTGCAAAATTAGGCTGTGTCGGGAAGGTGGAAACTAGCTGTGCCTGAAAGGGGTTAAAACACAAATAGAATATTGCAAATGTTTAAAATTGTTGTATCATGTTAATGACCCCTTCTGAAAATCACGTTTTCTTCTGGATCTACTGAAAATGTAGTGGTATATGGGTGGCAATTCAAATGACTGGTCGTCCATGTAATGCATGGACAGGATGGCTCTGCCAGAGAGGGAGATGCCGATACTCAGTGGCTCTCTGCTCCGGCTCATAGAGCAGATCACCTGTCTAGGACGTCTTTATGTCCTAATGCCCCATTAATCATTACTTCGTAGGTCATATTTTGTCTTGAACTATTCTCTAAGAATATATAATAATTATATACCGTATTTTTCGCTTTATAAGACTCGCCTGATAAGATGCACCCCAGATTTTAGAGGAGGAAAATAAGAAAAAAATATTTTTCATCAGACCTCATATCAGATCCTAAGATTAGACCCCCATAAATATAAGGACATCACATCAGACTCCCATATCAGGACATTATGTCAGACCCCCATCAGACCTCAGATCAGAATAAAATAAAAAAACTCTTACCTCTCCTGCTCCGTGGTTCCTCTTCCACTCCGGCAGAAGTCGCATTCCCCTGTCTTCTCCGGCCCGCACTGCACGGTCACCTGACAGCGTGCACTACGTCCTGACGCTGTACGGGGTCAGGACAGTGCAGCGCTAGCCCCAGCAAAGAAGACCAGGGAGGGTGAGTACTGGAAGCGCTTGCAGCGCATCTTCCCCGCTCCCGTCACCTAATGCATACTAGTGAGCGCTTCCATAATGGAAGTGCTCACTAGTATTCACTTTACAAGATGCACAGGCAGTTTTCCCCCCACTTTTTTTTTTTTTTTTTTTTTGGGGGGGGGGCGGCATCTTATAAAGTGAAAAATACGGTACATTTCTCTAACAATCTCTCATCAAATCTACTTTAGGTTTCAGATAATGGACTTGTGTTTGTGAAGGTGCACGCTCCGTGGGAGGTCCTTTGTACTTATGCAGAAGTAATGCATATTAAACTGCCTATACAGCCCAATGATCTAAGACAAAAGCGTTCAGCATTTAACTGGTTCACGAAGATTTTTAGTGTCAGTGAGGATGTGATAAAGCCAGAACAAGAGTTCTTCACGGCTCCATTTGAAAAGGATCGCGTAACTGACTTTTATATAAATGACCGAGATTTATTCTTCACTCCAGCTACAAGAAGCCGCATTGTAAGTAGACTTGAAACCGTGTAAACTTGAATTCACATCTGCCAAGGGATATGGTAAAGTACATGCAAAGTGTATAATTACAGATTATCTAGCGCCAACATATTCTGCAGCTCGGTAACCTAAAGTGAGGTCTAACCGTTTACAGTATGCTGTATTGATGACGGAAGCGCTCACACTTTTTCTTCCTTCTCCCCAGTGGCTGATCATCCAAATTCCTCATTCAGGAACCATATGCATTATTATGGCATTAGTCCCCTGTTTCTGCTTTTCTGCTAGATATTGGAACATAGCTGTGGTTTTGTTACCAGCAGGTCCCATTTTAGGAGAGCAGAATATCCTATGATGCTGTTAGTGGAGTCAATAGACTTGCAGTTGGGCAGGGATTTATGGTACAAAATGTATCTATATTACATGTGTCTGAAACTGGCTCCAGGGGATTTTCTGGAGAAGCAAGAAAGTGGTCTGTGACTACCACCCTTTAACACAGCAGGAAACAGGTCGAACTGGATGGACAAATGTCTTTTTTCGGCCTTATATACTATGTTACTATGTTACTAAGAAAGTGGTCTGTGACTACCACCCTTTAACGCAGCAAGAAAGTGGTCTGTGACTAGTACTACCACCCTTTAACACAGCAAGAAAGTGGTCTGTGACTACCACCCTTTAACGCAGCAAGAACGTGGTCTGTGACTACCACCCTTTAACGCAGCAAGAAAGTGGTCTGTGACTACCACCCTTTAACGCAGCAAGAAAGTGGTCTGTGACTACCACCCTTTAACGCAGCAAGAAAGTGGTCTGTGACTACCACCCTTTAACGCAGCAAGAAAGTGGTCTGTGACTACCACCCTTTAACACAGCAAGAAAGTGGTCTGTGACTACCACCCTTTAACACAGCAAGAAAGTGGTCTGTGACTACCACCCTTTAACACAGCAAGAAAGTGGTCTGTGACTACCACCCGTTAACACAGCAAGAAAGTGGTCTGTGACTACCACCCTTTAACGCAGCAAGAAAGTGGTCTGTGACTACCACCCTTTAACGCAGCAAGAAAGTGGTCTGTGACTACCACCCTTTAACGCAGCAAGAAAGTGGTCTGTGACTACCACCCTTTAACACAGCAAGAAAGTGGTCTGTGACTACCACCCGTTAACACAGCAAGAAAGTGGTCTGTGACTACCACCCGTTAACACAGCAAGAAAGTGGTCTGTGACTACCACCCTTTAACACAAAAGTATTTAAAGGGAACCTGACATCTCGGATATGCAATTTCAGCTACCCAGAGTGCCTTATTCATGTGCTTATGGGTCTCTGAAAGCCTCCATGACTTGAACAGACTCGGGCTACTTTCACACTAGTGTTTTTTGCGGATGCGTCATGGATCTGCAAAAACGATTGTTACAATAATACAACCGCATGCATCCGTCATGAATGGATCCGGTTGTATTATGTCTTATATAGCCATGACTGATCCGTCTTGAACACCATTGAAAGTCAATGGGGGACGGATCCATTTTTCTATTGTCAGAGAAAACGGATCCGTCCCCGTTGACTTACATTGTGTGAACAACACTGATCAAAGGTTCTCATTAAAACTAAATTTTTATTCATTAATTTACCATAAAATACTAATATCACATGAATAAAAAACTATGGGACAAGAACAGGTGCACAATGCCCTCCCGCAATATTATAAGCCATACACATTAATAAATACAATAAAAGTCTCAAACAGATATGCTATAGCCCATGCTAAATCTATACACCGCAGTAACCCACAAAGACACGTCACAGTGGTTAATGAATACATATTCAGACACATCTGGTATACCATACCTGACTAACACTGCGGCAGCCTTCTATTAATGCCCGCAAAACAATGGGTGGCTAATGGCAATGTCTAACTGCAAGGCCATTACATTGTGTGTCAGGACGGATCTGTTTGGCTCTGCTTCAGCATTTTGGTGTCCGCCTCCAGAGCGGAATTGTGACTGAACGGAGGCAAACTGAGGCATTCTGAGCGGATCCTTTTCTATTCAAACAAAGGCAAAACGCCTAGTGTGAAAGTAGCCTCATTTCCGTACACTGCATGTCGTACTTTTAGTCGTATTATAGTGAATGGGGTCGGAGCGGCAGTCCGGGGGCACACGTGAACTAGCGGCAGGACGGATCCGACAGGCTGTTTACCCACCGCAACAGCCTGACGGACTCCCCTGCCGCTAATGTGAAACTACCCTAAAATTGCATATTCGAGATGTCTGGTTCGTTTTTAGCATAGCCTCTGTGTAGCTTGCATACACTTTTTTTTTTTTTTTTTTTTGCCTACATTTTTCAGTACATGTCTGCTACTATTCGTAACTAGTTACTATTTTGCATGAATACAACAGGTTCTGGATATTTTCTGGATATTAACTGCGTGATTTACTGTTTGCAGGTTCAGTTCATTCTGTCTCGTGTCGAATATGCAGTGAAGGATAATGTGAAAAAATTTGGAATCCACAAATTGCTAGATTCTGGGATCTACAAGGCTGCATTTCCTCTTCATGATGTAAGAAGTTTTAGATTTTCTCCTAGATCTATCCAGAGGGTATGGGTGTTTTTGCAGAATGGACCTCTGTAGCGCCAATTCCATCATCAGAGTGCTGGGCTACTGTATTTTCTGAACTCCCATAGCGGAGATTAGAGAGCAATTGCGGCCACGTCTCCATTCCCCGCTATGGGACTACTGGAAATATCAGAGCCAGCACTTGTCTATTTTCAGAACTCTCATAACGATGAACAGAAGGTGGAAGATCTCATTTGTCAGTTTTCAGGCATAAAAAAAGTTGTGAATTTGTGCACAAATAATTGCAACTTTTTGTGATTTTACAGCACTTGCTGTAATAGGGGATAGTTAGCTAGCGAGTATTTGTATGCTGATTTTATCAACATTTGATACAGTTAAGTTAATTACGGCATTGTAGTGTGAGGCAAACTGACTTAAGAAACTCGCTCATGTACAGTGCCTTGAAAAATAATTCATACCCCTTGAAATTTTCCACATTTAAAAGTATTTTATTGGGATTTTATGTGATAGAACCAACGCAAAGTAGCAAAAAAAAATTATATGGTTTTGAAAATTTTTAATGAATACGTGAAAAAATGTGGAAAAGTTCAAGGGGTATTAACTTTTTTTTTTCAAGGCGCTGTAAATCCCCAGTGATTTTTAACTCCGTACCTGACCTGTTTTCTTTGTTCCTTTCACAGTGTAGATTTAATGTCAAGTCTGAAGATCCCAGATGCCCAAATGAAAGATATCTGTTGTACAGAGAATGGGCCCACCCACGTAGTTTTTTCAAGGTACAGCCATTGGATTTTATAAGGTAGGGAGGTCTAGAGTATTACTTCAAGCTGAGATTAATATGAAGTAATTTAATATTATGGCACAACAGTAACAAAAATGTAAAAAAAAAAAAGTGATTTTGGATGATTATAACTCTGTAATATGTCTGCTTATTTCTCCATGCATGGGTGGCCTGCTCTTTCCTTGCCATCAGCCTTTTTAGAGCGCTCACACTTTTTCTTTTGCTCTCAAAAGGACAGCGCACTCCCTAATCTTCCCTCTATGGTTGTTTACTCCTGGTTATTTAACCACTTCACGACCGCCCATTGATTATAAACGTCCATTTAGAGATGGCAGCTGCACGCTAATCGTGCAACTGTAGAGTGGGGATGGCTCGCTGTCAGTGACAGCAGGGCAACCCAGAGAGAAGAAAGGGACAGTTCTCTAGATCACAGAGCGCTGTGTATACACATCAGGAGGCGCTACACGCTTCCTGTCCTGGCTCGATGGTCATGTGACCGCCGGGGCCGGGAGAGTGCAGGAGCTGTCGGGTCTTCCATAGACCTCGATCAGCCCTGCACTAAGGCTGTACAGCGATGTACTTTGCTGTACAGCCTCTCTCGGGGCTGTATTTCCCCTGTAACTGGGGCTACTATGTCAGCCCCAGTTACAGGAGAAATCAATAGTGGGAAAAAAAAATGAAGTTAGATGTCCCCCAGAGGTTCTAGTATGACCTTATGGGGGGCACAAAGAGTAAAATAAAAATAGTGTTTTAAAAAAAAAAAAAAAGTTCACGTAAAAAAAAAAGGCCCCCCAATCTGTTATTTAAAAAAAATGTTAAAAAAGAAAATAGACAGATTTGGTATCACCGCGTCCGGCTCTATAATATTATATTTACCTCATCAGGTGAACGCCGTAAAAAAATAAACATTACGCCAAAACAGATTTTTTTTAGTGAGCTCACCTCCCAAAAAACATAATGTTAATTGATCAAAAAGTCGTATGTACCCCAAAATGGTAGCAATATAAACGTCCTCATCCCGCAAAAAATGAGCCCACACACAAGACCATAGCCAGAAAAATTAAAAAAAATATGGCTCTATGAAAATTGCAACACAAAAACATGATTTTTTTTTTTTTAATGTTTTTATTGTGTAAAACGTAAAAAAAAAAAAATAGACCTATTTGGTATCATTGCGTCCGTAATGACCGGATCTATAAAAATATCACATGATCTACCCCATCAGGTGAACGGTCTAAAAAAAATAGAAAAATTACACCAAGCAGCTTTTTTGTGACCTAATCTCCAAAAAATGAGATAAAAAGCAACCAGAAAGCCAAATGTACCCCAAAATGGTGCCAATAAAAACTCAAGCTTGTCTCGTACAATATAAGCCCTCTCGTAAATCATTTAACAACAAGAAAAAAAGTTATTGTTCTTAAAACCATGACTAAAAACCATGATAGAAAATACAGATGCTGCTCCTTCCCTTCTGAGCCCTGGCGTATCCCCAAATAACAGTTTACAACCACAGTTGGGGTGTTACAGTATTAAGGAGAAAGTGGGTAGCAAATTGGGGGGTAGGGAAGATATTCTCCTGTTATCTTTTGTGAAAAAGCAAGTTTGGTCCTAAAGCACCATTTTCTTGTAAAAAAAAAATATATATATTTTAACACCCAAGTTTTAAAAATTCTATGAAACAGCTGTTAAGTGAAGTGCTTGCTACACCTCTTTAAAATTCCTTGGGTGGTGTAGTTTACAAAATGGTGTAGTTTACAATGTCACTTTTTGGGGGTTTTTACTAGGGGGTTACCTCAGGGCCTCTTCAAATGCAACATGGTGCCCAAAGACCAGCAAAATCTGCCCTCCAAAAACCATATGGCGCTCCTTGCCTTCTGTGCCCTGTCGTGTGCCCAAACAGCGGTATACGACCACATTGGGGTGTTTCTGAAAACTGCAGAATCAAGGTAATGAATATTGATTGTTTTGTTGTTAACCCTTGATGTGTTCCAGGAGAAAATTGATTAAAATGGAAAACCTGCAAAAAAAGTGACATTTTGAAATTTCACCTCTATTTTGCTTTAATTCCTGTGGAATACCTAAAGGGTTAACAACGTTTCTAAAACCAGTTTTGAATAGTTTGAGGGGTGCCATTTCTAAAATGGGGTAATTTATGGGTTGGTTCTATTATGTAAGCCCCACAAAGTGACTTCAGAACTGAACTGCTCCCTAAAATAGTTGACTTTGGAAATTTCCTTTAAAATTTCAAAAATTGCTTCTAAAATTCTAAACCTTCTAGCGTTCTAAAAATTTTTAATTCTATTACTAAAATAATGCCAACATAAAGTAGTCATATGGGGAATGTTAATTAATAAATATTGTATAAGGCATCACTATCTGTCTTAAAAGCAGAGAGATTCAAATTCAGAAAACAGTGAGTTTTTTGACATTTTTTTGGATCATTTTTTTTTTCACACTTTTGGATTTTTTTTATAAATAAAGGTAAAACATATTGAATAAAATTTACCATTACCATGAAGTACAGTGTGTCACGAGAAAACAATCTGGATAAGTAAGTGTTCCAAAGCTATTACCACATAAAGTGACATATCAGATTTTCAAAATTTGGCCTGGTCTGGGAGTGTTTAAGGTATCTTCCCACAGGGCAGTGTGCCTGAGCAATAAGATCTAGATTCCTATGAAGGTGTGTAATTCTTCTGTTCATTTGCCTGTGTACCGACTTCTACCTGCTGTCTGGTTTTGTCCCTACTTGATGGACATACAATATTTTTCACCCTATAAGACACACCTGCCCATAAGACGCACCTAGGGCCAGATTTATCATTAGCTAAGGTCAGTTTAATGGAGTGAAAAAGTCGCAAAAAAGCGCAATCGGTAAAATTGCGCATTTTTTTGCGACTTTTTCAAGCTCTGCACTAAGCTCTCCAGTTTTGTGAAAGTGGGCGTGTTGTCTTATGTAAATGAATCTCTAGACAGATTTACTATTGCAACCATTTAAAAAGTCACAAAAAAATGCGCAATTTCACTCCGGGGGGACCATTTTTATCTTATGCGACTTTTTAATAGAACATGCGACTTTTTTGTAAAGCCGCTTACTGAAGGATAAACTGCTACCGTCAATCCACATTTATCACACTATTAAAGGACCATTAATAAATCTGACTAACTAAAAGTGACTTTGGGCAGATGTAAAAGTGGAGTAAGATGTAAGTGTAATGATAAATCTGGCCCCTAGTTTTTAGAGGAGGAGAATAAGAAAAAAATATTTTTCATTAGACCTCAGATAAGACCACCAATCAGACCCCCAATGTAATCAGACCTCAGCTCACGGCCCCAATCAGACCCCCCAATGTTAATAAGACCCTCAATCAGACCTCAGATCAGACGCCCAATTAGACTGCAGCACAGACTCTAATGTATGACCTCTAATCAGACCCCCAATGTTAATAAGACCCCATTCAGACCTCAGATGAGACCCCCCCCCTCCATTCAGACCTCAGATATGAGACCCCCCCCCATTCAGACCTCAGATATGAGACCCCCCCATTCAGACCTCAGATATGAGACCCCCCATTCAGACCTCAGATATGAGACCCCCATTCAGACCTCAGATATGAGACCCCCATTCAGACCTCAGATATGAGACCCCACCCCATTCAGACCTCAGATATGAGACCCCACCCCATTCAGACCTCAGATATGAGACCACCCCCATTCAGACCTCAGATATGAGACCACCCCCCATTCAGACCTCAGATATGAGACCCCCATTCAGACCTCAGATATGAGGACCTCCCCATTCAGACCTCAGATATGAGTACCCCACCCCATTCAGACCTCAGATATGAGACCCCACCCCATTCAGACCTCAGATATGAGACCCCACCCCATTCAGACCTCAGATATGAGACCCCACCCCATTCAGACCTCAGATATGAGACCCCACCCCCCATTCAGACCTCAGATATGAGACCACCCCCCCCCGCCCCCCATTCACAGATCTCCGATGTCCTCACGCTGTTCGCAGTCACACCACACTGAGCAGCTGAGGACAGCTCAGTAATCGGTGAGTACAGAGACTGGGAAGTGCGGAGTGCTGCATTCACCATAATGGAAGCGCTTACTAGTATAAGACAAACTGACATTTTCCATTTCCCCCCCAACTTTGGGGGAGTGCATTTTATAGGGCGAAAAATACTGTATGACTTTTTTTTTTTTTTCTCCATACTAACTTTGTAATTAAAAGAATTGTTAGACTTGGAGGAAGGTTCTTGAGTTTTGAGAATAGGAGCTTGATAGTTTGATTTCTTGATGTCCACTTCTGGATTTTTTTTATATTCTATTTAGTTCCAATCATTTTTATTGATTTTTTTTCCAAGACAAAAAAAGAAAAAGTAAAGATAACTTGTGGACGCATTCACAGGCAGGTATATGTTCGTATAACATTCTTTTAAACGTACATCCATATGTGTCGCTATATAATGTAAGAGTACCAGGGCATCTTTCCGCACGGTAAATGTTCCGTACAGAGCTTTCGTCTCCATACTAACTCTAGAAATAGTAATAGGGCTGAATAACAATGTGTAACAATAACATCGTGTAACATGCCAGATAACATTATTGGAAGGGTTTTCCAAGGTAAATTGAGCAGTATATAGATACCTTAGGTAAAGTATAGAGTACTTTGATTTGTGGATCCAAAGGGGCTCTGGAGCCATAAACCCCAAGTAAGGTACAATTGTGTAGGTGACCTAATGGAAGGGGTTAAGGCTCTTTCATAACGGCATGTGGTAATTATAGGTGAAAGCACTTTCCATTTGTGGAGCTGTTTATTCTTTCCAGTGTCTCGTGACTATTAGTTTGGCTATTACTAATATTTTGAGAAAAAGAAATAGCTAGAATCGCACATCCACAAGCTCGGCTTCTGATTTGTAACTGCTTCTCAGCAAAATGAATTTCGCCTCTCGGCGCAATATTTACTGTACTGCCCCCTATTCTATGAAAGAGGCATTAGTGTACATTTTGATCAAAAGGCATAAGCCCACTCACCGCGCCAAGGTTGCCTCTCTGAGTGGGTCCTACTCTAAATTTAAATATTACTAATATTTTACAGCATACAATCCTATCTTTTTGCAGGAGTTCATCTAAGTCTAGGAATAGTAAAGCTCTGTGCGCTGATTTATGCAGTGTAACTCCCAGAATGGTAGTGAGCATCTGGAAAATGTCATCCCAGTATGCTGTCAGGAAAGGGCAGGACCGCAAAATGTGAGTTAAAGTTCCCCGCTGTCCACATTGTCTCCAGCATGTTGGAGAGGTCGTGGGGTATATATTGTGTAACCTATCTGGAGACATGTACCATCGTAGGGGAGTTTTCATTGCTGCCCCGTAACGTGAGCTATATTTGCATGCTAGATTGATTACACATATAGCAGATGTCCATTGTTTTGTATCAAAGGTGCAGTTCAGTTCTTTTTCCCAGTTTAATGGACTAGTTTTCCTGAAAGAATGATGGGAATCAATCAGTCCGTACGTAAACCTCATTATTTTGGGTTTAGTTTCTAGTAATAACATTATTTGCGGGTGCCCTACCTCGATTCAGTCATGTTTACCGGCAAAGAAATGCCTTATCCTCAGATATTTAAAAAATTCAGTGTTTGGTATAGTGTACTCACATCTAAGCTGTTCAAAGGTAAGTAACATTCCATCCGAAAATAATTGAGACATTAGTGTGCGATACCTTTCCTTATCCAACTTGATATGTCTAAATCGTGTACATGAATATTCAGCTATTAAATAGGTACTTTGTCCCATGTAAGTAATAGTTCCCCATCAGTTTTGGCATGAAAGCCCTTCCAGCATATTAGAGTGAAATATGTTAATGAGGTTTTTTTTGATCTGAGGTAGAATTTTTTTATGTTCAAAGCTAAGGGCCTTAAGAGTGGTGGGCGAGACTAGGTAATTTTCTATCTGGCTCCAGTTCGCTTTGTCCTCCTTTTTCCATTTCGATATCCTTTCAACTTGTATCGCTATTTGGTATGCTTTTATGTTGGGTACTCCTATACCTCCAAATAATGTATGCCTGGTAAGTAACGAATATGCTATTCTAGGTTTGTGATTTGTCCATATAAATTGTGAAATGCAGTGTTGGATGTCTGTAAAGAACCTGTGCGGGACCTGTATAGGGACTGTGCGAAATGGATATGGCAGCTTTGGCAATATTAACTTTTTATATTATATTTTTATATTTTTTTTGACCATCTAATGCTTATCAGTTTAGATTCCAGTTTACATCTAAACAGATATAAATACCAAGTATCTATGTTCTAAAGATAATTTGGTTTCTAAAAGACTTCCAGTGATTGCATGTGTAAAATATATCAATTACACTTTAAGATACACTTCTCCCAAAGAAAAATATTTTTTGGTATGGCAAGTATTCATCAGAAAATGTCCTTTAAAAACGCCCTGTGCTCCAAGAAGAAATGTTTGTCCATGGAAACGTGCATATTCTTGTTACTCCTGGTCAGTTCAGCTTTAGCCCCTGTCCTACACCCAAATCAGTTTTCCTGATGAAAAGTCTAGGTAGCAATACATTGCATTTTTAGCAATATACCACCTTAGCACAGGCCTCATTCACACATGCAGCCATTTTCTTTTTTAGAACAAATTCAAGTCTATGGAGCTATTCACATGGCCATTTTTTTAACGGACAGTGAATAGGGGGCAAATAGACCCCATTGAAATCAATAGGCCTGGTTGTAATAGACACGAGTGCATCTAAATACCATTAAAAATGGCTACAAGTGCCTTTGAGGGGTTAAAAAAAATTCTCACCTTATCGACTTGATGGTGTGGGGACACTACTCACTGGATGCAGCAGGACCTGCACACCCACCATTTTGGGTTTTGTTTTTTGTTTGTATTAAAAATACACAAAGTATACTGAGGGCACTAAGAGGACTCGTATATACTGGGGCATTAAGGGGGGCACTAAGAGGGAACATTGATCATACTGGGGGCATTATGTATGTATGTGTATATATATATATTATATTTAAAGTCTCCTCACACTCGCCACTACCAAACTGAAAGTGGGGAGACCCACAACAGGACCATCTTTCCCTTGTCTTGCATGCACTGTGAACAACAGAGTCCACACCATTAGCAAAGCACGGGGGGAGCAGAAGTGTTTTTAGATTACTGTTTGGAGGGAGGAAAGCGAGAATGCTGACTTTTTCCACTGTTTCTCAAGCCCTGAGGATTTTATCAAGAGTTTTAAGTATATAACTATCATGACCTTTTGTGTATAGAGGACAGAAAGACTAGTTGATCTCATGGGCAGAGTTACAGTGATTAATCAGAGTCTCCTTTTTGGAAATAATTATACTGCTTCACGGCTGTTAGGGGAAGATTTATCATGGAGGAGGTCTGTTTTGCAGGAGTCTTCTTTGCCATAATGTGCACCAAATATAGTATATCAAATGTGGCACAATGTTAAATTTGGGGCGTCTTTAAAGCTAACCATTTATATCTACACTACCCCTTTACTGCGACATATTTTGCAACGTTAAAAAGTCGCTGTTGATAAATCTGGAGTAAATTATCATAGCTATTGATGCCCACTTTCCCACCCACTTTACAAAAGAGCGAGTGGGGTAGAAATGTAAAATGAATATGTTTTCACAAATCTGCCCAAAAAGTCATAAAGCTCTATTTTGTGCTTCAATGCATGTTAGGTTAGTTTAAAGAGGACCTTTCACCGATTTAAAAACTAAAAACTAACTATACCTGTAGGCAGAGGGCGTCAGGGTCCCCTGCACTCACTAGTATGTCTGGCGCCGCTCCGTTCGCCGGTATAGGCTCAGTGCCGAGCTCCCTCTGTTGTAGGGCGGGGACTTGTATCAGGCGTGTCCACATGCTGCAGAGCTGGCCAGGCTAGAGCTGTGCGCTGTGATTGGCCAGCTCTGCAGCAAGGGACACGCTGATACAAAGTCCCGCCCCATACAACAGAGGGAGCTCGACACCGGAGCCTATACCGAGCGAACGGAGCGGCGCCCAGACATACAAGTAAGTGCAGGGGGACCCCTGGGCGCCGCTCTGCTCACAGGTATAGTTAGTTTTTAGTTTTTAAATCGGTAAAAGGTCCTCTTTAACATCATCATAACTATACATTTTTTTTTTATGGCTGTTGCCGTTTCCAATTATCAAAAAATGAAGTTTGTGTGATATGCTAATTAGCTGTCCAAGTGTCTGGCAGGACGTCGTTAAAGATTGCTGGAGTCAAGGCCCCTTTCACACGGGCGAGTATTCCG
Source organism: Bufotes viridis (assembly GCA_033119425.1). Taxonomy (NCBI): domain Eukaryota; kingdom Metazoa; phylum Chordata; class Amphibia; order Anura; family Bufonidae; genus Bufotes; species Bufotes viridis. The sequence continues at coordinate 240,550,195 of CM065590.1, forward strand.
CGCAGGTGCAATGTGTGTCATGAATGCATTGCACCTGCACTGAATCCAGACCCAGTTACTTCAGTGGGCCTGTTTACATGAGCAGTGATTTTCACACATCACTTGTGCGTTGCGTGAAAATCGCAGCATGTTCCATATTCTGCGTTTTTCACGCAACGCAGGCCCCATAGAAATGAATGGTGCTGTGTGAAAATCGCACAGGACCTTGCTGGAAAAGGACCTTCGGTGACATCATCATGCTTACCACGTGGTGAGCACGGTGACGTCAGCGCAGGTCCTGCTGAATGAAGATGGAAGGTTCTTCTATCTTCATTCAACAGGGCCTGCGCTATAACAGATATACTGTAGCTGAACTGATGGTTTAAACCAAAGTTCATTTTTCATTTACTCTACAAGCACTGTAAATGTTAATGCAAGTTGCAGGAAATGTACCTCTCTCTCTGCGCCTGGTTTCTTCTTTTCCATATATAATATGACTAGAAATTAAGGCTATGTACACCTTCAGAGGCTATTTTTTATGATTGCATTTTACTTATTTTTGGCTAAAAATAATTTTTTCAATTGGCCTTTTATTAAAAAAAAATATTGAGCCATTCTGGTACTTTCACTTTGTGCCAGTCATCTAATAAACCTTATCTCTTAATTACTAAGAGGTCATAAACATATCAGTACGATAATAACTGAGCTAAAATGAGTGTTTAGGAGGTCAGAAAGCAGACATAAGGAGTCCGTCCGCTCCTTGTATGACGGAAAAGACAAAAAATACAAAGGGTGCTACTTGAGCATCTTGGCTATGTACAGAAAAAAGGATGCCATATTTTTCATAAAGACCAATTAAAATATTTTTTGCTCAAAACAAGTACAATGCAGTTATAAAAAAGGTGTACATAGACTTTAAGGGGCTGTACACCTACGATAGGTATGTAAACAATCAATCTGTTACTAAATCAAACAGGAGGAAAACATCCCAGAAAGGTACAAACCTATTGTTTTCTTTGGGTAATTCACGATTCAGGACAATCCAGGAATCTACACAGTATTCATCCCTTATTTGCAAGAAATGTATGAAGTTTTGCCAACAAGATTAGCTTGTGGTGGAAAGGGGTGTGATTTGTGCAAGGCTTCCATCACTTTCCATTTGGAAAAATAGTATAAAAAAAATGTGAAGCATGACAGTTGTTCAGTAGTTTGCACCTTGATAGGGAACATATCTCATAAAATACAATGCAGAAGGCCCTGATAAGCCAGACATCCCCGGTTCTATTGAAATGGTATAATGACGTCCTGAGAGGACAAGCAGCTCCTGATAAGGAAAATGTCTCCTACATTAAACTATTACCTAAACCAGGAAAAGATCCCGCATTACCAGGATCTTACAGACCAGTCTCGCTGATTAACGTTGACACGAAGATATTATCTAAAATTTTGGCTGACCGGATGGCAAAGATTCTACCTTCCCTAATAGGGACGGAGCAGGTGGGATTTGTACAGGGCCGCTCAGCAGTGACAAATATCCGCACAGTGTTGACGGTACTGGATAGGGTTGCCCACCAGCCGAGACCGGGAGAAGCTCCAGGCAAGGTCACCTTGGATGCTGAGAAAGCATTTGACAATGTAAGGTGGGCATGGCTGGAGGCGGTATTGAACAAAATGGGATTTAAGGGGACCTTTAGGGTCTTTCTATCACAACTGTATAAGCAACCTAGGGCGAGAATATATACCCCGGGGTTCCTGTCCAAACCTTTTCATCTCCAGAAGGGGACACGCCAGGGGTGCCCACTGTCGCCCCTATTATTCAATATATTCATAGAGCCCTTGGCGAGATATTTATGTCACTCTGATCTCTATAAAGGGATTGGGATAGGGAATAGGACATTAAAGGTCACGCTGTTCGCGGATAACATCGTCCTATTCATGGCCAACCCTAGGGAACGTATAGAACAGGTGGTGCGAGCGCTAAATCATTTTGGGTCATATTCAGGATATAGATTGAATATGTCAGAATGTGAGTTATTGGCCCTGTCCCAAAAGGAGACAGCGGGCTACCAGTTACCACAACATCTAGGCATACCAAAGGCTCAAGGGAGCATTAAATACCTGGGCATAAAAATGGGTAGAGACCCGTATTCGTGTTATACCCTGAACTTTTCCCGCTCATTGCTAAAATTGTGCAAGAACTAGACAGATGGCAGGGACTCCCGCTAAACCTAGTGGGTAGATGCCACCTCATCAAAAAGATGAGCATGTCCAAGATTCTCTATCCTCTCCAGACTATCGCGATCCTTTTGCGGCATGCTGATATCAAGCTACTGGAAAGTAGGTTTATCCGCTTCATTTGGCAAGGCAAAAGGCCCAGAATATCCCTAGATAAACTAAAGCTCACAAAGGAGGAGGGTGGCCTAAATTTTCCGGACATCAGAGGTTACAACTTGACCTGTATTAGTAGACCTATACTGGACTGGGTAAATGGGACGTCTCATTACTCAAACTTGACTTTGGGGAGGGAACTGGTACAGCCCTGGGACCTGGTAGCTTTACTTCACGCCAAAAGACCCTTCTTACCAGCTCATATCAAATCCTCCCTAGTAGTTAGGGATACGACAGTTACATGGAAACTCCTCAGAACTCACTTCCGACTCCCGTACCAAATTTCCAAACACCTCCCTTTGCGAGGAAATCCTTCCTTTTCACCGGGTAATGAAAGTGCTCTTTTCAAAAAATGGTCTCTTAAAGGGATACACAAAGTGGGCGACCTTTTCCATGAGACGGAGGGGAGATGGGTGACCCTGCAGGAATTGAATGACAAACTGTCCTTGAGGGATTCTTCATTTTTACAATATGCTCAGGTGAGGAAGTATTGTAAGAGTCTGGCTAGTGACATGTCAAAGGAATGGAAATCAAACGACTTTGACTCGTTTCTAAGCATTAAAACGAAGAGGTCTCTGTCCATGATGCATCATGCACTTAGAGATCGATGGAGAGCTAAGGATCCCAAAGGGATCTTTAAAAAGTGGAGTAAAATATTGGAAGTGACGGAGACTCACGAACTAGTATGGGCGGGAATCTCGGCAATGCGTAAGGTCATCATCAATGAGACTTGGAGGGAGACCCATGTTAAAATTTAACATTATGCGGTATATGGGTTTGACCTACCCAGCTCTCCAGATACTCCAGGAAGAATAACAGCGTGCCCTAAATGTAACACTCCCAAGTCGGATTTATACCATGGCTTATGGGCCTGTCCGAAGCTGCGCGGGTTCTGGGAGGGGGTGAGCCTGACCCTGGGTAAAATAAGTAAATTCGATGTCGTTATCTCGCCGTTGCAGGCAATCTTACATGCAGGTGAGGCTCAGCCTAAACTGAACCAGGGCCCAGGAGAAAGAGGGGTGGACCCGTTAAAAATACCCCCGGTGGGACACAAATTGATCATGGTGGCCAAGAGGTGCCTATTGCGTTTTTGGCTATCAGCTGAAACTCCCACACAGGAGATGGTAGTAGACCAAATGCGTCACCTATTCCACCTGGAATGGCTGGAAACGCTAAATCAAAAAGAAACATCAGCTATTTCGAACGTGGAAACTATTTGCCTTGGCCTATATTCCAATACGCGGAGTATGCAAGAATAATGAACCCGTATAAGCTGACGGCGTGGTACATCAAGGAGGACCTGAAAGGAGATTTGGGACTACTTAAAGTGACCAGTTAACGATCTGACATTGTCTGGGATAATATCCAGTGCATGGAATCGAGACCAGAAGCAATTCTAGACATAGGGGAGGGGATAGGATGGGGTTACTTTTGAAGCCAATTTCCTTGTTTGACATTGTATGGAATTTCACAAAATTTAATAAACAGATGTTTAAAAAAAAAATACAATGCAGTGCCCTAGTTGCAGTTGGTTTAAAGAGGTAGTACAGGTTTAGAAAAACAGGCTGCTTTCTTCCAGAAGCAGCATCACACTATTGCATAGGTTGTATGTGGTATTGCAGCTCAGTTCCATTGACAGTAGAGCTGAGCTACAATACCCAGACATTACCCATGGGCAGGTGTGGCATTGTTCCTGGACGAAAGCAGCCATGTTTTCTAGTCCCGTGCGATACCTTTTAACAATCTCACTATAGGATTTTCCTCTTTCTTCTTTTGCACCTCCTGTAATAATCTGAATTGTTCTAAATTAGAGATGAGTGAATCAGTTCTACCGATTTTGGAATTCTTTGTGAATTTCCCAAACAATTAGAGAGAGAGAGATCCACGTGTATCTAAAAGGAAATCTAATCCACATGTATTTACAAGGAAAGCTAATTTGAATATATTTCACAAACTCAGAAGTATGCAAATCAGCTTTCCCTCCAAAAAAAAAACACAGTCTATCTGATGCCAGCAGATATAAAATACGGATTTATGTTTCCCAAAAAAGGCCGAGCAGTGTTGGCTGGACTACAGTATTCCTCATGCATACTTATTGGGTCTCCCAAATAAGAGAGAGTACCCCTAAGGCCATTCAGTGAACCTTCTGGAGGGAGAACTGGCTAGCATGTTTTATTTAGAGAAATGTAATACTACTGGGACATCCAGTACTCTTGTCCTTTTGAGAGGCGAACTGGCCTGCATGTCTCACTTCCAGTGCGGTATTGCATGTGGATCTCTCTCTCTCCTCATATGTATTCTCTGAATCTGTCAGAAGAATAGGTCCTAGGAGACCAGAGACTATGATATACAAATTTTCAGAATAATTGAACATTTTTTATTCGTGTAGAATCCGTTCAGGCCTGAATCAAATTTTTTATTTGCTGAATCAGTCACGAAGCAAATTTCCAGAACTTCTCTCATCTCTATTCTAAATAATATGTATATTCTTTTTTTTTTTATTAGTTTTCATTTTTAAGTGTCATATAGAAAAATGGCCAATGTTTAGCTCTCCTGCCATGAAGAGCAGCATAGTCCTTAGTCTTGTTTTCAGTGAGCTACAGTTCATATTGTATGTGATAAGGAACAGATGAATGCCAGTCTTCTTGTACAGTAGACAGTGTTCTCCTTTTGTTAAATTTTTAGGGAATGATGAATATTAAATTTTGATGTCCCGTAAAATGGCGCCCTTTAAAGTGTTTTTTTTCTTATGAGGGATTGGTTTATGGCAGTGAGTAACAGAAGCGGTATAGCTGTAACTTAATAACTTTAAACATATCTTAAGACTTTACCCCAGATTAATTTCCAATGAAGAGCAGGAAATAAAAAAATATTTTGAGATTAATATATCGTTTATGTTTCATTTTCTAGTCTTGCTAGATTTCTGTTTCAGTGAGTGTAAAGAATTTGTGTTTGTGAGACATGCCTTTTAGGTGCTCTCAGCAAATGGCATTTATATTGTAGAACAAGTTAATACAAGGCACTTACTAATGTATTGTGATTGTCCATATTGTCTCCTTTCCTGGCTGGATTCATTTTTCCATCACATTATACACTGCTCGTTTCCATGGTTACGACCACCCTGCAATCTATAAGCAGTGGCCGTGCTTGCACATTATAGGAAAAAGCACCAGCCTATATGTGCTCACACAGTTTCAGCCACCAGAGAGGCTGGTGCTTTTTCCTATAGTGTGCAAGCGCGACCACCCCTGCTGGATTGCAGGGTGGTCGTAACCATGGAAACGAGCAGTGTATAATGTGATGGAAAAATGAATCCAGCCAGGAAAGGAGACAATATGGACAATCACAATATATTAGTAAGTGCCTTGTATTCACTTTCTCTACATGATAAATGCCACTTGCTGAAGTGAGACAGCCCTTTTTAATGAGAGCACTTAAAAGGCATGTCTCACAAACACAAATTCTTTACGCTCACTGAAAGAGAAACCTAGCAAGACTAGAAAATGAAACATATGAACGATATATTAAATCTCAAAATATTTTTTTATTTCCTGCTCTGCATTGGAAATTAATCTTGGGTAAAGTCTTAAGATATGTTTAAAGTTACAGCTATACCGCTTCTGTTACTCACTTTAAGAGAAACAAAATCAGAGTCTTGCAGGTCTGATACCTTTCAATGGCCAATAAAAATAAAAGCAATGATCATGCATAGCAAGCTTTCGAGACAACTTCAGTCTCTTCGTCAGGCGTAGACTCTCGTTTTGTTTCTCTTAATGAGAACGCTGAACTAGTTTTCTGTGGGCTCACACAGTACCAGACTTTTTCCTTCTTCTTGTAAGCATCATGATCAGATGTTTTCAGGCAGGAAACACCTTTTAGAAACTATCACCTTGTGCTTTGCATTTCAAACAGCGCAGGCTTCTTTCAAGTTTGTAACCAAATGTCTCCTGCAAATATAGGTTTGCTTAAAAATCCTAAGTATAAAAGTTTAGGGTGCGCGGAGTAAAGTTGAAGTATGTATATTTAGTTACATGCAGTGCACACACATCATTTCTCATGCATACAACTCTTATTTTTGTCTGTCAGAGCAGGGAGTTGTATATGACTTCTCTTTTTACACGTTGCAGGAAGTGACTGTCTTTTGGTCATGAGACAAGTCTGTGTTTTATCTGCGATTTTGATCTCATTATTATGGCTCTTTGTTCATGATGTACTAGGTACATTACTGGCATTAGGTAAGCTTATATTCCAACTTTTAAAAAGCCCAAGGATGGACATTATCAGCGGCGTACTATGCAACTTTTTTTTTTTTTTTACACAAATACAAGTCTCTATCTATACATGCCCAATCCCGGCCTTTGTGCCCTCAAACAGTTCTGCCCACCATAGTGCCTCCACACTGTGGGTATGCCCCCTTTGTGCCCCTGTAAAGAGTACAATGTTCCTTTAGTTCCCCCAGACACAACAGAACACCCCCTTAGTACCCCCTTACAATAGTGCAGCTCTGCTGCCCCATTAGTTACTGGCCACCTTATAATAATATAGCCTGTACTGTTAATAAAATAAAAAAATAACCCCCCCAATCTGCATTCCCCGGGAATGGGCAGCATCTTGGTCTCCCCCAACAGCAGGCGCGATAAATATGATCACCATTCCCCAGCCTGTGCGCTTTCTTACTTGGCCGAACCGGCCTGCTTCACCATTGCATTCAAGTGGTTCTGCGTCCTCAGGAGACACTTGAAAGAGGGACATGGCTCAGCCGTCCCAGGACCATGGAACAGCAGTCGAAACCTAGGACTGTTCCACCAGATGTAGGACTGTTGGGAGGTATGGTCAAGACAAACACTGTGAGGGAAAAGTAGGCTAGTAGGAAAAGTGTGGATTGCATATACAAATTCCGTGTCACATCTGCATCTCATGCATTTGAATAGGGTTACTTGCAGTAAAGTATGTATCGGTTAGATGTCAGTTTTTCAATATATAAATATGACACTTGAACATTATGAGATGCTGGGGAAATTTGTGGTGCGTTTCGTAAAGGCTAATAAACTAAGAAACAATGATTTTTTTTTTTTTTATTTCTTCCATAGAAAATACTACGGTGAGAAAATTGGGATTTATTTTGCTTGGCTGGGCTTCTACACACAAATGTTGCTGCTGGCAGGAATAGTTGGACTTTGCTGTTTCTTATATGGGTATAAATCTCAGGAATCCTGCACCTGGAGGTAAGACACTGGTTTTACAGCAAAACTAGACATCAAGTGTAACCTTTGTGATTATGAACTGATCTAGATTAGCTGGTTTATTATTGATGGTTTGCTTTCCATTTATCATTTTAATAAATCCACGTTCACATCAGCGCTCCCAGTTTCTGTTCTCAGCTAGAGGAACAGAACATGAAAATAATGTAATCCATAGATACAGCACATAAGTGAAACAAATAGGCCCCATAAACTATAATGGCGACTGTTCCGTTTGGGTGTCCAGCACTGCAATGTTGAGGTGCACAGAGGTTCTAGGCGTCACTCTTTGGTGCACTGAAGCCCTAATTTGCATAAAGAATAAACTTTTTTTTTCTCTCAGAAATGCTGTAACCGACTTTCACAAGATGGGCATCAATATGATCAGCAGGATCATCAATGTGATCAGCAGGATCAACCATAGCAGGCAGTATGCCTGGCTTCAGGTTGATCGTGCTGACAGATGCTCTTTAACTGTATTTTAAGAGTCGGTACGATTGATACCACATTTATATGGCTTTTGTTATGTCTACTATTGAAAGAAAAAAAAAAAAACAGAAAAAATAGATTGTGTTGGCATATTCTGACACCCACAACTCTGCAATTGTGTTCAGGAGGTGCTGATTGGTGGATAGAGGTAGCTCCTTGCCTCTGTCTAACCTCTCAGATGCCACAGTCACTATTGACTGCAGCATCTGAGTGGCTGAAATGCTGTAATCGTAGTTATCGTCAATTCTGTGAATAAGAGCTAGGTGAGAACTATGGGACCCGTAAAAGATTGCGCTGGCAAAGCTCCTGAGCATGTTCCATTAGCATGACATACTAATATGGCAGCGAGTGTTAACTACCTACGCTCAGTGACCTAATAGTACGCCAGTGAGCAGGAAATGCAGTATCACTATGCCATATGTTAATGATTGGTGCAGGTCTGGTCTCTGGGACTGCCACTGATCCAGTGCTGGTGTAAATGCTGCATCTGCTTCCCTGCACAGCAGTACTCTCAGCAGCCTGGCTGTGCATGGACCTACACTTGGCTCCAATCGCTTGAATAGAGTTATGCTGCAGTTCCTGGTAAATAAAACTGTGAGGGTACACAGTGCTACACCAATCTAATCTAATCTCTTAGATTCCTTCTGATCCTGAGAATGAAGAGGCCACATTCTCAGAATTTGTGCAAAATGCTATCACTTTTATAAGATTAAAATACCCCTTTAGAAACAGTGCAGGCCTTCCATTCTAAGATTTTGCGGGGGTCTGGCATTGATCAGCAAGTAGTAAATACTAGAGATGCCACCATTTATTGCATTGGAAAAACTTCTTTATTTTCAATATTTTTGGTATTGTATGCCCTATCACAGATTTAGGTGTGTGTGTGTGTGTGTGTGTGTGTATGTATATATATGTGTGTGTGTGTATGTATGTATGTATATATATATATATTAGAAAAATGCCAGCAGCACTCCGATATCTTCAAAAAAGTGCAAAGTTTTATTCACCCATTCGTCAGACAGCGACGTTTCACCCCGCTCCTTGCGGTCTTTCTCAAGCTATGCATACAAGTGCTCAATACATCCCATATAAAGGCCAAACAATTAAACATCATGATTACATTAATTATCAAAAAGTGTGTAATAGTGTATCAAATTTGTGACATATATCATATCTTATTATAATTCATTCCATCTCATCAATCTCAGCAATTCATGTATAATAATAAAGTGCTTGTGCATATTCATAAGTGTTATAAATCCACATAAGTGTACAACAATACATGATTAATCATATTATGTGCTCAGGTGTAACAATGTTAGTGATTAAAAACCTGCAATCACTAGGGGTAATCCTCATGGTGAGTCAAGGAAGACCGTGATCCCACGGCGTCATGTAATCCACATCGCGCTTGCGCGCGATGACGTTATTATCCCTCTTCACTATACCATAACAAAGATGGCTCAGTCAGTCCGCACTCCTCATTGCGCATGTCTAACCTACGTCATCGCTGGCGCCGCCATCACATGTTACTAAATTGCTACCTCTGACCGTAGCTTCATCACATGATCATCTCCCTATACGTCACATCACATGACTTAGTAAGCTCCTTTGTTTATATCGCAAAGTCAACTTAATCACAATGTGGACATAGCAGTCTAGGGTGGTATTAGTGTCGCTACGTCAATCCCTTGACATAGCGACCCATACCCGGGACGGTTCATACGTCATCAGTGATCATCACTATGAATCGTGCTCACCATACCCTTTACCCTTATTTTATCCACTTTTAATATTGCCATATTCAACTCAATATCTTGCAAAAGGAGCATGTAGGGATATTGACATGTGACCCATTTAGAATCTCATATAAATCCATTATGATAGAGATACTGACCAGCCAAGTCATATTTGTATGGATATAAAAATTATTATTTGATGATTAATTTACCGCAAACATTATTCTTATTAACCATCAGTATATTAATAAAAAATGAATGTCTCTTCGCCGTCTGGGATTCCCGGTGTTCCTGAAGTCCCCTGGATTGCAGATAGGATTTTGTTAGCTTGGATCCATCTATGGAAGACCAAACAAGAACACAATTATCATCTCATTCAAATGTGCACTTGCTACATAACATATATCAAATATATTATTATATTATATATATATTATTGTGTGTGTGTGTGTGTTTGTGTACACTATCTCACAAAAGTGAGTACAACCCTCAAAGTTTTGTAAATATTTTATTCTCTCTTTTCATGGGACAACACTAAAGATATGACACTTTGATACACTGTAAAGTAGTCCGTGTACAGCTTGTATAACAGTGTAAATTTGGTGTGCCCTCAAAATAACTCAATGCACAGCCGTTAAACCCTTAAAGATGACCTTTCATGGGTCCAAACATTGTAAGATAACTATCTGTACATGTAGCGCGGCGCCCAGGGATCTCACTGCACTTACTATTATCTCTGGGCGCCACTCCGTTCGCCTGCTGTGGCCCCTGTTACTTTCTCCCGTGCTGTATGCTAATTATTACTATCTTCACACCAGGGCGTTCCTTCTCCCTGGCTGTAGCGCTGTCCAAACGCAGTGCAGAGCGTCACAGCCAGGAATGCCCAGGGAGAGAAGCTGATGTCTCCTCCCTGGTGAGAAGATAGTAGTAATTAGCATATGGCGTGGGAGACGGTAACGGGGACCACAGTGGGCAAACGGAGCGGCTACATATACAGATATTTTATCTTACAAGGTTTGGACCCATGAAAGGTCCTCTTTAAGGACCCGCGCCGTGTACGCGTACATGTATGGTGAAGCTGGACATGACTTAAGGACCAGCGCCGTACATGTACAGCACAAGGTCCATGGGGTGTCGGGGCAGGATTGCCAGGGAATCAGGGCACCATGGCTACTCTTACCGGCAGGCATCCATGCTGGGTAAAGGCAGCATGGTGTCTTTCCGCCCCCCTGCAGCTCCAAGCTCTGCGATTGGCCAGTTAGTGAAGACCGGCACATCACAGCGCCGTAAGCAGAAGGAAGCTGCGGGGCAGGGTCACGGGGAGGTGACCGCTGCTGAACTAGTCACCTCCCTAGTCACTTAAAAGTCTTATCGCCATTTGCAATTCCTGGTCGCCATCTGGAGCCCTGCAGAATGCCCCCCCCTCCCCCCATCCTAGGAGTTAGTAGGAAGATCGTGTGGGACTTGCTGTACCCACTGCTGGATAAGGGTTACCACCTTTATGTGGATAACGATTATACCAGCCTACCCCTATTCATGTCCCTAACTGCCAGAGGTATTGTGGCTTGCGGCACAGTGCGCAAAAATCAGAGAGGCCTCCCTTGATCCCTTGTAGGGCAACCACTGAGAATGGGGGAAATTTCCTTCAGTTCCAAGAGGTAGTTATCAAGGGCCTAATTTTTCAAAGCCAGGCTGGGGGGGTGTCCCAGTACTTAGGAAGTCATGGTGCTCGTGTTGTACCAGGGCAACATTTTCTAGGTCAAGTCCCCCAGACAGCAAGGAAGGAAAGGACCCAAAAAAGACGCAGGGTGTGTTCCAAAAGGGGGATTAGGAAAGAAACCATTTACCACTGCGAAACCTGCCCTGAAAAACCTGGCTTGTGCATGCAGGAGTGTTTTAAAATCTACCACTCATCCATGGGGTATTAATTTAATTTCATCCTTTATGCTCCCTGTAGTTTTACCACCTTATATCTCTGATTTAGTCCACCTCGCTAGCATATCCACTTTTCACCCACCACTACATATTCATTTCTGTTAAGCACCTGTTAGGTCCAAAGTGCCCTTTCCACCGCTTAAAACAGGCATGCTCAACCTGCGGCCCTCCAGCTGTTGTAAAACTACAACTCCCAGCGTTCCCAGACAGCTTACAGCTATCAGTCTACAGAAGGGCATGGTGGGAGTTGTAGTTTTACAACAGCTGGAGGTCCGCAGGTTGAGCATCCCTGCCTTAAAATGTTCGTACTGGGGTGCACCTTCCAAAATAGGGGCACTTCTTGGGGTTTTTAATTTCTGGGAGTCCTCAGGAATTCTTTAATGCGACATGGTACCTAAAATCAATGTCTGCCAAGTCCATATTTTGCTGTTTGACTCTAGAGCCCTGCTGTGCGCCCATACATAATTTTTTAAGCACATATGGGGTGTTGCCGTATTCGGGGGGAAATGGGGAACAAAATGTGGGGTGCATTTTTGTCTTGTTGCCCTTTGGGAAAGTAAAAAATGTTGGTGTAAACCAACCTTTTCTATTAAAATATTAAAAAATTTTCATTTTTCATTTTCACTGCCAAATTCTAGGAAACGCCTTTGAGGTCCAAGATTCCTTGAAGGGTGTAGTTTCCAAAATGGGTGACTTTTGGGGGGTTTCCACTGTAGGGCCACCTCAGTGTGTCTTCATATGTGACATAGCTCCCAATTACCATTCCAGCTAAATCCTCTCTCCTAAAGCCATATGGTGCTCCTTCCACTCTGAAGCCTGCTGTGCGCCCATATATAATTTTTTGAGCACATGTGGGGTGTTGCCGTTTTCGGGGGGGGGGGGGGGATGGGGAACAAAATGTGGGTGCATTTTGTCCTGTTACCCTTTGGGAAAGTGAAAAATGTGGGTGTAAAGCAACTCTTTCTATAAAAAATGCAATTTTTTAATTTTCACTGTCACGTGTTTCCTAATTCTTGGAAACACTTTTGACGTCAAAATGCTCACTACACACCTTGAAAGATTCCTTGAGGGGTGTAGTTTCCAAAAGGGGGTCACTTTTGGGGGTTTCCACTGTAGGGCCAACTCAGGATGTCTTCATATGCGACATAGCTCCCAATTACCATTCTAGCTAAATCCGCTCTCCAAAAGCCATATGGTGCTCCTTTCAATCTGAAGCCTGCCCATACATCAGTTTTTGAGCACATGTGGGGTGTTTCTGTAAACTCCAGAATCAGGGTAATAGATTTTGAGTTTTGTTTGGCTGTTAACCCTTGATGTGTTGCATAAAAAAATAGATTAAAATTTAAAATCTGCTAAAAAAAAGTGAAAATTTAGAAATTTCATTCCCATTTTCCTTTAATTCTCGTGGGACACCTAAAGGGTTAACAAAGTGTGTAAAATCAGTTTTGAAAATCTCGAGGGGTGTGGCTTCTAAAATTTATGGGTGGTTTCTAATATGTAAGCCCCACAAAGTGACCTCATAACTGAACTGGTCCATAAAAAAATGGGTTTGGGAAATTTTTGTAAAAATTTTAAGATTTGCTTCTAAAGTTCTAAGCATAAGGTCCCAAAAAAATAAAATGTAATTTTCTAAATAATCCAAACATGAAGTTGACATATGGGAAATTTAAAGTAATAACTATTTAACTATTTTTGGAGGTACTACTATTAGGGTTGAGCGAACTTGTATTTTAAGTTCGGCGTCCAAAGTTCAGGTTATCTTAGAATCCCGTTATGGATTCGCTACCACGGACCATAACGAAATTTGGAATCCAAGTTCACGCAACCTTCTCCTCCACACAGAGCACAGGAGCTCCGCCCCTCATGTCACATTATCATTATACCAGGCCCTTTACCACCTCTTATCCAATCCAGTACTGAGCCACGCCCCCTGCACTGATCACATGGCGGTGACGTCACCCCGGGTCCTTAGTGTTATTGAAGGTTCGGATTCATCGAAGAATCCCCTTATGGATTCCAAATTCCATTATGGTCCGTAGTAACAGAATCCATAACTGGATTCTAAGATAACCCGAACTTTGGACGCCGAACTTAAAATACATGTTCGCTCAACCCTAACTACTATCTATTTTAAAAGTAGAGAAATTGAAATTTGCTAATTTTTCCAATTTTTTTTGGGTGAATTTGGTATTTTTTTTTTTTTTTATAAATAAAAATGAAATATTTTTACTCAAATTTACCACTGTCATGAAGTACAATATGTGACGAGAAAACTCTCTCTCTGAATGGCCTGGATAAGTAAAAGTGTTTTAAAGTTATTACCACATAAAGTGATACATGTCAGATTTGCTAAAAATGGCCTGGTCCTTAAGGTGAAAAATGTCAGGGTCCTGAAGGGGTTAATGTCTAAATGTCTAAACCGCTGGCAACAAAACTGAGTACACCCCTAAGTGAAAATGGCAAAATTGTGCCAAAGATGTCAATATTTTGTGGCCATCATTATTTTCCTGCACTTAACTCTTTTGGGCATGGAGTTCACTAGAGCTTCACAGGTTGCCACTGGAATGCTCATCCACTCCTCCTTGACGACAACCAGTTTGAGAATACCCCACAGATGCTCAATAGCGTTTAGGTCTGGAGACATGCTTGGCCAGTCCAGCAGCTTTTAACCTCAGCTTCTTTAGCAAGGCAGTGGTCGTCCTGGAGGCGTGTTTGGGATCGGTATCGGCCTAGTTTCCGAAGGAAGGGGATCATGCTCTGCTTTAGTATGTCACAGTACAAGTTGGCATTCATGGTTCCCTCAATGAAAAGTAGCTACCCACAGCCAGCAGCAACTAATGCAGTCCCAAACCATGACACTCCCCACACTATGCCTGACTGTAGGCAAGACACACTTGTCTTTTGTATTCACCTGGTTGCCGCTACACACACTTGACACCATCTGAACCAAATAAGTTTATCTTGGTCTCATCAGACCACAGGACACTGTTCCACTAATCCATGTCCTTAGTCTTCTTGTCTTCAGCAAACTGTTTGTGGGGTTTCTTGTGCATTATCTTTAGAAGAGGCTTCCTTCTGGGATCACAGCCATGCAGACCAATTTGATGCAGTGTGCGCCGTATGGTTTGAGCACTGACAGGCTGACCCCCTCACCCATTTAACCTCTGCAGCAATTCTGGCAGTACTCATACATCTACTGTATTTTTAAACCTTTGGATAGGACGCTGAGCACGTGCACTCAACTTCTTTGGTCGACCATGGCGAGGCCTGTTCTGAGTGGAACCTGTCTTAGTAAACCGCTGTATGGTCTTGGCCACTGTGCTGCAGCTCAGTTTCAAGGTGGTGGCAATCTTCTTATAGCCTAGGCTATCTTTATGTAGAGCAAGAATTTTTATTTTTTTTTTTCCAGAACCTCAGAGAGTTCTTGCCATGAGGGGCCACCTTCCAGTGACCAGTATGAAAGAGAGTGAGAGCGTTAATGCCAAATTTAACACACCTGCTCCCCATTCACACCAGAGACCTTGTAACACTAACAAGTCACATGAGACAGGGAAAATGGCTAATTGTGTGGATGTTTTTTGAGGGCACCAAATTTAGACTGTTATACAAGCTGTACATTGACTACTTTACATTGTATGAAAGTGTCAGATCTTTAATGTTGTCCCATGAAAAGATAGAATAAGATATTTACAAAAATGTGAGGGGTGTACTTAATTTTGTGAGATACTGAATAAAGATTTTTTTTTATAGGATACCATATTTATACCGATTTATTATGTTTACATTGCTTATTTTTACCCATATTTGTGGATTGACTTTCAGTCTAAGAAATGCAAAATACATTAATGTATCTTTATTTTTATTTTTTTGGTGATCTAAACCTGTAAAATAACATCTGTGCAGTAGAAGCCTCTTTTCACGGATACGAATATTGCATACACATGTTAAGCATCACGTTTGCGATTGGTGTATAATTACTTTAGAATCCACAATACAAAGCAATAGCTTTACATGTAAAAAAAAAAAAAATTCTTTATTTCAGCAAAGAAGTCTGTGACCCTAGCATCGGAGGAAACATAATTATGTGTCCACAGTGTGACAAAGAGTGTACATACTGGTACCTTAATATCACCTGTGAATCATCAAAGGTAATAGTGCCTCTCTTAAATCATGTGTTATGTTTTGTCCATTGTAAAGCATTTGTTTTGCAGGCATTCAGAGAGCACAAACTTTTCTTATTTGAGGTTGTCTCACCCTTACTGGTACATTACATATTTCCTGTGACCAACCAATAATCAATATTTCTTACTTTTGGATCTTTCTGTTCCCACATTGCTAGGGCTACATGGCAATGTCACGCAACATTTTTTTGTAATGATAATCAATGGTTTTGCACTGTCACTGCGATGTGACTGTCGCATAAAAATCCAACTTGTCACGTCGCAGCATGTTGCATGCGAGGGTGCAACACCATTGACTATTACAAAAAATTTTGCGCAATGTTTCTATGACAAGTTGTGCAACAAATGTTGCTGTGTAGCCCGAGCCTAAGTTCTAGATTAAAGTAATTTTAGGAATGTTACAGTAGTGTATGAAATGAAAATCTGTCCTGATAGTATAAACGTTATTCTTTTTATTTGCATTTCTATATTGCATAGTGACCTATGTATATCTCTGTTGTTGCACTTCCTGCAACGTTAGAATTATGAGTTATGTTAAAAGTAAAGCACAAGTGCTAATTTTTCACTTGAGCATGCATATAGCAGATCCTACGTAAAGTTATATTTGTACATAATGCAACATTTGGGCTAATCGGGCCAATAATGAAACATAATGCCCTCTTGCTATGCTGAATTAATTATTTTCTGTTGCAGAAACTTTGCATATTTGACAGTTTTGGAACCCTTGTGTTTGCAGTGTTTATGGGAATATGGGGTAAGGACTCTCCAGTTATGATATTGTACTAATTTGCATTTTTTTTGGAGTTGTAATTCTGTCTATGCAATGACAAAAAATACTGATTTCACCTTAAAAAGATTGTTCCATTTGGATAATCCATCCCTACTTGGATTGAAGCTACCCACCATATATAATTCAGTGTACAATGAGGCTGCTCATAACATGGAGACCGACACCATTAGCAAAGCATGAAAAGTGGTCACTAGCCTTTCAAGAAACTTTGCATAAATAAATTGTACAGTGAAGTATAAAAAATGTTGCAGTATATGTTATTACAGAAAAATGCAATTTTCCCTTATCCATTCACTACTCCTGTTCCACATGTTTCCCTATTCTTCTGTAGTCAGCTGTAATATGATCCTTCAGTGAGCTGGCAGTGCTTCTTAGTCTCAAGACAGTTTTAGCAGAGAATGTAGAGTGAAGTCTGTTAAGTGGAAAAAGAGGCATTTTTGACTGATAAGATCTGTTACAAAGTTGCTTGTATTGATTTATGCAAAGTTTGTTGATCTTAATCATTGATCTTAATAGTTGCTATAACTGAAATATTTGACTATCATCAGCGTTGACAGAGAAATGTGGTTGGGAAATGAAAAGGACGGATTTTGTCAGCAAAAGTGGAGCATTTAAGATGCATATTTTCATGGATGATATTGTAGTGCTGTGTAAAGAATTTTGTCTGTATATTAAGATGCATTGTAAGCAGTGCATTATGTGTAACTGTCCTTTTAATATTGAACAGTTACTTTGTTCCTCGAATTTTGGAAGCGTCGACAAGCCGAGCTAGAATATGAGTGGGACACAGTTGAGTTTTTAGAGCAAGAAGAACAGCCCCTTCCAGAGTATGAAGCAAAATGTACCCATGTGGTTGTGAATCCCATCACCCAGGTAAATTGTACGTTAATTTAAAGGGTTTTCCGGGATCAGCATAATGTTTACCTCGTCAGTCTGAGGTAAACATTAAAAGGGTGCAGTGCTCACACAATCATTGCAACCTATTCTCAAATATGCTGTCATTGTCCTAATCCTGGAAAACCATTTTAATGCTAGAGAGCTGCACTGTCCGTAGACTTGCTATTATTAAGTCCTGTCATTTTCATCCCTTTGTTTGCAGCAAGAAGAACATGTTCCTTACACAAAATTTGGAAAGTGCCTGAGGATGGCTTTCTGTACAAGTGCCGTGTTCTTCTGGGTAATGTGGCTCATCTACAAACTTCTGACCTATACAGTATAAATGGTTATACACTGATCTTGTGCTGATCTAACGTGACAATTCACGGCTCCCACCCCAATACAGAGGATGCCAACTAGGATTTTTCTTACTTATCCAAAATTCACACATAGCCAACGTCTTTTTACAGACAAATTGGGAAACTATAATGGATGATAAAGATGAGTAATACATGTCTCAATATACTCATAAGAACTCATTGCCAGCATTTACTGTAATCTTTAAAATGATGATAAATTCCACCAAAATAATCTAGTAAAATACCACCAGCTTTAAAAAAAAAAAATCAGATACATCAGTTTTTTTTACAAACACAGGAAAAAAGTCACCTATTTTTATGGCTTGTCCAGAAATTTCTGAACAGTGGGCAACCCTGCCCCATACTCTTATCCATGCAGTCCCTATGATCATAAGAACTATGCGCATGGACATGTTACATATACAAAGTCTCAGGCATCCTGAAAGACACCTTTTCATTTCCTGAACAATGGGGAACAGAGAGACGGGACCTCGGTAAACATAATGATGAACTATCCTCAGGATAGGCGATCGTTATCAGAATGGCTGTTTCACTTTGCTGCTGTGCTCACTGGAGTTCTGACGAGTGCTGCAGGCTCCCTGCAGCTTTCCAGGCACGGCGCCATATATCATATAGCGGCTGTGCTTGGCATTGCATTAGCTCCTTTCACTTGAATGAGGCTGAGCTGCAACTAGGCCATGTGATATATTTTGTAAGGGAGCAGTAGTAATGAATAAAGGGTAACTTTTAATACAATAATAAAAGAGGAGTAGACAAAACAATCCTATAAAATATCTAGCCCCCTATTGAAACAAAAAGTCCATATTCACCAAAAACACACCACATATATGTGAAACAAATAACCCTAAGTAGGGTATGTAGGGTGGACTGTTAAAATATGGAGGGTTCTTACCGCTCCATTGGTTCAACAGCGTATGAACGTGACTTTGGATCAGGATAGGTGTGTAATGGCTCTGTCCTGTTACTGCCGGGCCTTTGTCTTGCGTCCAGCATCACATCAGTCTATGGACTTGGCAGGATATGCATGAAACTCGGGAACAGATTATATATATTGCAATTCTGTCTTTATGGAATTGTAGATGTTGTCTTCCATCTGGCCTCACACCTAGAAATTATGAATAGTTGGCCTAGTCCTGCACTGATCCTAGTATACCCTAGCAAGGCTATCAGAGCCTAATGACCTTCTAATACGGAGTAATCGCCTTGAAAAGAGCGGCCCCGTCTAGTACCTTTCCCTATTACAGGACCCTAGACAACCCTAAAAAATTGCATTAAAAAAATGTGCAAAACAAAAAAATCCAAAAATGAAAGGCGTCGGATTCTATCCTTGTTGTGTTTTTTTTTTTTTGTTTGTTTTTTTTTTTCTTATGAGCTTTTCTGTTAGTAATTCACTTGAAGTACAATCAGATGCCTTCTATTCTGAAATGACGGCAGAAAAAAATATACAATGCATTCTTCTACATGGCAAATGGACAAAAAATAGATTTTAAATGTAATGGACCTTCAAGACCTCAGGGAAGTAAGTGTGTAATATATTTCTATTTGGTCATCCCTAGATACAGAACAGAAATGCACCATGTCTGTTATATCAGCAGAGTAGGGGCCTGTTCACATCAGCATTGCATATTTCTGTTCCATCAGATGAATGAGAAAACGGAAAATAATGGATATGTTAATCAGATTTAATGATGGAAAGAAAACAGAACACATTCCGTTTCTATGTCATTGACTGTTTAAAAAAAAAAATGAATGTTCCGTCATGTTTCTATTTGTTTTTGTGGGGGGGAAAAACGCAGACAACACTTTTTCTCCCGTTAGAAATAACAAATCTTATAGAATGAACACAAAACTGAGAACAAATGATGCTCAAAATAACATATTTAAACAAACGGAAGCATTTGTTTCAGTTTTTCTACTCCTCTGATGGAACAGCCATGTGGAAAACACAACACTGATGTGACCAAGCCCTAATAAATACTTAAAAACAAATAGGGAAATGCTTTTGTTCCCCTCCGATCACATATCCTGTTCCTTTACAAGGTCAGTGTCCTCTCAGCATCTCTAGTATTAGATTTTCTCCTCTACAATTTGTATCGTATTTTGTTCTTTATTTTCACAGATTCTGCTGATAGTTGCATCAGTAGTTGGGATTATTGTGTATCGACTTTCTGTCTTCTTGGTGTTCTCTGCAAATTTGCCAAGGCACATTAATGGAACAGAAGCAATTCAGAAGTACTTAACTCCCCAGACCGCCACCACAGTCACAGCATCCATCATCAGCTTCATAATTATTATGCTACTGAACATGGTGTATGAAAGGGTGGCAATAATGATTACAGACTTTGGTAAGAATAACAACGTTGTCTCTTCTATGGTTTCTTTATATAAAATAAACATTGATCATCCAAAGTGACCTAAGGATTTGTTGAATAACACAAGTTTGGTGTCTCTGATCCCCTTGTGATCAGAGGGACCGGTGTCTGGCTATAGATTTCCCCTGCTGCAAAGCATTACATCACTGCTGTTTATTTGAATGGCCAACTGTGCAAAGTATGGATGGGTTGAGTCCGCCAGAGTGAGAGCCAAACTTACATGGCTGGTCTGGCTCAGAGAGGGAGGTCCCAGGCAGGGAAACACCCTTTCTAAAGTCCATACAGGAGTCCTTGTTGTGAGAACCCCTCTAAACATCATGGACACTTGTTTTATTTTTTTTATTTATTTTTTTATGTGCTTTCATTCTGCAGCCTGCATGTATTCCAATAAATAGCAGGCTGCAGAATACCATTGACTGTGAAGTCATTTAGGCCGTCTGACCGTTGGATTGGTAGAAGCTCTTTTGGATCTTCTGAATGTTGATCTAACCTAAATTACGATAAAATCTTAACAGATTCTTTTGCAGACCTAAATGTATTTAGTGGCACTAAAATTAAGTACCGTACATAAGATATTTCCTCTAAGATTTCATTTTTAAATTCTCTTTATACAGTATATTACACCAACCACTTATTTACAGAGACAATTTTGATGGTACAGATATTTTGGTGTGTGTTCTTCGGATGGTACAGATAGTTTGGTGTGTGTTCTTTGGATGGTACAGATATTTTGGTGTGTGTTCATTGGATGGTACAGATATTTTGGTGTGTACTTTGGATGGTACAGATATTTTGGTGTCTGTACTTTGGATGGTACAGATAGTTTGGTGTGTGTTCTTTGGATGGTACAGATAGTTTGGTGTGTGTTCTTTGGATGGTACAGATAGTTTGGTGTCTGTACTTTGGATGGTACAGATATTTTGGTGTGTGTTCTTCGGATGGTACAGATATTTTGGTGTGTGTTCTTCGGATTGTACAGATATTTTGGTGTGTGTTCTTTGGATGGTACAGATATTTTGGTGTGTGTTCTTTGGATGGTACAGATAGTTTGGTGTCTGTTCTTTGGATGGTACAGATAGTTTGGTGTCTGTACTTTGGATGGTACAGATAGTTTGGTGTGTGTTCTTTGGATGGGACAGATAGTTTGGTGTGTGTTCTTTGGATGGGACAGATAGTTTGGTGTGTGTTCTTTGGATGGGACAGATAGTTTGGTGTGTGTTCTTTGGATGGTACAGATATTTTGGTGTGTGTTCTTTGGATGGTACAGATAGTTTGGTGTCTGTTCTTTGGATGGTACAGATAGTTTGGTGTCTGTACTTTGGATGGGACAGATAGTTTGGTGTGTGTTCTTTGGATGGGACAGATATTTTGGTGTGTGTTCTTTGGATGGTACAGATATTTTGGTGTGTGTTCTTCGGATGGTACAGATATTTTGGTGTGTGTTCTTCGGATTGTACAGATATTTTGGTGTCTGTACTTCAGATGGTACAGATATTTTGGTGTGTGTTCTTTGGATGGTACAGATATTTTGGTGTCTGTACTTCAGATGGTACAGATATTTTGGTGTCTGTACTTTGGATGGGACAGATAGTTTGGTGTGTGTTCTTTGGATGGGACAGATAGTTTGGTGTGTGTTCTTTGGATGGGACAGATAGTTTGGTGTGTGTTCTTTGGATGGGACAGATAGTTTGGTGTGTGTTCTTTGGATGGGACAGATAGTTTGGTGTGTGTTCTTTGGATGGGACAGATAGTTTGGTGTCTGTTCTTTGGATGGTACAGATAGTTTGGTGTCTGTACTTTGGATGGGACAGATATTTTGGTGTGTGTTCTTTGGATGGGACAGATATTTTGGTGTGTGTTCTTTGGATGGTACAGATATTTTGGTGTGTGTTCTTCGGATGGTACAGATATTTTGGTGTGTGTTCTTCCCAGAATTTACATGCAAAACAGGCACACGACAATTATTGTCTTTGGATGAAAAACAATAAGCAATGCAAATAAGGCACTGACCAAAAATGTGCCTAATCTATCGCTCTCTGTTTGAGCCTATTCATCCCCTCAGTGAATTGCGGACATAAATTTATCATTCAAACATTGGCTTTGTAGCAAAGCATACAATTGGTGGCCTTTTATGTGTATCATTCTGTACTGTTAACGGCCATAAAATAGTCTTAATAACGTTAACTTTTTTTTTTTTTGTTGCAGAGCTTCCTCGAACAAAGACTGAATATGAAAACAGTCTCACCACAAAAATGTTTTTTTTCCAATTTGTCAATTATTACTCGTCTTGCTTCTACATTGCCTTTTTCAAAGGGAAGTTTGTGGGGTACCCGGGAGATCCAGTCTATTGGTTTGGAAGATATCGCAATGAAGAAGTAAGTTGTTTTGAAATCTCTAGTGTACTGGAATAGGCTAGACGACCCATATGTTTTTTTTGTTTGTTTGTTTGTTTTTTCCTAAAAAAAAAAAAATAATAATAATCAGATTGAAATTGACAGATTTACATTCGTTTGCATCAGTTTTTCAGCAAAATAAAACTGAATCTGATTCATCAGTGTGAACCTGTGGAGGTAATGGAGTGGTAGCACCACTGTCATAAAACAAAAACCGTATGAGCAGCATAGAATGTGTTGCATCGCAGCACAATTTTGTAAACTTCTTTTTTTTTTTTTCTGATGAGGTTAAGTAGCTGTTGGAGGTTTATCTAATGTAGAAACCAGATAGTTATGTTTTCTGAGTGGGCATCCTCAAATATTAGATTACGTAACTATACCCAGTAAAGGTGCCCATACACCTTCAGTAGCTGTTGGACATCCGCTCTTGGCAAAACAGGAGAAAATTACTGCAAAACGTTGCAGTTCATGTCTTGTCAGCACAAAAAAAAATGGCTGTTGAAATTCGACTTGCCCCAACCTTCTTTTCCTAATCATCTGTCGGGTACAGTTGGGAGGAAGGCCCTCGTACACATAAGCGGTCCCGGCAAAAACAGATGGGTTTGGTCAACAGCACGCTAATGTGTAATGCAAAAAACAAAGATGTGCACTTCCAAAAATTTTTATAAATGTACAAGTGCAACCATGGCTGACATGTAAAAGAAAATAAACACTGCATGTAGCTGCACTCTGCTCCATGCACAAAGATGCGCAAATAGGGGATTATTCCGCATTGCTTTACTGCTACATGTATTGTTTGCTTTTCTTGATGGAGCCATGGCCGCTTTTATGGATCCTTTTTCAAATGGATCCTTACAAATTCCGTTGACTTAGGGTGCAGCATATGTTAGCTATTTGTTGGGATTTCCTGACGCATACGTCTGATGGATGCATCTGATGTATGCCACAGTTGTATACATCGCCGATAGGCCCCCATGTTGGAAAACTGTATAAAACGCAGTAAATATTTTTGTGCAGGATGTCTTGTGTATGGAAAAGCGCATCCTCTTCTGTTTGGCCTTTTTGGGTAAATGAGGGACTGTGGATACTTTTGACGTATGCACCTCTTTTCCAGAGCGTACTGCAAATGGACAAATTGACAAATAAACCTCACTATTTTTTACAGTAGCCACAGTGTAAACCAAGCTTTTTTCAGTTTTTATTCACATTATTGCTAATTATCGTCTGAAACCCATGAATATTATTTGAACATTTTTTCCAGTGTGATCCTGGTGGCTGCCTTCTTGAACTGACAACACAGCTTACCATTATAATGGGAGGCAAAGCGATCTGGAACAATATCCAGGAAATTCTTCTGCCGTAAGTGCTATTGCTTTTGTTATTTTTGCATGACGACATTAACTGCACGAAACAACCTCTTTTAGGATACAATAAGTGATCTCTTACTTGGTTCCCCTCTCTACCTGCTAAATCTAGCAGTCGCATATAGCTCCTGGTTTTGGTGGACTGCCAGCATTTATAAATCAAGTGGCCTACCCTCATAAGCCATCAATATCTGATCCCAAGTACCTCTTTCACCAGACCTACACAGCTCTATCCATTGTGTGTATTGGACAGAACTGGTTAATTCCCTTTCACTTCAATAGAAGTAATAGTATTAAACAATTCATTGTTTTCTTTTAAACTGGCAGAGTTAGATGGAGTATTATACTCCTGTAGACCATACTATAAAATATGATGGTGGCGACTTGGAAAAGTTGAAAATCATATCCAGCCCTTTATAGGTTTGCACTTATTTTTCTATTCTTTAGATGAGTTTTCAGCTGTTCTATTTTCTCTATATTGCGTTGTAATCAGAATGTAAAGTAGGCAACAAAGTGTAGAATATCAAGTATTTAGCAATAGCTAATGCTAATACAGACAATTTTTCACATTGCAGCTGGATCAAAAATATTATTGCAAGATGTCGTTCTTCAGGTATACAAACTATAAAGCCTCGGTGGGAACAGGATTACCATCTGCAACCTGTAGGAAAATTAGGCTTGTTTTATGAGTATCTTGAAATGGGTAAGTTGTTTAGACAGTTTTTTTAGCCATCTGTTTGTAGCTTACCTACAGTTTCAAAAAACATTCGATATGCCATTTACACATTAAAGGGGTTTTCCAGGCTCCTGACACTGACCTATACTCAGGATTGGTCGTCGATATCCAATGGGTGGGGATCGGACACCTGGCACTCCACCAATCATTTGTTCCCTGCAGTCTCCAGAGAGGGACCTAGCACTTTGAATAGAGCAGGAAGCACAGCCCTATTCAAAGTGTAGTGGCCATGTCAGGTAAATGCAGCTCATCTCCCATTCACTTCAATGGGAGCTGAGGTCCAGTAAACCAGCACAGCTGCTATATTTTGAATGACGCTGTGCTTCCTTCTCCGGTCAAATTGCTAATTCTGGCATCGGAAGTTGCAGGGAACAGTTGATCGGTGAGAATGCTGGGTGTAAGACCCTCACCAGTCTGATATTGATGGAAAATCCTGAGGATAGGTCATTAGTGTCAGGAGGCTGAAACCCCCCTTTAAGTTTTGATTGATGGAGTTCCAAATCTCTAGAATGAAGCTTCTAAAGCTCTTGAGTTTACTTAGAGATTAACCCATGTGCTACGGTGCTGGAGTGATAGGCAAACATGGCGGCCGTTTGCACGTGCAGCGGGCATCATGGCTGGCAGGTCTCTGCTGTTTCAAACAGCAGAGACCTGCCACTAATTACCGTGACCGGCAATAATGCCGATCACGGTAATTAAAGGCTTTAGAAGCCGTGATCATGTGAGATCAGGGCATCTAAAGTGTCAACAACCCAAAGCTCGCGCTTCCAAGCTTCCTACCGACATCCCCTGCGGCCAATGGGGATGTCGGTAGCTGCTTTGAATGCTGTAAGTCTCTCTGACGAGACCCACAGTTTTCATGCTGCAATTCGTATGTTGGTCACTAGATGGAAGGCCAACATAAAAAATGAGCTATTGACATTAATAAACTCATTTTAAAAATACATAATGGTTCAAAATGAAAAATTCATACATGAGCTTTAAAATAATTACAATTTTTTTTTTTAAAGATAAAAATATACAAAAAATTTAAAAGTTTAAATCCCCCCCTTTCCTTATAATAAAGAAATAAATACCTAAATAACAAAAAATATAAACATCATGGGTATCGTGACCGAAAACGCCCGTACTATTCAAATATTTGCAATTTTTTCATGGCTTCTCTTACCCCCAAAAAATGTAATAAGGTGTGATCAAAAAGTCAGAAACACTCCAAAATGGTATAAATAAAATGTACAGATTGTCCTGCAAAAAAAAGTCCTGCAAAAAAGGAGACCCTACACAGCTCAGTAGACATAACTATAAAAAAAAAGTTATGGGGGTCAGAATATGGTGATGTAAAACATATTTTTTATTTTTTTTTTCAAAGTTTAAATTTATTTTTCACTATGTAGGCATAAAAAACCTATACATATGGGGTATTATTGTAATCGTACTGATCCAGAGAATGAAGGGCATGGGTCAGTTTTTCTGCTTTAATATTTTCCTTCTTCCGACTTCAAAAATGATATGTATTAGCCTGTAAGATTCCTAGTACATTCTTGGTACAAAAGATACATGATGTATTGTGGTATATAAGTGGCAAAATGAACACTGCATAGATTTGCTACCTAAAAGTTAATTTATATGTGTATCGTATTTTTATCTGGATTTTTTTCATTGGTACCATATATATTAGGATAGCACACAATGCAGGACCAACCCATTTACCTGTCTCTCCCTTCTGACAGTGATCCAGTTTGGATTTGTTACGTTGTTTGTGGCGTCATTTCCTCTTGCTCCCCTTCTGGCCCTTGTGAATAACTTACTGGAGATCCGGGTGGATGCCTGGAAGCTCACCACTCAGTTCAGGCGAATGGTCCCTGAGAAGGCACAGGACATTGGAGCCTGGCAGCCCATCATGCAAGGAGTGGCAATACTTGCTGTGGTAACAAATGTAAGTGTGTGTTATTTCCTCATCAGTCGCAATATAAAAAAAACAAATCTCTGCTGCAAATATGCAGCCTTACATTTTGCATATGATTTCCCGACAAGTTGGATGTTGACGAGGGATGTTCTGGACAAAAGGGTAGAGTTAGTGTTTGTCTAAAATGGAAATCAATGGTATTGCTGTAAAATGATTGTGGAATAATAGCTCACTGTATGACCACGCAGCCAGGCCGTGCTGTTATCAAGGACAGTGCGGGCGCACAAGACCCTGATTAAACTAATGGGACCACGCTGTTCAGCTGGTCTGCATTGTTAATGGCCACACAGCCCCTGCAATAGAGCACGGCCATTAACAATACAGACCCACTAAACAATGCAGTCTTCATTAGTTTAATAAGATCGCACTGCAGGGCCGCGGAGTATGACCGTGACACAAGCGTGCTGTGTGGTCGTACCCCCCCCATGTAAAGTTAAAGAAGTTACATTTTTAACTAGATATACTAAACCCGTCCCCAATTTAAACGTTAAGTATCGTTACATTTTTTTGGATTTTACATAGTTGAACCATTTAAAAATGTTTTTTAGTAAGTGTCATTTAGAACTGCAGTCACTTTATTTGTAATCAGATGTGCTTTCATTGTGGCCATTGCATCTGAGTTCACCATGTACACCCTTGTTCTAATGAAGTTCCAGATAATAGAATGCAGATTCTTTAGCTTTATTTTGTTGCATTATAAAGAGTATTCCGGTTGGTACAAGTTACAGGATAGGGGATAACTAAGATTGGTAGGGGTCCTACTGCTGGGATCCCCACTAATCATGAGAACAGGGGGCCCTGTATCCCTTGCAGGCCCTTTGCAGCTCCCCTGAAGTAACCGTAGCAGCCAGTCGCA
Source organism: Bufotes viridis (assembly GCA_033119425.1). NCBI lineage: Eukaryota > Metazoa > Chordata > Amphibia > Anura > Bufonidae > Bufotes > Bufotes viridis. The sequence goes on from CM065590.1 coordinate 240,577,879, forward strand.
CGAGTTCCGAAGATGGCACATGTGCGACCAGCCACTCCGGTCATTTTAGGGGTGCTGCAGGGGTATTGGGCCCCCATTCTCGTGATTGGAGGGAGTCCCAGTGGTAGGAACCTCACCAATCTTAAAAGTATCCACTAGAGTTACACCGGGCATCGAAGTATTAATACCCAATCGATACTTTTAGACCCGCATCAATTTGATACCGGGATTTGCTACTTACTGATACAGAGTAGTGCTACTGTGGATTGCAGCGCCCTGTCATAGAGGCCGGGTATGTGATACCGCTGCCGGCACTCGCAGCCTACACTTGAATGAATGGGTTAATTATATTTATTGGTGGCAGTTACCATGGCAGCCAGGACGCTACTGAAGCCGACCATGGTCAGCTCCCTGCTGCTGTGTGTACTATGCACACGGCAGCAGGGAGAGTGTAAGATCCTATTCACCCTAATAGAGCTCTATCAGGGTGAATAGGACAAGGGATCAAAAGATCCCAGGTTCTAGCCTCTTAGTGGGGAAATGATTATTAAATAAAAAGTAAAAAAATAAAAAAATGTTCAAATTTGAAAATATTAAGTGTACATCACCCCTTTCCCAATTTTACATATAAAATATATAAACAATAAAAAAATAAACATATTGGGTATTGCCACGTCCGAAAAAGTCCAAACGATTCAAAAATATCTTCTGTGCGGTGAATGCCGTAAAAGAAAAAAAAAACGATTCACCGTTTTTTTGGGGGTTTTTTTGTCACCCTGTCCCCCAAAAATAGGGTAGGACTGTTCGATTATAGGCCGGACGTTCCATAAAATGCAGAATGCACGTGGCTTTTTTGGTGTTTTTTTTTTATTTTTTGGCATGGTATCGTGGTATCAAGTATTGCAGTACTTTTTCATGGTATTGAAATTGAATCAAAATTATGGTATCGTAACAACCCCAGTATCCACTATCCTGTGGACAGCGGATAACTTGTACCAACCAGAATACCCCTTTAATACATGCTTGATGGAACACATGATACTAGGGCTTGTCTAGTGGTAGAAACGAATAAGGCTGGGGCCACATGGTGACTATGACAAGTGTCACATGACCAAATACTGCGGTGACCCCATTCACGTAAATTACTTGTGATACAGGAGATCTTTGGTTGCACAATAATTGGGAAAGTTGCAGCTACATAAAACTGAGCAAGAGCATGCGGATGCTAATCAGGACATGGAGAGCCACAGCTAACCCACTACTTCAGTTTGGTAGGGTATCTTAACTGGCTCTGTAAAATAGCAGTGATGTCCTGTATCAACTCGGACATAGTGGCAGAAGGACGTGAAAGAAATACTGTTGCTAGTAAATATGCAAAAGTTGGACAGCAACACATGAAAGTTGTAGTGTGCAAGACTGTGCAGAGGGTGGCCCATTCCTATTCTCCATGCAGCAGGAGGTAAGGAATTGTAGCAGGTTTTACTCCAGCAAAAATAAATGTGGACTAAAATGTTGAAAATCCTGGAGGCTGCAGTTCTTCTTTTTCATATAAGGGTACTTTCACACTAGCGTTTTGGATTCCGTTTGTGAGATCCGTTTCAGGGCTCTCACAAACGGTCCAAAACGGATCAGTTAATCCCCAATGCATTCTGAATGGATAAGGATCCGTTCAGAATGCATCAGTTCGGCTCCGTTCAGTCTCTATTCCGTTTTGGAGGCGGACACCAAAACGCAGCATGCAGCATTTTGGTGTCCGTCTGAAGAGGCGGAGCCTAACGGATCTGTTTTTTTTTTTACAATGTAAGTCAATGGGGACGGATCCGTTGTCAGTGACACAATATGGTGCATTTGAAAACGGATCCGTTCCCCATTGACTTTCAATGTAATTCAAAATGGATCCGTTTTGGACTTTGTCATTTTTCTTTAAAGCTAATGCAAACGGATCCGTTCTGAACGGATACAAGCGTTTGCATTAGAGGTGCTGAGATCCGTCTGTACAAATAAACAGACGGATCCGCACCAACGTTAGTGTGAAAGTACCCTAAGATGGTAGTCGGAGGAAATCGTATAACATGGTTATAGTATAGCATGCTTCTGTACTGAAGTCATATAATCGAGTGTGTACACAAAAAACACTTCTGTCATTCTACCCAAGAATAACAGGACAAACCGCATATCCGTTATCTGTGGACTGGAGGAGGCTTGTGCAGGTTCACAGCATTCTTCGGATAGATGGGAAGGCCCACCTGAGTTTAGCACCCCCTCTCCATCCGCCACATAGGAACTGTGTGGACTCGTGTATGTGAATGTATAGACTTTTGGACACAATGTATCTCATATACTGTACATGTTTGCTCCTAAAAAGTTTCCTTTTTGTTTTTTCTCATGCTGCAGGCTATGATCATTGCCTTCACGTCTGATATGATACCTCGTTTGGTTTATTACTGGTCTTTCTCTATCCCACCCTATGGCACCCATTCTTCCAACACTATGCAAGGTTACATTAACAATACACTCTCAGTCTTCAATATATCAGATTTCAAAACTGAGAGCAGACCGGTTCCACCACCTTGGTTTGGCACAGAAACTACATGCAGGCAAGTACTGACTGAATTTCCCTTAGTAAACATTACAGTCCTATCTTTTAGAATCTTTTGTAGCATGTTTTAACCCCTTAATGACTAGTATGTCTTGGTCCTAAATGACGAGACCCTTTTACGCTAATTTTGCTAATCTTGGTGATTTTGCACCCCTATCGTTTTTCTTAGGCCAACAAATAATTTATGTATTTTTTTATGACACATACTGTAGGGCTGTTTATAATTTTAGTTTTAATGTGTACAAGTTTTTTTAATTAATGGTTATTTTTTTATTTTTTTTATTTCGACTAAAATAAAGTGTTGGATTAAGTTTCCTACTTTGTTTTAGTTGTTCTGATATATAATAAGCTTAGTCTCAAATTACATGGCAGCTGTAGTGACAGTTTGCTTTGGCAGGTTTTTTTCCTTTATTTATTTGACTTAGTTTTGTATATACTGTATTCTTATGCCCCCCATGAGAGCAAAATAGACCTCTGGGAGACATTCAGTCTTTTAAATTATTTTTTATTTTGCAGTTTTCCACTGGTACTGGGGCATTTTTACAAATTAGATATTGTAGAAGGAGGTAGAAACTGAAGAATGCCAAATTCTATTTGTATATCTTCGCATGGCATTTATGTCATGTATCAATATGAAAGTTCTTGTAGGCAGTAAATGCTAATTATACATAAGGCAGGCATAGATTTGCTCCATCTTGTGGTTACTGCTTGGTATTACACGTGACTAAATATTTTTAACACTGCTCAGGTACCGTGATTTCCGATATCCTCCTGGCCATGGACACCAGTATGAACACAGCATTTTTTACTGGCATGTGATTGCTGCCAAGCTATCTTTTCTCATTGTTATGGAGGTAAGCCACTCAAGGTTTTGTTTGTCTGTTGGAAATATGCTGTTTTAGGCCCAATTCACACGACCGTGGAGCCGCTGTGCTGCAGACTGTAAACTACAGGTCTGCAGAACACAGGCTCGGGTGTGTGCTCTCTGCATCGTGATGTGGACCCATTAAATTCAATAAGTCTGTGATCTGCAAGATGTTGCAAAGGATAGGACATGTTGTATCTTTTGTGGAGCAGAGGCACAGACCTGGAAGCTCACCAACAGCCTACTGTATGCTTCTGTGTGCTTCTGGGTCCGTGCCCCTGCATCGCAAAAGATAGGAGGTGTCCAATCTTTCATCCCATTTTGCGGATTGCTGACCCATTGAAGTCATGGGATGCATAGTGCCATCTCCCGGTGCCAGTGTTTTGCGGACTCATGGTTTGCGGTCCACAGCGCGAGCATGATGGCCCCACGATTGTGTAAATGGGGCCTCAACCACCAAAGCCTTTTACAAATCTTTCAACTTTCCACTGGTTTTTGGTTCCCACTGTAAACGCACCACTTTAGGCTCAATTTATCCAATGTAAAAAAATACTCACAAGTGTCTCAAATAATAGCAACAGTACTGCAAACTACCCAATGACTTTTTATATTCGTGTAATCCTAAATAAAAATGCAAAAAATGTAGAGATTCGTTTGATTTGTGAGAGACCTTTGCAGAATTGTGGGCATCCCCTGGGGCAGGGAGTTGGTTAAGGTGCAGACAAGATTTGTGCATCTGGTGCTTTTTCTCTATTAATTTAATTACAATATGCATTGCCTTCAGTGAAATATCAGATTAATATGAATTGTGTAATTTATATTTTATTTTCTAACTCTCTCTTCTCCTTTCCACAGCATATTGTCTACTTTGTTAAGTTTATTATATCATACGTTATCCCTGACATTTCTAATGAAACCAAAGACAAAATCAAGAGAGAAAAGTACCTCATACAGAAGCTTTTACATGAGAAACATCTAAAGTTGGTGAAAAAACAGATGGGAAATTTGGCTGATAAAATTCTAAAAGGGGTAGACAACCGGACTGTGGACAAGCTAGATTAGACCTCTATGACTTGTTAGTAGTTGCTCATCACTTCACGTCAAGCCTTAGAAGTATGTCAAGAAAGTTTACGGAGAATAACCAGGAATGAGAAAGAACATGTCTATGCATTATATTACATATAGATTATGCAACTTTACCAATAATCAATGTCCAGTTTTAATCAAAACAACTGCATTTCATTAGCAAATGGTGGTTTTCATATGTACACATTTTATATGAAGTATTACATATATTTTATATTTGTATTCATTATATTCTCAAAGTGCTTTCCAGTTGTCACTAAATTGGAAGAATACAGTTTACTAGAATGTTGTTTTATGCTGAAGAATTACGTTTTTCCTTCAAAGAACCTCAAACCAGCTTCTTCTACAGCCATCCAGCGGATTATTAGACAATAGAGCATGATTCATCACTCAGAAGTGCCTTTTTACTTCTTAAGATGGTGGTGTTTTATCAGCCACGAACACCAATCCAGGAAGCTCCTGGAGAGCATTCAGAGCTCCTTGTGTGGCTCCAACAAAACAGATCACCCGGCTTCTAGACAAGAGCACCACTTACAGTTAATCAGAAAAGCGCTAATGGGGCAAAAATGTAGTGTCTTCTTCTGATTGTACCTTGTTAGGAGTCAAATGAGCTCTTCAGTATATCCAAAGCTGAGGCTGATGTATTGCAGTTTATTTAGAAGGGAGTCCACATACTATGGTGATGTACAGTATATATTCACCCGTGTCATGGCTGTTGTTGAAGCATCCTGCTGTTTTGAGTATTGCTTGGGAAATCACATGTGACATGAAGGACAGTTCAACTAGTCACACATGCATCAAAAGGGACAAAGCCACTATTATACCAAGCAGCATGGTGACAAAATACCTGTGTTACTTTTTGTGTGCCACTATATTCCATTCAGTGCCACAGCTGGATCTATGATGTAAGTGAATAGGTATTTGACTACTATATAAATCTATAACCAGTGCCAAATTTGACTAGAATGTGTGAAATCGCCATCATAAACACTGTGGTACCCCTGTTTTCAAACGTATCATTTTAAGTGCATTATTTACCTAGGTTATCTACATGAAAAGGCTGTAGATGTTACATGTGCAGAATGATATCTAGCATATTGGTGCACATAATCTAAGAAGTTGTACACAGCAGTGATTTACTGAAGATTTATAAAAACGTTTGCGTTAAATCCAGTTTCAAGAATCTAATGTCAATAATGACTGCATTTTCCCGAATATTTCACAGCCCATTGAAACATCATTCTTGTAAAGGAATTGGTGTGTGTCTCTTATGTAAGTGCTAGAGATTAGCGAATTTCAAGTTATGAAATTTGTTCACGATTTGCTTGGCGGTAAAAGCAGAATTGCGTTATGGATTCGGTTACCACGGACAATAACGCAATCCTATGACTGAATGCCTTTAGAGGCATTCTGTTATTCATTCTGCCATAACAGAAGTCTATGGGATGCAAAACGGATCCGTTCCCGTTATGCAGGGGAGTCCTCTGCTGCATAACTGAAACAGGACGGATCCGTTTTGCAGCCCATAGACTTCTATTATGACGGAATGCCTCTAATGGCATTCCGTTATAGAATTGCGTTATGGTCCGTGGTAACGGAATCCATAACACAATCCACCTTTTACCAGTAAACAAGCGTGAACGAATTTCAAAATATGAAATTCGCTCATCTCTAGTAAGTGCACATTGTGTTTTAAAAAGTGCCTGATTTCATTCATCCTGTATGTATTGTAATTTGTATCATTTTATTTTTTTCTATGTCATAATCTAAGAACCACTGATCTGAAGTCAATAACTGGTTTCTTTAAAAAGCTTCTTTAAAGGGAATATCTCATCAGAAATTGACCTATTGTTTAAATCACGTTTTTTTACTTGACATATTTTGAAATAATTTTTGATATTTTGAATTTTCCATTTCATTATCTGTATTTAAAGACCATAAAATCCTGACATTTTTTCACTGGCCACTAAGCCCAATAATAGGGCCACTTCTTGATCTGTACAGATCACTTTACTGCAGTTACCTGCTTATCTGTCATTCTAATCCTGCCTGTAATGATATCACCTCTATGTATAGATAGGACAGGATCCACCAATCACAATAGGCGATTTTCCTGCTATATTTGTTTCATGGTTTCATAAGGATGGGGAGATCAGAGTTACAGACACACAGGAGCTTCTGTGCTCTTTAAAAGCTGTGTAGAGGCAGTGCTTCTATCTGGCTGAGCTAGCTCTGGCGTGTCCCCGTTTCCTGTGAACAGTCTGTTACTAGAGATGGATCTAGCCTTCTCTCTGAGGTCTTCTGGCTGCACATTCTTTTGCTTGGGTCCTCCGCACTCTTCCTCTCACAACTATGCGCACAATAGGGACATGGCATAGTTACTCACAGTCCACAAGACTGTTCCTAGCACCTCGGAGATCCCAATTTTTGCATTTAGTTACAATATACTACATGCACTTCTCCGTGAAAAACTGGGGAGTGTGAATTTAAATCGCTTAATACAAGATTTCATCATGATTACCATATCCTCAATTCTTATTTTTACCAATTCTTACAGATGAGGCCTATTTTTGATAGAGTGGAAATACCTCCTGTTTCGCCACCTAGGATCTCACCGCTTGAAAGTTATTTCAGTGAGAACTCATCGCACCTTAAAGGGCTCTCTACTGCCTATCTTAGACCGAGTCCTGCACTAGAATGTAAGTTGTGCCATATGATGAAATGGGAGGAAGAATTTAGCCTCACGAGGTTGCTGGAGGAAGTGCGTGACACCTTTAAATGAGCAGTGTCTGTTTCGGATTGTATTATGCAGAATCGGAAATAGCAACTCCGATGGTGCCTTACCCTGGCTAGGATAGCTCATGTTAATCCTAGTTATAATTCTTCTTGCTGCCAACTTTGTGGAGACAGGGGCACTCTATCACATGTGGTGGCATTGGCTCTTAATTACCCAGTTCTGGAATGAGGTTTTTAAACTTATTTCAGAGTCTCCCTGTCTCCCCTGAGCCTTCCATAGCCATACTTTGTATAGGAATGCAAACTGTACCTCACCATCATAGATGGTTAGTGTGTAATATACTCACAGCTGCTGGAAAACTTATCGCCAGGACATGGAAGCTCCCTATTACACCTATGTCTGAAATGACCTTGTTGGTCAATTGGTATATGCAGTATGAGATAATATATGCCTCCTCTCCACGGACTAGAACTAAGGTTTGCAACAGGTGGGATACATGGTTAAGGGACCCTTTGCGACTGGACTTCCGATATCTATTTTATGATCCTTCCTTTATGTTCTTCACACTATTTGGCATACCGAGTGGTGGGTAGCAGCGGTTGGACGGAGACTGGCAGACCCAAATTCTTTGAGTCTGCCTCGATTTCTACACCAGGTTGCAAGTTTTGATATTGTTGTTTGGTCTCTTATTACCATTTACCTTAAAATGTATGAATTCATACTGTTTGTACTTTTATTGTGATTGTACTACTATTGAGAATTTCAGTATCAGTACAGTTAGGTCCATATATATTTGGACAGGCAACATTTTTCTAATTTTTCTTCTGTACATTACCACAATGGATTTTGAACAAAACAATTCAGATGCAGTTGAAGTTCAGACTTTCAGCTTTAATTTAGTGGGTTGAACAAAATGATTGCATAAAAATGTGAAGAACTACAGCATTTTTTAAACTCAATCCCTTCATTTCAGGGGCTTAAAAGTAATTGGACAAATTCAATAATTGAAAATAAAATGTTAATATCTAATACTTAGTCATTGCCAACAAAGGGTTTTCAACTGTCTTGAACTCATGGACATCACCAGACGCTGTGTTCCCTCCTTTTTAATACTCTGCCAGGCCTTTACTGCAGCGGTTGCTGTTTGTGGGCCTTTCTGTCTGAAGTTTAGTCTTTAACAAGTGAAATGCTCTATTGGGTTCAGATCAGGTGACTGACTTGGCCATTCAAGAATATTCCACTTCTTTGCTTTAATAAACTGCTGGGTTGCTTTGGCTTTGTCTTGGGTCACTGTCCATCTGTAAACGTCTAGCGGTAAACGCCGGCCAATCAGTTTGGTTAGATTTGAGCACATAGTATGTCTCTGATAACCCACAAAGTCATCCATGCTGGTTTTTAAGATTTTTTTTTTTTAGCAAAGTCTAATCTAGCCTTCTTATTCTTGAGGCTTATGAGTGGCTTGCACCGTGCAGTGAACCCTCTGTATTTACTTTCATGCAGTCTTCTCTTCATAGTAGATTTGGATATTGATACGCCTATATCCTGGAGAGTGTCATTCTCCAACTCGGTTGGCTGTTGTGAAGGGTTTCTCTTCACCATGGTAATTATTCTACCATCATCCACCACTGTTATATTCTGTGGGCCTCCAGGTCTTTTTGCATTGTTGAGGTCACCAGTGCTTTCTTTCTTTCTCAGGATGTACCAGCTGTAGATTTTGCCACTCCTAATAGTGTAGCAATTTCTTGGATGGGTTTTTTCTGTTTTCGCAGATGAAGGATGGCTTGTTTCACCTGCATGGAGAGCTCCTTTGACCGCATGTTTACTTTTCATCAAAATCTTCAAAATGCAAGCACCACACCTCAAATCAACTCCAGGCCTTTTATGTGCTTAATTGAGAATGAAATAATGAAGGAATTGCCCACACCTGCCCATAAAATTAACTTTTGAGTCAATTGTCCGATTACTTTTGGTCCCTTTAAAAACAAGGGTGCCACATGTAAAGGAGCTGAAACTCCTAAACCCTTCATCCAATTTTATGAAAGCTAAAAGTCTGGACTTCATGCCATGTCCATTTATATAACTATAACTTGAAGATGATGTTTTAGTAAACAGGTAAAAAAGAATAAAATTGTGTCAGTATCTAAATATATATGGACCTAACTGTATATGCTCAAAAGTTATTAAAAAGATGGATCCAGCCTAACAGGCAGTGGACTGCAAATTAAATGATAATGAGAACTCCTAGTGGCTATGACATTGCAACTTTTTTCAGGTAGATGCAGGCAGGGTGGATGTAACCACAGATTTTTATTTATTATTAAGAAATGTGCTAATTATACCTTTCTCTGTTTAAATTGTGTGAAAGTACAGTGACTCTTTAAACATTTTGGATGAGGCTACATGTTCACTATTCAAACTGTGTCAAAACGGCACTATTGTTTGACAGACCATATCATATTGGCATTGTACAGTGACAACAAAAGCTGGACTGTTGGACAGAGACTTTCCAACAAAAGCTGCTATTATTGCCATAACAATACTGCCACTCCATTTACAGACAGCAAAGTCAGCCATGTAGTCTAGTTTCAGCTCCTCGTGTATATATTTACATGGTACATTCTGTAAGTTTGAAAGCTATATTTTTTTAATATTTTTTTAAGTGCCTAACCTTTATGGATGAGGCAAACGAATATGTAATATTTGCTTAAAGTATGTTTGTGACTATAAAGAAGAAATCCTTGCACTTATGCCGGAAACCGGCTGGATCCCCGCTCACTTCCATTATAGTCATTGGGCTTTGGTGACGAACAGCAGCATCCGGCTATGTCCATACAGTGAACTCCGGCAGGCTGTTCCTTTGCTAGAATAGCCTGTCGGACAGCGTATATGAAAATAGCCTTCTATTACACTTATATTCACTTTTTTACACCATGTTTGTTTGTTGTTTTTTTTTATTTCTTCATTTAAAATGTTGTATTGTAATATGTATAGTTGAACAGTTTAAATTTATGTAACCTGCTTAAATTAAAAACTTTCCTAATCCAAGACCTTGTCCATTTATTTATTTATTTGTTTATACCGGATAGTATAGATGGACTATTGTGTGGCACTACCATAGTCTTAAATATTTCATTACGTATAAATATTACCAAAAATGTATTGATCAGATTAAAATGTGTCCAGACCTTGTGGACTGAGTACCATCCGTGGCAGGTGCATTCTGTTACCTCACTCAAATGGTGACTCCGATTCCTGCCATTTAACCCCCATAGATACCACAGTCAATGCTGGCAGAAGTGTTGCTAAAAAAATAAAGTGGGTCGGCACCCTCAGATATCTGTCTAAAGTTCCGCCAGTGCATGCCTTGGAGTGGGTCTGATCCAGCACATGCAGTGTGATGTGTAATTTAATACAAAGAAAAATGCTTGAGAAAGGCTTATTGTAGCTGAAACATTGCATTACTGGATTTTGCTGTGGATTAAACTCCACATCACTGGTACTTTGAAGGTGCACTGCTTTTTTTTTTTACTTGCAGGTGTACAGCACTACTGCAGCCAATCAGTGTCCTCTGTTGTAGAACACTGAGGACAGTGATTGACTTCAGTGGTAATGTGCCAAATACTTGCATATCACCATTTTTGTCATTTCTGACCATTGGCTTGTCCAAGATTTTTAATTATCTAGGACTATGATGGCTAACCTCCGGCACTCCAGCTGTGGTAAAACTACAACTCCCGAGATGCACAGTTGCTCAGCTTTTCGCAGAGCTACATAGAAATGAATGGAGCATGCTGGGAGTCGTAGTTTCAACACAGCTGGAGTGCCGGAGGTTAGCCATCACTGATCTAGGACAACCTCTTTGAAATAATAGGGATACTCATCAGCATTGGTGTAAAATGGTGCAACAAGCGAGAGGAACTGCCAACTGCAGTGATACCAAAACAAATCTTTATAAGGGAATGGCTCATGTAATTTTGCCATCATTGGATAGAAGTATGTACTACAGAAGTAATGTGTGGTTTTTTTTTAAAATATAGCTTAGTTTTTGTAAAAAAAACAAAAAACAGATTAGGAAGGCCATATTGGAAGCACACACTTTCTTTTATTGTTTGTGGCAGAGGAATGGGCAGTTATTGACAGAAAAATGTCAGAAATGTAGGTTCTCCAGGAAGTGATGGTATACAGCCCCTCTCCCAAGACCAAGGACTGACGTGGGAGCAGCATACAGTATTATTTTTATATGCCTTTTCTAGGCCTCCAGTGGTACAGTAGAGCTATTGTTAACACATCCGTGTTCTATTAATGTAGATAAGGCTACTCGTTCTCTCCCAGTTTTTACAACACAGATAGGTGAGCTCCAGAAAATAGAAAGTGTCATCTTAGTCTGTCCACTTTACTGGCAGATTAAAATCTGGAATATTAAAAAAAAGTTTTTAATATTTAATGTTATTCTTTTTAAGATGTCAGAGATTCGAAAAAAAGTTTTCTGCATGTCAAAGGGGCCAAGCTGCAATGTCAAACAGCCCATGGACAACAATGACAGTGTTCCAAGAAAAACGGACCTTTTATCTAAATATCAGACTCCAACTGTAGGGTATGTTCACATGTGTCAGAGAGGGTTGCAATTTTTTCTATTTTCTGGACAACTTATGCACTGTATGCATTTTTGCTGGGGATCGACATAGGGGAAGAGGAGACAGTGGTGTGACCCGCAGACACAGATTGTGTACCCAGGCGTTCGTCCCACTTATTAGGGTGCTTGGATGCCATGTGGCGGATCTGGTGGTGATGAGGTTGCTAGTGTTCACACCCCGGCTCATTTTGGTATGGCACAGGTTGCAAACTACCATTCTTTCTCGCACATATTCATTGGGGGACACAGAAACCGTGGGTATAGCTATGTCCACTAGGAGGCGTTGACACTAGGCTAGAATTGTTAGCTCCTCCTCCGGCAGCTATACCCTCTCCAGCCTGAAGAAGGAGCTTCAGTTTTTAGCTTAGTGTCTAAGGAGGCAAGACATCCCTGCTCTGCAGGGTGGCTTCCTTGAAGATTTTTTATTTTAGTTTGTTATTTTTCTTCTTGCAGGTGGGAAAACAGTGGACACCTAGTCTCCCTGTTATCCCGGGGGAGCACGCCAGTGTCGCCTCGCCTCACTGCCTCCTCCCCCCCAAGAAGCAAAAGGAGGACCAGGGCAGCCTCGCTCCCCTGCTCCCGCCAGCCAAGGGGTCACCTAAACCGGCCAGCCCTCCGCCATCCAGACTCCTGCCACTTCGGTGCCAGCAGCTGAGGAGGTGACCCTGCTGGAATATGTGACCTTATGGTTCACTTGAAGAGGGTGAAGAGAAGAGGATGAAGATGGGGTGAGTAATCGGGATTCGGTAAGTATATCCCTTTCCCCTATCCCTTGTCTCCTCTCCACCCCCTTTTAACATGGAGACATGTGATGTCTCCCTTTCACCCCCCTTTTAACACGGTGACATGTTAGATGTCGGCCTCTCTTTCACTGGGGGACTGGGGGTTAATAACTTGCTTCCAGTCCCCAAAGGGCCCATAGGTTACAGGACCGTCTCACAGTCTCGTTCCGGTCCAAATCCCCCGCACCCCAACACCCCGCCCCCCCCCCCCTTCCCCCTCCCAAGCACTGCTGTGCTGGTACATGAGTGCTTGTATGCGCGTGTCAGCGGCGGTGTGGGGGTTAAATTTGCACTTCTATAGGCGCCAGCGCGCCACCGGCAGTGCGGGGGTTAACTGTATCTCCGGAGGCTTGGGCTTCTCTCCCAGTGCCTCCGGCCGGGGCTGTTGTTTAGCGGCCGCGCTCTGCGCTCCCCACCGGCGGCCGACGTGGGAGCTCCGCGGTCGGCCGTGTGTATATTGGAGGCCGCGGCTCGGCCCATGCTAGGCCACACTGTATTCCCGCCACAGGGCGGGTTTCGGGAGGTCAGCTCCTTTCCCGCCGTAGCAGGTGGGAGTGTCTCTGTCGCTGGCCGTGCGCAGCGCGCTCAACAGGGCAGCAGCTAGTTAACCCTCTAGCCGCCGCTGCCCTGGGCGTTATGCATCATTGGGGAGGTGCGGGGGCCATTCTATCTACAGTACTGCCCCAGCTGAAATAAGTATATGATTACAGGGGATCACCTATCTCCCTAGTCCTACACTGTCCTCAGATGCCATATTCTGCATCCGCTCAGTTGGGTGCCCAGACCTGACGTAAGGATACAGGCGCAAAAAAAAAAAAAAAAAAAAAAAAGTCTGTATCTAGTGGATTCACATGGAACAACATCCTCCCTGTATTCTGCCTGTTGCATTCCCCGCTCCAAGGTGTAATGCACTACAGGGGCGACGGTACTGCTGCGGCGGCCATGTGCGTTACCCCCTTCCAGGGGCGAAACTGCACTCTCATTGGATACGGTGTGGCCGTGTGCATACCCCCTTCCATAGGCGGACATTGCACTCTTACTGGATTGGTGCGGCCGTGTGCATGCCCCCTTCCTTAGGCGGACATTGCACTCTTACTGGATTGGTGCGGCCGTGTGCATGCCCCTTCTATAGGCGGACACTGCACTCTCACTGGATATGATGCTGGCCATGTGCATGACCCCTTCCTTAGGCGGAATTGCACTCACTGGATTTAGTACTGGCCATGTGCGTGACCCCCTTCCATAGGCGGACACTGCACTCTCACTGGATATGATGCTGGCCATGTGCATGACCCCTTCCATAGGCGGAATTGCACTCTCATTGGATTTAGTACTGGCCATGTGCATGACCCCCTTCCATAGGCGGACACTGCACTCTCACTGGATATGATGCTGGCCATGTGCATGACCCCCTTCCATAGGCGGAATTGCACTCTCACTGGATTTAGTACTGGCCATGTGCATGACCCCCTTCCATAGGCGGACACTGCACTCTCACTGGATATGATGCTGGCCATGTGCATAACCCCCTTCCATAGGCGGAATTGCACTCTGACTGGATTTAGTGCTGGCCAGGGGCATGCCCCCTTCCATAGGCGGACACTGCACTCTCACGCTGGGTTCAGACTTGAGCGTTTCTGAGATGCGTTTTTGTCGCGCGTTTTACGCGCGTTCTTTGTGCGTGTTTCTGGCCAGGTGCATGCCCCTTTTTCTATAGGTGGCATTCTGCACCTTTGCTGATTATGGTGCTGGCGGTGTGCGTGACCCTCCTCCATTAAATATGGTACTGGTCACGTGCAGGTCTCCCCTCCATAGGTGGAAAACCGCACTCTCACTGGATATGCTGCCAGACATGTGCATGGTCCTCTTCCTTAAGGGAATACTTGCACTCTCACGGGATGCGGCACTGGACCTGTGCATGCCCCCTTCCAGAGGTGGAATTTTGCGCTCACGGGACACACATGCTGGCCTTGGACAGCCCCCTTTTTTTTGGGGGCGGCATTTTCACCCTGCGCACTGCGGTGCTGGGCGTGCATGTCCCCACGCTTCACTGGGGAGTAGTTACTCTCTCACGTATGCGGTGCTAGCGCACGCGCACACCCCTTAGTTGGTAGCTTGGCACTCTCGCTTAAAGCGATGCTGTCCAGTGCATGTCCCCCTTCCCTAGGCGGACTTCCTGCTGGTTGCAATGCGGCCATGTGTATGACCCCCTTCGGGCGGACTGTGGTATCGGAAGGCAGCACTGCTCTCGTGCACCTCTTTCCCCCCCGGCGGGCTGTTACGCTCTTTGTGTATGCAGTGTTTGCAATGCACGTATTTCAATTTTTTTAGGCAGACTGCTTGCGCTACTGGTCCTATGCATTTCCCGGTTATAGGGACATATTGCATGAGGCTGTGGGCTCTAGCGCGGCCCCCTTCATTAAGTTATGCGCGCATTGTACATGGTACAGGCCGTATACGCCTCCTCCTTTTTTCTACCTGGTCGGGACGACATTTGCGGGTCCGTTCGCTCCGCCATATTCATTGGCAGTTGCTTCTGTCATAGCTGCTCCCTCATATCCTACCATTCCCCTTCGGATATTGGGTAGTATGAGTATTCCTATGGTCGCCCTTCAGCTCCTCCGCCAGGTTCCGGCTGCTCTCCTCTAGTGGGTCGCCCCTCTGCCAGCTCCGGGGATCTCCATCTTCAGTTTTCACGGTGTTCGTCTTCTGCAAGGTGGTATGACGTACGACATGCGGATTTTCGTGGGTTCTACAATGGAGCTGTCCCACTCTGGCTCTAGCTACCCTGTTTCCCACTCCTGCTTCTTGATTGGAGTTGTGCTGCCGGCGTCCTGCCTAGACTGCTTCTTTTCGCTGGTTCCTGTGGGCTTCATCCACCTCCGAGGTGGGTTCTGGCCAGGCTTCAGCGGCTGTTCCTTCACAGCTCTCTCCTCAGGGGAGAATAGGATTGTTGTCTTCCAGACTTCATTCCTGCGGATTCTTCCGGAGTTCCGGTTGGGACCTCGGACAGTCTCTCTCGCACACACTAGCTGCTCCGGCAGTGTGCCCCTTTCCGTGCCTACCGCGCTCTGTCCTCCCACTTGGGTGAGAGATTGGGTTTTTCCGTTTTAGGCGGTGGTCCGGTGGTACTCTAGCCTTCCCCGTGGGCTGACTTCCAGCGCATGGATCCTTGGTAGTTGTAGTGTCTTGGTACTTACCTTCTACTCCTTGCCATTTTGGGCCCAACTGGTGGGCTTGGCCCTCCTATTTCCTGTACTGGTATTCCGTTGCTCGGTCTGAGGTAGTGAGTGTAACCACTATGACGCCTCATCTGTCTCGAGGTTTGTTGCTCTCTACCCTCATGGCTGTTTACTCTGCACCTGCCGTCTTCCTTTGGTACGGTGGGTGTGGCATTGCGTTATGCCACAAACCCTTCTACGTCCCTCCCTGATGTGGTTCTTGCTGGGGACTGCTCCTTCGGATGCCGTCTGTCCTTGGGTTTTGCTTACCGTATTTCCCCCCTCTTGGGATGGTGGAACTCTTCCTCCGGTGGCGATATAGGCACGCATTTTATCTGACTCGCCCCTGCATCTGTCGGATGCTGGGCCCTTCGGTTACTCTGTCTGCTTTTCTGCTCCTCCACTTTCTGTGGTTACGGGGCACCCTTGCTTGTGTGCCAATGGGATCGGTTTTGCCGGACTCCCCTGTCTGTACTACTGTCTGCGCCTGTTCACTGCGTTTTTTCTCGCCTACCAAGTCGTTATTCAGTGGACGCTCCTAGTTCTTCCTCCCTGCCGGGCTTCCCCAGTACCCTTCGCTTGTAGGTATCGCCTTCGTGTTCCCTACGCCAGAGGTACCAGTGTTACTTTCTGTCCTTCAGCAGCTGACTCGCATTGCTGGTAATAATGCTTGTTCCATATCCTGGAACGGGCAGTTTTCTCTCAGCGTCAACGCACCATGTGCTGCCAGGGCGGGTACTTTTCTCCAGGTTCTGTTTCGCAACTGGCGATCTTCTCTGTTATGTTGGGGATGCGGAGTTCCTTCGCTCCATTCGTCTTCTTGCTGTCAGTACCGGCCTTGGGCCTATAGCGTTGTCCCATGAGACATGTGTCACTTGTTCCCCTTCTCTGGGGTCCTCTGGTCCCCGATCCACTATCTCTTCTTCGGGGAGGACCCATTGTTCGATCCATTTTCTCCATCAGTACCTAGCGGCAGTTTGCGCTCCGGGTATTTACCTTCTTCCCACTCGGTGGCAGTGGGTTGCACCGTCTGGGTGTGATGAAGTCTGAGGCTTCTCTCTGTCTTTGGTTCCTACGCTGCACGAGTTTTCTGCTTGTTGGTCCTGTTGCTGTTTCGAGGTACTTCTCTCCAACGCGGAGTTCCGCTCACCGGTCGGGATTCCACTCCTTCCTTCACGTTCCTCGCTGCGGCGGGCGTTTTGGATCTTGTCTTTTCATGTCTCTGCTGCTGCTGCATAGCTGGCTGTGTGGCCCCTACGCTCTGGGGAGTTTTCTTTCCTGCTGCGTTCTTCAATCCACTGACTCTGCCTGGACCGTCTGGTCGTGCAGGCGGCAGAGTTCTGCACCCCACAACGGTGGTGTCCCTGCGTGGTCCGTGTGTTTTCCCTCCCCGTGGACTGCTTTTGGACGTCCCACGGTTTCTGTGTCCCCAATGAATATGTAGCAGAAAACGAGATTTTTGTATAACTTACCAGTAAAATCTCTTTCTCGCTCTTCATTGGGGGACACAGCACCCACCCAGTATTGTTTGTACTGCAGTTTGGCAGTGCTTGCCAGCGGGCCTTCATATTATTGGTCCTTCGATATCGGGTGTTTCTCTCCTTTTAGTAGTTGGTCTGCTTCTCCTACTGCTTCTGCACAAAACTGAAGCTCCTTCTTCAGGCTGGAGAGGGTATAGCTGCCGGAGGAGGAGCTAACAATTCTAGCCTAGTGTCAACGCCTCCTAGTGGACATAGCTATACCCACGGTTTCTGTGTCCCCCAATGAAGAGCGAGAAAGAGATTTTACTGGTAAGTTATACAAAAATCTCGTTTTTGTCATCCGGACTTTCCTCAAAAAAGCGCCATACTGCGGAACACCTAGCCCTTGGCAAGGAAGATTTCCGCAAGGGGGTGCTCCGTGGAACAGTTGTGAACCTGTTTGGTGTGGCCCGCCTTCTCCCTTTTGCCACCCCACTGCCTCTTCCAGCCTGTTGCAGTGCTGCAGATCCCTCCCCCTCTGTACTGCTGTCCTCGCTCGGCTTTCCACCTTCCCAGGTTGGGTCAGTGACTTCATCGTCCACCACCTCCTCTTCCACTTCCTCACTCTACTTATCCTGTTGACTTGTTGACCTAACCACACCCTCAGTGATTGACAACTATGTTTCATCCTCTTCATCAACCTCTTTAGACAGATATTGCCGTTGACTTATTGGCAACTATGTCTTATCATGCACCTCATTAAATAATAATTGCCGTTCCCCCACCGTCATCTTCTTGTGACTGTGGATGCTCAAGAGGTTGGGAATCGGGGCACAAGATCTGTCCCTCTTTAAGCGTGCTTGGCGAGAGGGCCAAATGAAGGACAGGCGATGAAAATAGGTCATCGGAATATCCGAGTGTGAGATCACTTGTTTGCCCAGACTGTCCATGGTGGGAGGAAGGAGGATCAGGGTGAGGACTGTGTTGACCAGACTGTTGGCTACTGAGACTGGACTTGGTGGAAGACAGAGTGATGCTTAACCGACTAGAAGCATTATCTGCTGCAATCCAACTGACCACCTGGTCGCACTGGTCTGACTTCGAGTGGTGTCCTGCGCCGCCCTGCAAACTGGGACATGAAGCTAGGTATCATGGATGATTGTTTTTCTTGTGCTCTGGCAGCAGGCACAGTTTCAACGCGCCCAAGGCCATGGCCTCTGCATGCACCATCAGCATCACGGCCACTTCCCCGTCCCTTACTGCTCGCCTTCTTCATTTTAAATGTTATATATGCTTGAAAGTATGTCACACATACAGTAGTGTAGGATTTAGAAGTGTATGCGCAAACAAAATGTAAAAGGGTATTTGGGATGTGGAAACGTCACACAGGAGATATCTTGCAGATAATGTTAATGCTGTCACCAGCGGCTAATAAATTACAATTTGGAATGAGGAAACATTATACAGGACAGGTACCACAGGTAATGTAACTGTTCACAGCGTCTATGGAAAAAGCACACTGTATGTCACAGATAAATTTTTTAAACACGTTACACTGGAGGTATCCCCCTGGTAATGTCACTGTCAGAAGCGGACACCGTCTATTGAAAAAGTACACTATGTCACAGATGATAAAAAAAATTTATTGCGCACACATTACTCTGCAGATGTGTCGCATCTAATCTCACTGTCCGCAGCAGACACAGTCTATTGAAAAAGTACACTGTAGGTCACTGATGACTTTTTTTTAGCACACACGTTACACTGTAGATGTTGCGCACCTAATGTCACTGTCCGCAGCGGAAACCGTCTACGGTAAAAGTTCACTGGACGTCACAGATATTTTTGGGATGCACACACTTTGCACGGGAGATGTGGCGCGGATAATTTAACTTTCCACAGCGGCCTATCAGATGCTATTTAGCGCAGGATGCGCTAAAAATATATATTGTTGCTGTTACACACAATAGTCCTTGAAAGGACTTTTGGGTCTCTGAAAAGATTTTGTAATAAAAATCTTCCAATAACACTTCCTACACTGTCTGTCCCTTCCTATGCTCATCTCTCCCTGACTAATACTGTGCCGAACACGTGTCATCGGGTGGTATATAGCACCCGATGACACGTTCCCGCCAGCCAATCACTGTCAGTAGCCAACATGGCTATCGCATTACAGTGGTACCAGTACTTCCCTGCACGTTTATTGGCTGCATAGCAGCCAAGAAATGTGCGGGGAGGAGACTCGAGCACATGTGGTACTCAGCCAAGTCCCGCCATGTGCCGAGCATTGAGATGCTTGAGCCGAACTGGTGTTTAGCCGAGCATGCTCGATCAACACTAAGGCCTCTTTCAGACGGGCGTTGCGGGTGCACTCCGTCAAACAGTGCGGGTGCGTTGCGGGAATCGCCGCGATTTTTCCCTGCGAGTGCAAAGCGCTGTCATGCGTTTTGCACGCGCGGGAGAAAAATCGGCACTTTTGGTACCCAGACCCGAACCTGCACTTCTTCACAGAAGTGCATGTTTGGGTCAGAAATTGTCCCGCTGGTATTATTTCACATTATAACATAGTTATAATGTGAAATAATACCCTTGGCCATCTTCCTAATGTTGAACCCGGTGCTGAATGGGTTAAAAATAATAAACTAATCATAACTTACCTGGTCCATTTGATCGCGAAGCCCAGCATCCTCTCCATTAGCTTGCTACTAGGTAAAGGACCTGTGATGATGATCACAGCATCACATGGCCCATCACATGCTCCATCACCATAGTGATGGAGCAGTGATTGGGCCATGTGATGTGACGTCATCACAGGTCCTTTAGATCATAGATGCTGCAGGAAAGAGAGGACAGATCGCGACTCACGCGATCAAGTGGCTAAGGTAAGTTAACTTTTATTATTTTTAACCCTTCCTCATCATTTAACAATGCATTCTTTATTAAGAATGCTATTATTTCCCTTATAACCATGTTATAAGGGAAATAATAGAGATTGGGTCCCGTTGCTAAGCAACAATGCGGAAAATGCAACGCATCCGCACTTGGTTGCGGATGCTTGCGATTTTCCCGCAGCCCCATTCACTTCTATGGGGCCTGCGTTGCGTGAAAAACGCAGAATATAGAACATGCTGCGATTTTCACGCAACGCAGAAGTGATGCGTGAAAATCACCGCTCATGTGCACAGCCCCATAGAAATGAATGGGTCCGATTCAGTGCGGGTGCAATGCGTCCTCCTCACGCATTGCACCCGCGCGGAAAACTCGCCCGTGTGAAAGGGGCCTAAGGCCTCTTTCACACGAGCGTCACGGATTTGATCCGGATGCGTTCAGGGAAAATGGTGCGATTTTGCTTGAGTGCTGTCAGTTTTGTATGCGATTGCGTCGCGTTCTTCCAGCGCGTGTGACATGCGGATGGCATGCGTTTTTCACGCGTGTGAAAAAAAACAACTGATCTATCCGCTACATTCACCTGTGACAGTCAACACATATAAATACCCCCAAACATGCATTGTATTGTTGGACAGCTCCATTTGTTTGGGGAGTTTTTGTCGTCTGGTTGGTGTGTGTGTGATCGGATTTTCCTTTGCAGGATGTCCACTTTCACCCTGTCCACAACTGACCATGTGTTCTTGCACTGGCTGGTGTTCTGCTGTTTTGGAGAGCAGCCAGCAATGATTGAGGAGGAAGCGGATGTGTGTGCATCTCATAATTTTGCAGTGGGCCAGCAAAGGTCAATTTGTTGGCTTGTACTATGACCACCGTGCACACCCTCTGAAGTTCTTCAATTATTGCCGCATGTCTTGTCTACGTTTGATCGGCTGTTGGGGGAGTTGAGGCCTGCCTTGACTTTCCAGGACACCAACATGCGGCGGAGTTTGTCACCTGAAGAACATCTTATTATTACTTTAAGGTAAGACGATATATTTTCAGTACATGAATGACCCACTGTTTGGCAATACTTAGCTGTTTGTTCTATGGCCTGTCTTATTAGAACTGTACCTGTTTTATGTATAAGTACTTAATAGTATGAATCAGGGATTTTAGATCGTACATTTTTATTAATAAAGTGTGTGTGCATTTGGCCTGGGCAATTTGGATTAAGTCAGTTGGTGTACTACCAAGTAATTGTTTAGTCACCCCAGATTTCAGTTCCGCAGAGGTAAATGAATCAAATCCTAGCTATTATGATGAGGAGACGTCACCTGTGTGTTGAAGAATTTTTTTAAAGCTAAATGAAATTCTTTTCATGAAAGTATCTAGGAATAGAAAGCTTAGACAGTCCAAAAGTGTGAATGGGGCCTATTTGAAATGCAACTTGCCATAGACATTGCCTTTAGATAATGTAAAGTAATAAAACGTTTTTTTGTTTTTTTTGCAGATTTGATTTTCGAATGGGCACCTCCACAATAGCTGGCATGGTACGGGCTACATGTGCCACCATTTGGTTGAGACTGAAGGCTTCGGTGCTGCCACATCCAACCAGGCAGCAGTGGCTTGATATAGCCCAGGGCTTCCTGGAAAGGGCTCAGTTCCCAAATTGTATTGGTGCCCTTGACGGGAAGCACATACAGGTTTAGAAGCCACCCAACTCTGGGTCCCAATACTATAATTATAAGCAGTTTTTCTCTGTAGTTTTGTTGGCCTTGGCTGACAAAAACTACAGGTTTATAACTGTAGATATAGCTCGCATCTTCAGATTCCAGGATGGGTCGCTGGCTTCAGTCCAACCAACTGGACGTACCACAGCCAGCAAACCTTCCTGGCTCTACTGGCCCACCAGCGCCTTATGTGGTTGTAGGGGACGAGGGTTTTGCCCTTTCTAGCCAACTCATGTGGCCCTTTCCTAGGCGAGGGTTGTATGCCAAGAGGCGCACTTTTAATTATCATTTAAGTAGAGCCAGAAGGTTTGTGGAGTGCGCCTTTGGTATTTTCTCACATAAGTGGCGGGTTTTCCTGTCGCCCATACAGCTGGCCCCCAAAATGTCAATGTGGTGATCAAGGCATGTGTAGTGCTGCATAACTACGTACGCACCTATGAGGCCACACCTGATGAAGACGCCCATGTCGAGAGTCCACCATCAGGAAGCGACACTATCCAACTTGGACGAACTGGACTTGCTGGACTCAGAGTGAGAGTTATTTGCAGATTATTTCATGTCCCCTATTGGTTCTTTTCCTTGTCAACAGTAGTGCTCGACTAATGTTTTTTTTGTTATTTGGGGCCAGTATTTTTGATAAACCTGGATGGTTATTTTTTTAGTTAGTTTTTGGGTTTGTTAGGGACTTGCAATATAAGGGACTTGCAATACCTTATTACTAGCAAGTGTCAAAGGTTTATGGAAATGAAGGTATAATTTAACTGCTTTAACAATTGTTGGCTAGCCATGATTATCATATAATAAAAATTATCAATGCATGTGTGATGATGTAGACACGTGAAGTGTAATGTTTGGATTAATATTGTATGTGTTGGTGCAAACTAAATATTATGATGCTGTGTATATTATAATAGTTACATCACAATACAAGTAGGCAAAATAAAAGTATGTTTATTCACATATTAAAGATAGTCTCTTCACCTTTTTTTTGTTTTTTTATCAACTTTGCTAAAATAAAACAGATGTTGACAAACATTAAACAAATTATAAATTGACATACCGCGCAGATGGCGAGGGGGCCCTGATACTGAGGGCCAGGGAATGGTGCTTGAGCTGGCTGGGAGGGGGGCCCGGGAGTACTGGGTTGGCCCTGGTAAGGTGGCCCACATAGGGGCACAGGTGGAAATAGTCATCCCTTGGAGGATGGTATTGTGGGGGAGCCGGTGGAAGTGGCCTTGGTTGGGGGCCAAACACGTTGCCATGGAGGCTTAAGTTTTCAAGGGCACGAAACATTTGTGTCGGATTATTCGGGGGAGTAGATTCCTCCAGAACAATCTCGATGGCCCGTCTAGTTCGGAGCAATCGTTGGGAGGGCAGCTGGCGCAAAAAATGTTCAATACTCCGGCCAAAGAGATTATGGTGATCCTCCTGCCGAGCTCGAGACAAATAATCAAGAACCTGGGTGTTGACACTTGTCTCGGCAGGAGGCACTGGCCGTCTTCTTGGCCGGATGGGTTTAGCCAAAGGGGGTGGGGATTCGCCA
Source organism: Bufotes viridis (assembly GCA_033119425.1). Classification (NCBI taxonomy): domain Eukaryota; kingdom Metazoa; phylum Chordata; class Amphibia; order Anura; family Bufonidae; genus Bufotes; species Bufotes viridis. Next base: position 240,601,382 of record CM065590.1, read on the forward strand.
CCAGATGCAGGTGGTGGCCTAGCTTCCGATATACTGGGTCCTGCCTCAAGCTCCATTTGGCGGGCCCCAGTGGTTGGATCTTCCTCACAAGCGCTGGAGAGTAGCGCAGAAGACTCTTCCCCTTCCTCCTCTAGGCTGTCCTCCATTCTGAGAAATCCACAAAATAAACATTTATTACTATATTAACACTATTTAGTAGTTACAAGATTACAATCAACTTTTATATTCTTGTGCGGTTTTGGGTATCCACATTTAAATAACCAATCCACACTTTGGTCCCGGGAAGGATTCTATATTCCAGATTTTGATTTGGAACGATACTGGGCTGAGCTAATGCATAGCCCAGTATCGTAGATCATGGAGCGTGGTACTCTCTGGGTGCTCCAGGTCCCATCACCAGAACAGGGGAGAAGGAGTCACTCTCTCCCTCCACCCTGTGCCGCTGACTATGAGGATAGAGAGGATGATTGACGTGAGCACTGCTCCAACCCTGAAAATTAATGTAGGATACATGAGGCGGGTGTGCAGGCACAATCACATGGCTAGCCGGCCTCTATGACAGAGCACAGAGTTCTTCAACAGTGTAATCCCTCAGATGCGACACCTGAAGGGTTAACTGCCGATGTTTGCAGCGCCCTGTCAGAGGCAGGGTGCCAGCTGTGTGATTATGCTGGTGCACACACATCATAAGCATTACTTGTCATTGGTGTCATAGTGTCCCTTCCCCACCACCATCCCCACAATGAAAAACATTGGGGCCAGTGGCCCAAGGGTCCACTCTCCCCTCCGTCCTCATTGGTGGTCCAGTGGCTGCTTGTGTTCGGAGCCCCAGGACTATAATCTTGAGGCTACGATCAGTTAACATGGCAGCCAAGATACTACTGAAACTATGGCTGCCATGGTGACCTCCCTGCTGCTATGTGTACAAAGCACCGGCCAGCAAAGACAGTTTAAAGTGCCATTCACCCAAATTGAGTGATATCAGGGCTAATGGGACTAAGGATGAAAATATCATTTCAAACATAATTAAATTACATCATGAAGTTCAATACACATGACTTATGGGTTCATTTGGCAACATTTGGTAAATTAGAAGTGTCATAGGTGAACATATCAACAAATAAAAATCCTATGGTCAGGCTGTAACATAACTTTGGATTTTAAAAGAAGTAATCAGAATGGTTGCTTTTGGCAACTATGACATTTCTACTTTAACAACTGTTACCCATCAGAATATCTACATAGTCTACATACAGTGTGTATTGAGAAATATGTAGTGGTCAGTGTGTAGTTTGTACTTACGGACGCAGCTCCATTACAGGACGGAGAAACATTAGTTGCTCCTTGTATATATAGGCCCTTTTCTTGGGTGGGCTCGAACCACTCCGCCCATGATGTTTCAGTTCTTTGCGAAACTGATCACTGCAGCTGCGCCAACGATTCTTGACCTCTTCAACTTTGAATCAAAAATATAAAAAAGAAATTTCAGACAAAGATACATTCCGACAGAGGATAACGTATAACATGGGCCTATATACTAGGGAGGATAACGTATAACATGGGCCGATATACTAGCGAGAATAACAAGGCTCAAACATGTATACATTGTTTACTTACTCAGATTGCTGTGGCTTTGGCCTTGTGTTTTGTCCCAGATTGACGCAAAAAGCTCCTTGGTCACCTCAACCCAGGCCGCATCTTTCTTGTAGCAGTCCTGGTAATCAGCTGAACGCAGGGCCCGTCCATTGATCGTGGTGTCTTGGGCATTTTGGACTTGTTGGTGACTCTGCAAGGGTTGTCAATTGCTGCAGTCAAGTTCAGGCTTGTCTGCTGCTCAAGCCAGACACACAGCAACTCCTACTTCCTGTCTGATATCCCCGGAGTGTTGCTAAGTTACTTGCGTGAAAAACGCAACGCAAAGCAGTGTATCCGGATGCAATGCGTTTTTCACGCAGCCCCATTCATTTCTATGGGGCCTGCGTTGCATGAAAAACGCAGAATATAGAACATGCTGCGATTTTCATGCAACGCACAAGTGATGCGTGACAAAAAATGCTCATGTACACAGACCCATTGAAATGAATTGGTCCGGATTTAGTGCGGGTGCTATGCGTCGACATCATGCATTGCACCCGCGCAGAAAACTCGCCCGTGTGAAAGGGGCCTAATTATCATCTTTTACAGACTCTCTAGACATTTCTGGCAAATGAATTGGGTGCAAACAATCTGGAGCATATTACAGTACCAACAAGTGGATGAAATGTTAGCAAGTCTCATCTGCATGCTGTGGGGAAAAAAATCTGCATCGTAAATTGACCCACATAGCGGCTTTTAAATCTACAGCGTCTCAATTTATCCTTTGCAAGGCATAGGTTAAATTCTATAGATCCATATGTAAGGCCTAGTTCACATTTCAGCAACTTGGTCAGTGATTGTGAGCCAAAACCATGTGCAAGTCAAAAGCAGGATAGCAAAGCGTTATACTAATTTATAATGCTGTGTAACCCTGAGACCTGAAATCTATTGAATTACACTGATGTCAGCAGAATGGGTACTCTCATTGCCACACAGTGCGAGTTTCTCGCACTTTTCGTGTGTTTGCTTATCTCTTTGTAGCCTCAACTCCAGGTTTTGGCTCACAATCGCTGATGAAAATCAATGACCAAATCACTTTAGTGTGAACTAGGCCTATGCAGACTTTGTGGACCTGTCATGGATTTGCTGCAGATTTGCATCAGAAGATTCTGCTGTGGAAAATCTGCCCCATGTGGGCATACCCTTAAGCTGCCTTAGAGAAGCATCACAAAAATTGATAATGTAGATGGTGTATTTTATTTCATTTTTTTCATTTGTTATTTTTAAATTTTCATTTATTCCATTATAATGTAGCTACACAAATCAGTGTTTGAGTTTTAGGCATATTGCTCAAGGAGTACCCCCTTGCAAATCTGCATTTATATTACAGCATAAATATGTAAAGGTCATTACATTTTTTGAATCAATATTGTGTTAGCATATAGACTGTGTAATCAGAGTATTTTCTATTTTACACTAAACCCATCTGAAAAGCAGCTATTAAACAGCATTTAGTAGAACTATTCAACATTTGGCACGGCTGAACACATTTAAACAGTCACTTATTGGGTGTCAAGTCTGATCTAATTACCCTTACCACATGCTTCTGCAAATGTTCTCCAATCTGACTAGAGTATAATCCATAATGGCCTTACGTTTCATGTGGCATATTCACAATCTCACTAAGCGTTATTTATGTTACAGGCAGTTCTGTCTGCGAGTCAGAATTCCTAGTCTAGGAGTCTATAATATAACTAAGATTCTTTATATATCCAGTGTTATTAAAACTGAAAGGTATTTTGAAATTAGTTGATGTGGATTGTAATCTGAATTTTATTAGATACGGGTCTTTACATACTGTTCACACTGCCATTAGCGGCTGGGTTGGAGCCTACGTTTCTTCACATGGCAAGAATAGTTTAGCATGTAGTGCTGTTCATGCCCTCAAAATAACGAATGCCATGATGAAATCCCGATAGACCCCATTTGAAAGCCATCCATTTCCATTAGTATCTTTATGACCGATTTAGCTGAGCGCCATGGATTCAATTGTAAACGGAAGCCAGGACACAGATGGAAATATAGCCTTTAAAAATATTTCATATCAAATATTTTATATATTGGTACTATATTATGCTAAATATACAGAATTTTCCGTTTTTTACATTTCCAATTTTTACATCTTGCCCTCCCAGATCCATAACTTTTTTTTTTTTTCTGCTTACATAGACATAGACATAGAGGGCTTGTTTATTGCAGGACAATTTGTACTTTCTAATGGCACCATTTAATATTCTATACAATGTAGTGGAAAGCTGGAAAAAATTCAAAATGGGAAATGGAAAAAAATAAAAAACGCAATTCTGCCACAGATTTATGGGTTTTGTTTTTATGGTGTTCCCTGTGCAGTAAAACTGACCTGTTATCTTCATTCTCCGGGGTAGCACGATTATCACAATACCACATTTATATAATTTTCCTTATGTTTTAATACTGTTCTTTTCATTTCCATATTCGGACCCCCATACATTTTTTTTATAGTTAGATTAGAGCTTTGTGAGGGCTCATTTTTTGCGGGATGATCTGTAGTTTTTATAAGTACCATTTTGGAGTATGTATGGCAGTTAGATCACTTTTTATTCATCAGAGGTGAATCATATTGTCACAAGGGTGTCATGCCCTATCTCTGACCCTGTTTTGCCTGGGGTCAGATGGTCGCAGCGGGTGACTACTCACTCGATTTCAAGAGAACACTCCATGACCTCGTTGTTGGAATGGCATCCGGTCCAGGTTTTCCTGCTTTGGTTTGCGATCCTTTTTGTCCCATTTAGGAATCGGTAGCTTTTCCTTTCAGCTGTTCTCTGTCAGCCACTCCCAGCTACTATATATTCTCCCTTTCTGCTTCCCTTGTTGCCAGATATAGACCTTCTTTCCAGATTTTGTATTCTGACCTGCTGAAGTTGGAGTTGCTGTGGAGCTGTTGGAACAGTTGGAACGGGAGCTGTTGGATCTCCGCTTCTCTCCTGTTTGTTGTCTCCCTTCGAGGATTGTTTGTGGTATTTGTGTTGTTTGTCCTTTCCCTGTTGTTACCCTAGGTGTCAGTGGTGAGGACTAGTGCTCCCACCGCCCTATTCACTACCTAGGACTTATTTCAGGGTAAGCCAGGGACGAGGCACGTGATTGGCGTACGGGTTAGCACCCCGTCTAGGGATGTCAGGGCCGCCAGGTGCCTGTGCTAGATGAGTTAGGGGTCACCACTCCTCCCTCTCCCTAGTGGAGGGGTACTACCCTTCCCTCCTCTCTGCGACGCACGTCTGTTACCTGCCATATTAGACGTGATGCATATGGGATAAATAAGTTTATATTTTAATAGTTCGGCCATTTTGAGCTGTGGCAATGCTCATTTAAATGGTAGAGAACAGGTCCCAGCAGTTGAAACCCCACTGTTAAGGTACCTATCCCCTATCCACAAGATAGGAGATAAGTCGTTTTAATGAGACAACTCTAGCACCGCACACTACACCACACATGCTCTTTCACTCACTCTTCTTAGCTAGGTGTATGCATGCTTCCCTGTGGGTCAATCCAAATGGCTATTCGCAGGCTAACAAAGCCGGATCCAGTGGTTTACCCTCAGTTCACACTTGCGTGTTTTACAGCGCGTTCGAACGCGCTTTAAAACGCATAACCGATGCAAACCAATGCTTCCCTATGGGACTGGTTCACATTTTCGCATTTTACAGCGCGTTCGAACGCGCTGAAAAACGCCCGACGCATAAACAAGTACTTGAGCTTTTTTGGGGGCGTTTGTCGCGCGTTTTGGCCCATAGACTTCAATGGGAACGCGCAACGCTTGTATTTTGCGCGTTTTTGACACTGAAAACGCGTGTTCGAACGCGCGTTTATGAATTTGCAACATGCTGGAAAGGCCAAACTTCATATAGACAGGGATATTTGGTCATTGGACAACACTGCAGTCAATCACACAAACGCGCGTAAAACGCACATTTACTATTGCCAAAAATGCACGGAAAACGCGCGTCTCAGAAACGCTCAGGTCTGAACCCAGCTTCACACCCACTGTGCAGCAACTGCAGGGGACACCACTCTCAGGTATTTTGCAGCCAAGCCAAAACACTGGTGTACACATAATAGATTATAATACTAAATATAACCGGATTCCATCAAAAGGACAACACCGCAGCTATTAACCTCAACTGTTTAACAGTACAAACAAGTTACAGAAGGACAATACAAAGGGAGGTAAAAGAAAAAGGAATTACAAAACTACAGTGTAAATTCACGTCCCTAAAAGATGTGGTTCGGGTAATCCTGCCAGAGGAGCTTGGCATTCAATTCTTATTTTATAACATAGCTTCTCACTCACAGACTCTCCCCCACACACATCTACGTTCCCAGAGAAAACGCACACTATATTTCCTTTGCCTAATCAGATGGTTAATAGATAATGTTATAAGACATGTTCTGCGCTCCAGCGCAGTTTGGTGCCCAGAGCTAAATGGTTCTAGGTTGATTTTCAGCCTCTTCAAACAAAGGCAAAATGGAGCCTAACAGTCCCAGTCACCTTGCCCAAGGTTAGAGAAAGAATGTAAGGCCATAACTCAGAAGGAGGTCATCAACTGGCCAGAAAACTATAATTTAGCCACTAACCCTTTAAAACATTGAGCATGAATATTTAAAGCACAAAGTCTACTACAAATGTCATATGTTTCTCACAAACCCCTTTGAACACCCACAAACATAGGGCGCATTAGTAACAATGCAGATGCATATACCAAACTAGTGACACCGATAAAGAACGCACTCTACATATATAACAGTAAAAATTAAGATACTTTATTATGATGCACGATTATAAGGTATTGATACACACCACAGATGAGGCACCAAACGCGTGGTCATAAATGACACAATAATAGCAGCAAGAAAGCAGGGCATACGTCCATACAGCGCACATGCAACAGGTCAGCCAGTTTCATATGTACGTAGCACAACACAAAAGGCGTGTTAGCGGTTGTTTTGAGGCGCCATACTGGATCTGTATTATTTGTGTGTGCAGTTTTGTATATCAATTTGGATATATGTCCTGCTTTAGTATCTTGCTGCCATTATTGTAATTTATGCGCATTTGGTGCCTCATCTGTGTATGTCAAGACCTTATACTCGTGTTTTAGGCTAGGGCTACTTGAGCTAACAACATTTTGTCGCACCAATGTTGTGCAACAATTTTTATAACGATAGTCTATGGTGTTGCACTGAGACATTTGACATGCTGCGACTGCGACACGACAGTAACAAAAACTCCATCCCAGATGCATTTTTTCGCGTCGCAGTGCCATTATCATTATAAAAATTGTCGTGCGACATGTTGCAGTGTAGTTGTGCCCTATGTGTCACGCGACAAATGTCGTTGTGTAGCCCTAACCTTAATCGTGCATCATAATAAAGTATCCTAATTTTTGCCATTATATATGTAGAATGTGTTCTTTATCAGTGTCACAAACCGATTTGAGATAACCGCCCCCCCCCCCCCAACAATCACATTCAAATTGTCCCCCCCCCCCCCCTTCCTTCTCCGAAAATGTCCCTTTTTTTTTTTCGATTTTAAATTTATGTCTGAAATAAATATAGCTGGAGCACAACTGAGGTGAATTTTTACCCCTTAGTGGCATAAATAATTTTAGCCTTGAAGGGCATCTGTCAGCAGATTTGTACCCATGAAACGGGCTGACCTGTTACATGTGCACTTGGCAGCTGAAGGCATCTGTGTCATTGCCATGTTCATATGTGCCAGCATTGCTTAGAAAAATTATGTTTTCATATATGCAAATGACCATATATGCAAATGACCAATGGGGGCATTGCCGTTACACCTAGAGACGCCCTCTGCACTTTGATTCATAGGGGCAGACGTGATGGCGTTTTCACTGCCTGACCCTGTCAGTCAAATTGGAGACAACGCAGAAGTTGCAGAGAGAGCAGAGTCTTATGGAAGCAGTCATTAGCATACTGGAGGCACAGGAAGATTAAAACAGTGCTGCACTGGCTGTCCTCACCTTCCCTGGTCTTCTTCCGGCCCCGCTCTGTTACCTGACGCTGTGCGCTGTCAGGTCACAGTACAGTGTGTCGGGAAGACGACCAGGGGGGCTAAGTGAATCTGCCGAGTGGCAGCGCCGCCTGTAGCTGGAGAGGTAAGTTTATTTATTTATTTTTTAAACGTCTGATCTGAGGTCTGATGCTGAGGGTCTGATAGGAGTTGATCTGATGCTAATATACGGGTCTGATCTGAGACTGGGGGGTCTGTCTGAGAATGGGGGTCTAATCTGAGGCTGGGGAGTCTGATTGGGGTCTCATTTGTCTGATCTGAGGCTGGGGGGTCTGATGTGTGTCTGATCTGAGGCTGGGGCGCCTGATGGGGTTCTGATCGGAGGCTGGAGGGTCTGATGGCTGATCGGAGGCTAGGGAGGGTCTGATGGGGGTCTGATCTGAGGCTGGGAGGTCTGATGGGAGTCTGATCTGAGGACGATGTAGGCTAGGAGGTATGATAGGAGGCTGATGGAGGTGGGGAGTGAAAGCTGGGTGAGCACCTTTCTGTACCCCCTGGGTTTAGCTTGGCTGCCAATAATGCCAAATAAAGAACTAAATACATAACATTCTGAACTTAAAAATTAGACTGCTATGTGTGGTCAAAATGGCTCCTGTACTAAATGTAATATATAGCGCAGGCACCATTTTGTCCTGCAAAAATACAGTGCATTCTTTATAAATGAACCGCAATTTATGTAAGACCAATGTTAGACCAAATATAGCAGTCAAAATTTTAAGTTGAGAATTTTGTATGGCCCGCGAACTATGTTACAAATATCCAAATGGCCCTCGGCAGCAAAAAGGTTCCCCACACCTGATCTAGATGATGGTCTTCCAGTAGACCGCCTGTAGTTTTTCATGTATATGGGTTACACTGTCTGTAAAAATACCATAGGCTGACCAGACATTTTTGTGACTGGTATTTTCACTGAGTTTTTAGTATCTTCAGGAGTTCTGTAATCTTCCTGATTAGTGACATCTGTAAGTAGTCTAGATTTCAGGAGGAGAAGTTTTCAGAATCTTCTGTGTGCTTGGTTATTTATATGTACCTATCCTGTAAGTATGGATACATATTGAAGAGAGAGAGAGGTAGGAACATGAAAGAAGAGATAATAGTTTGACATTATAAATCCTTACAAGTCTTTCAGTGCTTAAACCACTAGATGGCAGTGAAAATCATGTATAGCTTTTATATGATAGGGAAATCTATATGTGGACAAAAAGTAAAGCTGTATGTTCTAGTATGCTAATTACAGGGTTTGTAGTATAGACCTCTCTAGCTAGTTTACATGCAGTTGTAATGACCAGTTTGATGCCTTTTCATACCAGTCTACCTGTTGCTGTGCCCTGAGTTGCTATAAAAATATGATCTCCAGATAATTTGTCATCTGGGTTTTATTATGCAACCCTTTGGGGGAAACTAAAATTGGAGGGTCCTCTCTAAATAAAATTAAATGGGGAAGTTACGGGTTCTAGATATTGCTAGCCTATTCTCGGGATGGGTCATCAATTTCCGATCAGTGGGAGTCAACTGTTCTCAGTAGCCGCCTGGCACTGGAAATAACACAGTGGTCCAGAAGATAGTTAATCAATATCTAGAACATGGAAAGCCCCTTTAAAGAGCCCAGCCTGAATATGATACAGTTAAGGCCTCATGCACACGACCGTTGTTTGATTCCGTGTCCGTTGCTCCGTTTTTCGTGATTTTCTGCGGACCCATTGGTTTTCAATGGGTCCGCGGAAAACTCGGAAAATGCACCGTTTGTCCTCCACGTCCGTGATCCGTGATTCCAGTCCGTCAAAAAAAAATAACCTGTCCTATTCTTGTCCGTGAAAAACGGTTCACGGACCCATTCAAGTCAATGGCACCGTGAAAAAATGCGGATGGCCATCCGTGTGTCATCCGTGTTCCGTGTCCGTTTTTTTGCGGATCCCTTGGCAGGCACTTGGCAAAAATTGTCAGCCTGTCTTTTGGTAAAATCTTTTGGGTCATGTCCGCTAAAAAAAAAACGGAAGACACACGTAAACACAACGGAAGGCAAAAACGGACACGGATCACTGAACAACGGAACCCCTTTTTGCGGACAGCATAAAAAAACGGTCGTGTGCATGAGGCCTTAAGGAAAAGAGGAAACCAGACAACACTTGGGATATCCTTGCAATAAAGGATAGATGATCACTTACCTAGCAGATCCCGCTCTGTCTTTCTGTTACTCCCAGCCGTGCTCTTTACCTGGCTGCAGCGGTAATGTCATGTCAACATGTGATGGCTGAAGCCATCACATTTATGGTATTTAGGTATGCACTTGTTTTATATAACTGGAGGGTGAGCCCTCAGAAATTTCATATTGTTTAGTGTGTGCAGCTTCTTTGCAGGTCTATGTATCTCCATGGTAACAGACTACAAACAAACCCTGTTTAGACAGATCATGCAGTCATACTGTCTTCCACGTGTCCCCTACATCTTGCTATCCAACCAAACATTAGCAAGAAGTCGGAGACAGATGAAATATGTCTTCAGGGGCCATCTAGACAGAACCATAGCAAAGGCAGGTGCACTCTGCAGCAATACTAAACCCTCACACTGATGTTAAAATTAAGAGGTTAGTTCGACACATCCTACCAGGAGGACATGTCTTAAGCTCGGACACCACGTCAAGGTCTCTCAAGTAGCCGTTGGGCATTACGGGAGCGTAAGGCCTGACTCACAAACAGTGGCGTTGCGAGGGGGGTGCGGTCCGCACCGGGTGACACCAGTCTGATGGGGTGTCACCAGGGGCGGACTGACCATTAGGGCACGCGGGCATGGATCAAGGGCCCGTGGTCAGTAGGGGGCCCGTCCCCAGGGCAGACGCGGCGGCGGCAGGGAACATCAGGACGGAGATGAGCGCTTGCATTGCGCTCATCTCTGTGCGGAGCAGCAGCAGAGGAGGAAGAGGCGTGTCCTCTCTCTCCCTGTTCCTCTGGGAGAGCCTATCAGAGGCCGGTGCAGGCGGCGCGATTACATCATCGCGCCGCCGGAGCCGTACAGCTCGAGACACAGGCCGGAAGAGGCCTGCATCGCATCGCTGGAGGTAAGTATAAGTGTTCTTTTTTTTTTCTTGGGGCTACTGGCACTAAAGGGGGCTACTGGCACATAAAGGGGGCTACTGGCACATAAAGGGGACTGCTACTGGCACATAAAGGGGAAGGCTACTGGCACATAAAGGGGGAACGGCTACTGGCACATGAGGGGGGACTAATGGCACATGAGGGGGCCTAATGGCACATAAGGGAGACGGCTACTGGCACATATGGGGGGCTACTGGCACATAATAAGGGGGCTACTGGCACATGGGGGAAGCACAAGAGAGGCACTTATTACTAGCACATGTGGTGGCATGGAGAGGCACGTGTTACTGGCACATTATTATGGGGCACTATGTGCGCCTCAATCCTGGTGGTGAGAAAAGCGAAATGATGGTGGACAATCACAAAATGTCTGTTTGTGCCATGGAGCCTGGAGGGGAAGAAAAGAAATGTGGGGGGGGGGTTACATGATGAGGGGACAATGATGAAGAGAGGGACAATGTTGGAATCTGTGCCATGGGGGTGACATCATGTCACCCCCTGGCACAGTCAGACTTCAACATTGTCCCTCATCATGTCACCCGCCCGATGGTACAGACTCCAACATTTACCCCATTGGGGATCATGAAGGATCGGAGCTGATGGCTGACATGGGGGGCTGACGGTTGACATGGGGGGGCTGAACAGCTGACATGGGGAGCATGATGGATGGGGGCTGACAGCTGATATGGGGGGCATGATGGATGGGGGCTGACGGCTGACATGGGGGCTGACGGCTGGCATGATGGCTGACATGAGGGCATGATGGATGGGGGCTGACATGATGGCTGACATGAGGGCATGATGGCTGACGGGGGAGCATGATGGATGGGGCTGACGGCTGACATGGGGGCATGATGGATGGGGGCTGACATGGGGGGCTGACAACTGACATGGGGGCATGATGGATGGGGGCTGGACACAGGGGGCTGACGGCTGGCATGATGGCTGACATGAGGGCATGATGGCTGACATGGGGGGCATGATGGATGGGGGCTGACAGACGCCTGACATGGGGGGCTGACGGCTGGCATGATGGCTGACATAAGGGCATGATGACTGACATGGGGGGGCATGATGGATGGGGGCTGACGGCTGACATGGGGGCTGACAGCTGACATGGGGGCATGATGGATGGGGGCTGACACGGGGGCTGACGGCTGGCATGATGGCTGACATGAGGGCATGATGGATGGGGGCTGACGGCTGACATGGGGGCTGACGGCTGGCATGATGACTGACATGGGGGGCATGATGGATGGGGGGCTGACACGGGGGCTGATCTGAGGTGTGATTAACATTGGGGGTCTGATTGGTGGTCTGACCTGAGGTATAGTGGAAAATATTGTTTCTTATTATACTCCTCTAAAACCTATGTGTGTGTTATAGTCTTATAGGGCTGAAAAGTACAGTCTTCAAGCGATTGAAGCATAGCGAAGATACCAGGACCACACAGAGGAGAAGCCAGCTGCTGCACACAGGACCAGGACCAGGTGAGCTGCGGGCGGGGGTCGCCAAGATGTAGCTTCAGCTCGAGCTTGCACCGGCCCAGGTCACGTCCACGTGACAGCAGTGACTCCTCACACAGGCACAGCACAGCCTGAACCAGCCCAGACTTGTTGCTGATGTTAATGGATGCTATAACATTGCACCATCCTTCTGAACATACACATCTGTCATCCGCCTTACCTCATGATCCTGGAGCTGTGCTGTACAGTGGCCGCCGAGCTCTACAGCACAGCTCCAGGATCATGAGGTAAGGCGGATGACAGATGTGTATGTTCAGAAGGATGGTGCAATGTTATAGCATCCATTAACATAACAGCAGCAATTCCTCTTTAGTTATATGTGAAGACACTTCGTACACACCGGACTGTAAGTGAATTAATAACTAAGGCCCTTTCACACTATCGTTGTGAGGATCCGGCGTGCACTTCCGTCGCCGGAAATGCCCACCGGATCCGTCACAACGCAACACACCTGAAAACATTTGAAGACTGATCAGTCTTCAAAATGCTTCAGTGTTACCATGGCAGCCAGGACGCTACTAAAGTCCCGGCTGCCATGAAACAGTAGTGGAGCCAGGGAGAAGCTACTTACCTTCCGTGTGGCTCCTGGGCGCTCCACAATGACGTCACAGTGCCCCTACGCCGCATGATCACATTATCCATGTGATGTAGGGGCGCTGTGACGTCATTGTGGAGCACCCTGGGAGCCGCACGGACGGTAAGTAGCTCCTCCCTGGCTCCCACTACTTTTCCATGGCAGCCGGGACTTTAGTAGCGTCCTAGCTACCATGGTTACCATTCAGAAAGGTAAACGTCAGATCCGGCGATGCGCCAAAACAACATTTAGCTTAAAGTCGGATCCGGATTAATGCTTTTCAATGGGCATTAATTCCAGATCCGTCCCTGCTGCATGCCTTCAATTTTTTGGCCCAAGGAAAATCCGCAGCATGCTGTGTATTTTTCAACGGCAAAAAACGTTTGAATACTGAACTGAAGACATCCTGATGCATCCTGAACGGATTTCTCTCCATTCAAGATGCACTGGGACAATCCTGATCAGTATCTTTCTGTCTTAGAGCCCCGAGGACGGAACTCTAGCACGGAAAGGAAAAACGCAAGTGTGAAAGAGGCCTAAGCACTAGTGAGTATCTGTTATTTTTGGTTATATGACTAAAACATTATTGGTTCGGGGGGGGTCTGGGGTGACACCATTTTCTACCGCACCGGGTGACACCAGCCCTAGCAACGCCACTGCTCACCAGTGACCTCCAGCATGTAACCATGCTTGCAATGGGAGGTGCCTGTGAGCCCCACCTCCCGTAATGCCCAACGGCCCCTGGAATCGCCCATACGGCACAGGTAGGTTGAGTGGTAGGGTCTCGGGCTACTTGAGAGACCTTGACGTGGTGTCCGAGCTTAAGACATGTCCTCCTAGTAGGATGTGTCGAACTAACCTCTCAATTTTAACATCAGTGTGAGGGTTTAGTATTGCCGCAGAGTGCACCTGCCTTTGCTATGGTTATGTTTTTGATTGTTCTCCACATCCACATTATCGTTATCGTATGTAGGATGGTTATTGTGGTACTTGTAGTCCGTTGCTGGCATCTTCCATTGTATGCATTTTTTGCTGTTGATTGCTCCTAGCAACGGACTACAAGTGCAGGATGTGCTCCCCTATATACATGCACAACTGCATATGCGTTGAGCATATCCTGCTTGTTAAACACCACACCCCGTTTTCTAATGGTCCATCTAGACAGAGTGCACATTAGTTTATCTTCAAGAAAAGTCATAGTTCTGCAAAAGAGCTGTAGATACACCTGGTTGGACATTTTTAGATCATTTAGGGCTCATGCACACGGCCATTGCCATTTTTGTGGTCCGCAAATTGCGGATCCACAAAACACAGATACCGGCTGTGTGTTCGGCATTTTGCTTAACAGAACATCCTGCCCTCTATTGACCTGTCCTATACTTGTCCATAAAATGGACCGGGTGTGCTGTCCACATCCTTTGTGGCCCCCTTGATTTGAATGGGTCTGCATCCAACTCGCAAAAAATGCGGATTGGATGCAGACCAAAAATACGTTTGTGTGCAAGAGCACTTACACAATGAAAAACAATTGCAGTGACAGTGCTAAAAGCCTTTAACAGACATGATACCAGGGTAATGTTGCTATAATGACAGAATATGAGTTTCTTCAACTGCTGGGCACAATCTTTTACATCCTTCTATGGCAGAATCAGAGTCCTGCATTTTTAATTAGTATTGTGGTTCATATTGAGAGAATAGTTGTAGTAACGGATTGCTGCCAGTAGGGGGAAATCAGGGATGATAGTCCAGAGAAGCAATGAGCACTCATTGTAATTTGGGATATGCTTTGCTTGCTTGGCCCCTCATTGCCATCAGCTTGAGATCTGTATAAAATAACTGTTTAGATTGTATATTTATTGCCGATATCCTGATGTTTTGTGTTGTGTTAGACTTTGCAGTCATGGCAGATAATTGATCCAGTATAATAACTTTTGTGATGCACTGATTCTCTGGCTCTGCAGACTCTTGTGTATATATCTGACATCTGTATATGGCAAAATAACATAAGCGTAACTATAGCCATAACACTTGCCCGGAGTTGCAGGGGGCCCAATCAGGTGCAAGAACACTATACTTTTAGAACCTTTCTGCTATAATTTGGGTTTTCAGATATATGGTACTATTATACATTTATTATTGCTTCATTTGCCGCTGCTTTAGTTTTCCATACAAGGTGGTGAGGGCCCCTATTTCCGCCTGTGCTGACCTCCATCTGTTTATGGTACCGACCCTGTGCTGTCTGTCTGACCTTGGCTTATTTACTGACTGATTCTGCCTGTTCTCTTTGGCACTCCACACCAGTGTCTCTAGACACATCCCCCCACAGGTCAACTGTCACTAAAGAAAATACATATAAATGATGGCGGACTGATGGCTCCCCTGCAGCGGAGACCAGATTCTTGTATAAGCGTGAATATTTAAAGACCTGGGAGGCCATTTTTCTTTTTGGAGTATCACAACTTTTTAGGGCCAGAGCCATTTGCTTTTATGATATTTTTCCCAAAAATGTCATTTGCATCAATTTATTTTAAATCAGTGCCAGTAAGGGAGATACACATTTGATGTTGTATATTAAAGGTTGAGGACATTTTGCCATTATAAGTTTATCCCAGTTTTAACTATTGCTTTTTTTTTTTGCAACATTTAGGCCCCTTTCACACGGGCGAGTTTTCCGCGCGGGTGCAATGCGTGAGGAGGACGCTTTGCACCCGCACTGAATCCAGACCCATTCATTTCTATGGGGCTGTGCACATGAGAGGTGATTTTCACGCATCACTTCTGCGTTGCGTGAAAATCGCAGCATGCTCTATATTGTGCGTTTTTCATGCAACGCAGGCCCCATAGAAGTGAATGGGGCAGCGGGAAAATCGCAAGCATCCGCAAGCAAGTGCGGATGCGTTGCTATTTTCCCGCATGGTTGCTTAGCAACGGGACCCGATCTCTATAATTTTTCCTTATAACATGGTTATAAGGGGAAATAATAGCATTCTTAATAAAGAATGCATACTAAAATGAAGATGAAGGGGTTAAAAATAATAAAAGTTAACTTACCTTAGCCACTTGATCGCGTAGTTGCGATCTGTCCTCTTTCCCAGCATCAGCTAACAACTAAAGGACATGTGATGACATCACATCACATGGTCCATCTTACCATGGTGATGGACCATGTGATTGGACCATGTGATGTGACGTCATCACAGGTCCTTTAGATCTTAGCTGATGCCGGGAAAGAGAGGACAGATCGCAACTACGCCATCAAGTGGCTAAGGTAAGTTAACTTTATTATTTTTAACCCTTCCTCTTCATTGAACAATGCATTCTTTATTAAGAATGCTATTATTTCCCTTATAACCATGTTATAAGGAAAATAATTAATTCTCCAGAAGACCCGAAACGGACTTCAGTGATGAAGTCCGCTTCGGGTTGGGTACCAAACATGGCGATTTTTCTCACGCGCGTGCAAAACGCGTTACAAACGTTTGCACCTGCAACGGGAAAATCGCGCATATTCCCGCAACGCACCCGCCTCTTATCCGGGCGTCAAACATGACGCCCGTGTGAAAGAGGCCTTCAATTTTTTTTTATCTGAGACCATTTGCTGCAGAACTTTTCTGCAGCACATATGGCTGCAAATCAGTGGCAAAATCTATTGCTATACCTATGAATCCACAACTAATCTGCAGCAGTATTGACCTACTGCAGATTAGAAAATCCGCAGTATGTGTCCAACTTTGTGCAGTTATTTCTTTTTTTTTCACTACATGTGAAGGTTTTAAAACCTCACTCATTTGTATTGTACTGTAAATCGCTGTATTCTGTGTAGAATCCACCACCTAAATCTGCACTAATTCTGCAGCATGCAAATTCAGTTACATCAAAACTTGAGATGATATGAAATTGTAATTGTAATAAAAATCTGAACTTGCTCTGAAAGGGAAATATATTTATATGTAAGCTGAACTGATGTATACAAAAATGAAAAAAATAATTGCTAAAGTTTTAATAAAGAATGTCAACAAAATATATAGTTTTAAAATTTTAATAAACACTGCATATTTTAATATTAATATATAGGTAGTTCATAGAATATTCATTGAAATGTTTCCTAAAAGTATAGTTGGTACCGATTGTTGTAAAAATGACAACTACAATTACAAGCTTATGTACCTTCCTCCTTCTGCTTTGAAGTCTGAAAAATACGGGTATGGCTAGAAGGGGACACTGGTCGTGGCCAGGATCGCAGGGACATAGCAGTGATCCCATAGAAATTAATGGGGTCGCAGAGCAAGTCGCATGTTTGTTGCAACTGCGACCCCTGAATCGCAAAAAAATATATTAAAATATGCAGTGCGTCTTACATCAAGCTAAAATAACTGGAGTCTGCTGTGCTTGTTAGAGAGTTCATAGCTGTACTGTTTACTGCATACTGAGCAGAGGGAAGGCATACCCCATAAAGAAGAAAGTCTGCTTCAAGGAAAACCACCAGGAAACAAGCTCCATCTGTTAATCAGTAAAAGTGAAGCTGCTTTCTCAGAACAGAGGATGGGAAGGATCGCTGTGTTACAAGCCATTGTTGATAGCAAACAGCACAATAAGACACAACGTGCCATTGTACTCTTAAAAGAGCAGCAAACTTGATGGAAATTGAGCAATCTAAGATAACGACGTACAGTGAGTTTCTAGTTTGCTAAGTACTGTACATGTACACATAGCAGGAGGAGAGATGTGTTTTGCCACAAAAAACAAAAACAGTACCTTTCTATTCGCCTCTATAACCATGACTATTGCAACTTTATGTAAAAAAAAAAAAAAAAATTACATGCATATTGAAGTCAATGGGGAAACAACAGAAAAAGCCCACACTAAGGCTGGCCATGCACATGGCTGAATAAGTGTCACCCCCCCCCCCCCCCAACATATGTGTGCTATGCTAAGCATACATGTGCTCTGAAGAAGGCGAGTGGAGTAAGCTGTTGCCAGACAACCCTGGTGGTGACCTATCTCCACCTGAAAAGAGAAAGAAATCCAACAGCATCTGTCTATCTGTATAATCTCTCTCATATTTGTGTATCAATCCTCGAAAATGACTCCCCCAGTGTGTCCTGGGAGCATAAAGGAAGCTGGAGAACCTTCGTGAATATCTGCTGTTGTAGTGTACGGGAGTTGTGATGCCCGACACTACAGAGAGGTCACTAAAGCGCGTACGTTCCCCTCATTTGTGGGGAGGTTGGTGAATGTCATTTTCAGTGAATGCAATGTAATATAATGCCTATTTATATATCCTATCACCCTGTTACTGCTATTATGTGCCATTGTGCAGGCCTACTAGGGGTGTCATCTCAGCTATGTCCACTAGAGGGAGCTAGGGAGCCCAAGTTAATATAGGCCCAGTCAGGGGTGGAGTTAGGGGCTTTGAGCCTGTTGAAGGCAGTCGAATCCAAGCCATGAGCCTGTGAAGTTTAGTCCAGGCCATTAGCCTGTTTAAGGCAGTGCAGGCCTGGAGCCTGCAGACTAGGAGAGGGCATTGCAGGCCCTGTAACCGGGTTCCAGATCCAAGGAAAAGGTTCCCCTCCTGAGTCAGAACCGAGAAAAGGGAAAAGTAAAGCCGGATCATCACTGTAGTCAGCCTGAAGAAGCTGAGGAAAGGCAGAGCAGAAGTCAGGAAAGCAAGAGGTACTACAAATACCAGAGGAGGTACTTAATAATTGCAATCCCAAGGATATACACCAGATATAGGGCATTGGGGCCTTGGGAGAATATTTTCCTTGTCCAGGACCAGTCAGGAAGAGAGTGCAAGCCGCCTGTACTGCAACAGTCCTGTGTTAACCCTCTGTGAAATCACCTTGCTGTGTAAGTGCCTGCCATATGTGAACTGTAATTTACAACCTGCTGAAACCAACCGTCTTCTAATGAACTGCGCATCCATTTATATGCCTAAATACTATCCAAGCTTCAGTAAAGTTCAAGTTCTGTTTTATTGCAACGTGGTTCCTCAATTATTCCTACTATCAACAAACGGTGTGCCACCGTTAATTGGCACTGGTGTCACGAACTCTACCTATAACTACCTGTCCTAGAAGAAGAACCAGAGAGTCGGCCTGTCCCAGGTTAGTGGTTATAACTGCACTACAACACCCAGGAACACTATTGAACCCTAACTTGAGTACTCTGCACTGTAGCCTCTGATCATGCAGGTCGCCGTCCTGTAAAGGAATGAGCAGCATTAATAGTGTCTGGTGTTCAAAAACAAATCTCTGTGATGTCACAGAATACTGTGATGTCATGTGCTCATCTGTATATGCAGCTGCCAATCTGATGCCTGGAAAACTCCTTTTATTGCTTCCCAGAGTAAAAATATTTTTCCCCACACCTCCACAACGGCACTACCTGGAGGGTTACCGCCTCTTCAGGGACAGGAAAACGACGAGGATCGAATAAAAGCCCCCTCCCCTTTACCTTCGTCAGTCGTTTTCCTGTCCCTGAAGTGGCAGGTGAGGATCGAAACACGCGGGGGCCTTTGGTAAGTTGACCCGGCTTGCTGCCGGAGGGCCCCTGCAGGGGGTCAGGATCTCGGAGCCAGGACGAAGCGCTCCTCCTCCCCTCGGCGTTAGTCCGGCGGATGCCGGCTGCCCCGGGCTGCCTTTCCCCATGACTGGGTAAGAGAAGAGGGCAGTGGAGTCCGGCAGACATGGGGACCGAACTTCCGTTTTTTTCGCTCGTCTGCGTTCCACGGCGGAACGCTCCCGGAAGTGACGCACGCGCACGCAACCAGGAAGTGGTGGCGCGAAAATTTAAAAATGCAGAGCGGCGTCTGGGGCCTTCATGGAAACCTCGAGCAGGATCTGGCATTAGTCTTCAGCCCTTGGTATCATGTCGAGCCCTGCTGACTTGGACCCCCACAAGAGATCTGCTGACTCCAGGCCTTCCAGCCCGGTAAGCCCTCTTCCCAGATATATATACATAAATATCCTATATCACTAGGCGTATTGTGAAAGCACTGGTGCTAGGATCTTTGGTGACGGTTCACACAAAAAGGATTTTCTTTTCTAGAAAGTAAAAGAGGTTCTTTATTTCCCTAGGGGGACGTTCAAAGAGCTTCTGGTGAACCGTCACAAAAGAAGAAATGCCAAATTTGCAAAAAGGCCCTATCTTCCTCCTCAAAAAAATCCCTGTGTTCTAAGTGTACTAATAAGAATATGGCTGAGGAGACGCCGTCTATTGTGGACACCTTAAAATCCCTTATTAAGAGTGAAATTACTGCTGCCATTGATGCCAGACTGGCAACACCTACCCCGGGTCCCTCTTCCTCCCAGAGAAATTCTCCAGATACACAGGAACAAACATCTGATCTGGATTCTCAGGTCATTTCTTCTGGAGAAGATTCTAGTGGGGATGAAGATTCTTCAGGTCACCCTTTATGCTCCATAGAAGAAACTGAAAGCCTTCTTAAAAATATTCGGGCAACAATCAACTTAGAGGAACATAAGGAACCTTTGGCGATACAAGACCAGCTGTTTGTGGGCCTTGGAAAAAAAGAAAGAGAGTATTTCCTGTCCATGAAAATATCAAAAAATTAATAATGGAAGAATGGAAGGATCCAGAGAAAAACAGGCGGCATCAAGAATGTTTAAAAGGAAGTACCCTTTTGCAGATGAAGAATCGGCTCTGTGGGACAAGGCACCTAGGGTAGATGCCCCTGTGGCAAAAATCTCAAAGAAAACGGCTCTACCGTTTGAAGACCTAGGATCCTTAAAAGATCCCATGGACAAGAAATGCGAATCGCTTATGAAAAAATCTTGGGAGTCTTCAATGGCCACCCTGAGACCAGGAATTTCAGCAACTTACACTGCTAGAACACTCTCCCTATGGCTATCACAGATGGAAGAGCACCTTCAGTCCGGCACACCTAGAGAAGACATTCTAAACTCCATTCCGGCCCTAAAGCAAGCAGCAAACTTCCTAGCTGACGCTTCTGCGGATGTAGTCAAACTATCGGCAAAAACAGCGGCCCTTACAAATGCATCTCGCAGGGCGGTCTGGCTAAGATCTTGGAGCGGTGACGCGGCATCAAAAAATAGGCTCTGTTCTATACCATGCAAAGGTGATCGTCTCTTCGGGAAGACACTAGATGACATCCTAGAAAAAGCGTCAGACCGTAAGAAAGGTTTCCCAACGGAATCAAAATTTTTCCACCAAAGGAAAAATTTTCGTGGCAAAAGACCTTTTTCAACTGATCAGAGAAAGAAGAATCAAGGATCTACGTGACAGCCCTCAAACAAAGGCAAAGGATTCCTCTTCTCAAACAAGACAAATCGTCACTCCTCCACGTCCACACAATGACGCCAGAGGTCCTGTAGGGGGAAGACTAAAGCATTTCAGTCAAAACTGGAACGAGATTCAGGCCTCTCCCTGGGTCATGTCGATCATACTTTCAGGTTACAAACTGGAATTCTCAGATCTACCCCCAGACAGATACATGGAAAATCCAAAACTAATGGAAGACAAGCAAAGAGCTCTAGAGGACCAGATCACCAAATTACTGGAAAAAGAAGCCATCATTCAGAGGCAGTGTGGTTGGCAGTATCCCACTTTTCTCCCAAGCTGTCCCAGACACATGTCAAAATCCTCTCGGACAACGCTACAACTGTAGCATATATAAACAAACAGGGAGGAACAAGGAGTCATTCCCTTATAAATATTACAGAGAAAATATTTCATTGGGCAGAATCAACTCTAAAATTCCTAACAGCAGTACACATAAGGGGAAAGGACAATCACCTGGCGGACTTCCTCAGTCGACAAAAACTGAAACAAGGGGAATGGAGCCTCAACCAGACCACATTCAATCAGATCATAGCAAGATGGGGGGTACCATTGATAGACCTATTCGCAACCAGGAAAAACGCAAAAGTGAACAAATTCTTTTCCCTGTCCTACAGAGACAATCCTCTACAAGTAGATGCCCTGGCGCAAAAATGGCCGTCGGATCTTCTGTACGCCTTCCCTCCATTCTCCCTAATACCCAGAGTCCTCACAAAGATAATAGAGGAAAAAGTATCAGTAATTCTGATAGCACCATATTGGCCCAGGAGGTCCTGATTCCCGATCCTGAAACTATTGTCGAGGGGGACTTCTGGATCCTGCCCGACACCCCGGACCTACTATACCAGGGACCAGTGTTCCATCCCTGTGTTCCACAGCTCCACCTGACGGCTTGGAGACTGAGAGGATTCTCCTGAAAAGCAAGGGTCTATCGGATAAGGTAATTGATACTTTATTACATAGTAGGAAACCTATCACTTCAAAAATCTATGTAAGATACTGGAAGGCCTTCCTTGAATACTCCAAAAACAGATGGAATCCCCTTGATCCCATAGACCAGGGCTTAATTCTTGACTTTCTCCAGTCTGGCCTGGACAGTGGCCTTAGGATTAGTACCTTAAAAGTTCAGGTCTCTGCTCTGACTGCCTTCATGAGGGAAAGACTGGCCGACTCTGACTTAATTAAAAGATTCTTCAAAGGAGCTAACAGAATAAACCCCAGATTCAGATCTTCTGTCCCTCCGTGGGATTTAAACTTAGTCCTTTCTGTCCTCACTGAAGCTCCATTTGAGCCCATCCAAGAGATCTCTATGAAACTTCTAACACTAAAAACTGTCTTCCTATTGGCCATTACCTCGGCCAGACGAGTCGGGGAAATTCAAGCATTCTCCATCCAGGCTCCTTATCTCACCATCCTTGAGGATAGGATTGTCTTAAGGCATTCTCCTGAATTTCTCCCTAAAGTAGTATCAAAGTTTCATTGTCGTCAAGAAGTGTCTCTACCTTCATTTTGTTCCCAGGCTTCATCAGATGGGGAGAAGAAATTCAATAACCTAGATGTACGAAGATGCATCCTACAGTATCTTGATTCCACGAAAGAATTCAGGCAGACAAACCAGCTGTTGGTCCAGTTCCTGGGGTCAAATCAGGGAAAGCGGCTAGCAAGACATCAATAGCCCGATGGATCAAAAACTGCATTTCCTCCTGTTATACTACAAAAGGGCTAGAATCTCCTCCAGGATTAAAAGCCCACTCTACCCGAGCCATGGCTATTTCATGGGCAGAGGGAGCTTCTGCCTCCATTGAAGAAATATGTAGAGCCGCTACGTGGACTAGTTCCTCTACCTTTTTCAAGCACTATAAGTTAGATGTGTTGTCCAATAGGGATCTTTCTTTGGCAGAAAAGTCCTATCTGCAGTGGTCCCTCCCTAAATCTGTTCCTTTGCTATTCCTCCAGGTAGTGCCGTTGTGGAGGTGTGGGAAAAGATGATAATTACTTACCGGTAATTGGTTTTTCCTTAGCCTCCACAACGGCACGGATTTCCCCAAAAAAAAAAAAAAATGTGTGTTTATTGGAGTGAGAACTACTTTAAACCCCTATATAGGTTAATAATGACTTGTATTGAGAGTTCATCTGAATATATAACTTTATTAAACCTCTGTTGCATCCACTTAAGTTCTAGATTATTGACTGACGAAGGTAAAGGGGAGGGGGCTTTTATTCGATCCTCGTCGTTTTCCTGTCCCTGAAGAGGCGGTAACCCTCCAGGTAGTGCCGTTGTGGAGGCTAAGGGAAAAACCAATTACCGGTAAGTAATTATCATCTTTCAAAACCACTGGATCCTATGAAGAGAACCCAATATCAGCTACTACATGGGCATCTGTAAAAAAGTGGCTGAACTGTACAATGCACCTATCTTTTTATAATTTATCTATCCTTGTGTTAGGAGTTATGATGACATTTTGCTCAGACAGCTAAGAGTTTATTAGACACAGTTAGAGATGAGCGAATCTCTGCTTATGAAATTCGTTCACACTTCGTTTGGTGGTGAAAGGTGAATTGCGTTATGGATTCCGTTACCACGGACCATAACGCAATTCTATGATGGAATGCCTTTAGAGGCATTCTGTTATTCATTCCGTCATAATAGAAGTCTATGGGCTGCATATCGGATCCGTTCCATTTCCATTATGCAGGATAGGACTCCCCTGAATAACGGAAACGGGACAGATCCATTTTGCAGCCCATAGACTTCTATTATGACAGAATGAATAACGGAATGCCTCTAAAGGCATTCCGTTATTCATCCCATCATAAAATTGCCTTATGGTCCATGGTAATGGAATGAATCTATAACACAATTCACCTTTTACCACGAAACGAAGTGTGAACACATTTCAAAATATGAACTTCGCTCATCTCTAGACACGGTATCTGGCAGTTAAGTTGTCTGCAGATAAAACTGCGGACAGCTGTATGCCAGTTATCACGGAGGTGCTAATAGAATTTAATAATAAGGCCAAACTGTACTGCTTTTCCAGGTAACATAGAGATGCTAATAGAATTGATGAATGCCACAGATGGCACGTCTCCATGCCACCCAATCCTGCTGTATATACCAACAGACCAATTTCATATTTGTGTATGACATGCCTGGATTGTAAATTATCCTGGAAAACTTGCCAGTCATATTATCTTTCCCAGAGGTGCCTACAAGAAGTTTTGGCTCAAATTATAATTGTGCCGCACAACATTCCAGCCAGCCTCCTGTCACATGACTACGGGGGCCGGTTAAAACCCATTAAACATTGCTTACTGTAAATTATACTGGGTACAAATCTCTGGAAATACACCTAGATATAGGTCTGGCCAAATTTCCCCTGTTCTCCCAGCGTGGATCCATCACTGATTTAATTAGTATGTGATTCATAATTTTATCCCTTTATTTATATACGGTTTGCTTGTCTTTATGTCCTTTTTGTCATATTTTTGCAACTTGTTAGCACTGTAGCTGTACTTTTTTATATATTGTCTTTAGTTATTCCTTGCTGCTGTAAACATATCCACACCCTCTACCCAGGGGTGCACCTAGCCTTTCTGCTGCCTGAGGTGAAAACTGAAATGGAGCCCTAGCCCTCCCTCCTCCCAGTGCCAATTTCTTAACCTAACCCCTTCGCCACAATGAAAGCGCTCATTCCCTATAGCCCTTCCGCTGCCCCCCTTTTCCCCTACCTTTGCCCGATCCGGGCTGTTTAACACTTTACATGGCGCCCGCCGCATGTAAAGTGCTGACAGAGGGAGCGGACTCCTCAAATGCGATTGCGGGTTGCCGATATGTGTGAAGGCTGGCAGGGGTCTGAGGTAGGCCCCAGACCAGCCTTCAGTAATTTCCAGCAAGCTGCGCCTCTCTGGCGCAGCCTACTGGTCAATGTTAGAATAGCATTGCCATTAAATGCAATGCACAATAGGGATAGTGCATTGTATTTTAGAAGCAATCAAAATACTGTCTGATATAGTCCCCTTGTAGGACTTTTAAGTGGTAAAAAAAAAACATTTATTAAATAATAAAATTCCATTAAAAAAATTATGCTTTTTTTCCATTGAAAATACGCTTTTCAATTAAAAAAATTTCAAAAACAAATATACCCCAAATGTTTGGTATTGCCACATCCATAACGACCTGGACTGCATAAATATCACATAAATTATCCCTACGGTGAACGCCGTAAAAAAAAAAAAGACAGAATTGCTAATTTATTGTTAGTTGCCACCGAAAAAATGTAATAACAAGCGATAAAAAAGCGCCATTTACTCCAAAATGATACAAATGAAAAATACAAGTCATCCCGCAAAAATCAAGTCCTCACACAACGGGTCTTGGAAAGCGGCAATGCAAATACATTGTTTTCTTTTAAAAGAAAATAAAGATATTATCTTATTTATACTGAAAAATGAACGCCGTAAAATTTATAACGTAAAAACTCAGTGGCAGTATTGCTGTTTCTCCCATCTCCCTCCCAGAAAGAGTTAATAAAAGTTATTTAGAAAGTTGTGTACCTCAAAATGATGTCATTAAAAACTACAACTTGTCCCACAAAAAACAAGCCCTCATAAAGCTTTATAGACGAAAAAATAAAAAAGTTATAGCTCCTGGAACACATCGATAAAAAAAGGAAGAAAAACGCTTGGTCAGTAAGGCCCAACACAGGCTGGTCACTAAGGGGTTAATAAGGTCCCCATTAGTGGCCCCTAGTATTAAGACAGCCCCCAGTAAAATGAATGTACCCATTAGTGCCTTCCCTAGTGTTATTATTCCTCTATTAGGGGCTCCCTGTATTAATAATGCCCCCATTAGCGGCCACAGTATTATTAAGGCCCCCTTCCCCGCTCTTCTTGTGTAAAAAAAAAAAAAAACAACTAAACTCACCTCATCCATTTGATTGCACTGCGGTGAACACTAGCTGCTTAGTAGATGCGCAGGATACTACCTGTGCTCCTGCGTAATGACGTTTCACAGGTCCTGCTGCTTCCAGTCAATGCTGTGAAATGTCATCACGCTGGAGCGCAGGTCTTGTCCTGTGCATTCAGTGAGCATCCAGGGTTCACCATGGCGCAATCAATTGAGGTGAATTTTATTTATTAATTTTTTAGGACAAGCAGAAGAGGGGGGGAAAGGCTGTACTAATGAGCGCTCCACAGTGGAAGTGCTGATTAGTAATAGTGCACAGGTGGCAACTTTGGGCTCTGAGTGCTCCCTCTGGCACGTGTGCCATAGGTTCACCACCACTGGCCCAGTGCATTAGGCATGAAAGCGTGGTTGGAAGTGGAATTCCTTACAGTCACATCCAGTCACAAGTGCATTGAACGTCAGAGTGCCCCTCATTGCCTGTTGTGTTACGTATGTGAGCATTTGTGACACTATCTCTTACCTAACTATCCATCTATCAGCCTTTTATTTATCTATCTCCCATAATTAATCCTTCCAGTGTGTCCTGTGACCATAGAGGAAGCCGAAGAACCTACTTGCTGTAGCCTCTGACCATGCATGTTGCTCTCCTTGAAAGAAATGAGCAGTCCCTATAGTGTCTGGTGTTCTTATGCTAGGTTCATTATTGTGATGTGATTGAATACCATGATGTCATATGCTCATTTGCACATGAAGCTGCCAATCTGCTGTCTTTTAAACTACATGGAAAACCCTTTATTGCCCCCAAACTAAAAAATTCCTCTCAATGGAACCTGTGGATACAGTGTCAAAAGAGCCCAAGATTAGCTATTAGCTGCTGGATGTGCATCTGTAATGAAGAGGGTGTACAGTGTCTTTCTTATATATACATTTGTCTATCAATCTATTCCTCATCAATGTATTCTATCATCAATTGTATATTCACTGCATTTTGTTCATTGATAAAAATAAACAATTAACAAATCTATTCTTGAAAGCATTATTACTTTGCAACATTTTTTCCAGACCTACCTAAAACCTTTTGCACAGTAGTGTATGTATCTATCTATCTACACAGAACAACATAATACCTCTTCTTTGAATTCTATGGTTTTTAGCTATCAGGACATCATAAAAATGCAATGATCTTAGAGAAGCAATTGTTGCTGTTCATCAATATATAAAGCCATTTCCAAATCCTCTGAAGTTCATCTTTCTACAGTGATAAGATAATTAACAAGTGGAAAACATTAAAGCTGCCAATCTTCTCCAGAGTGGACGTCCTAGCAAACTCATCCCATGTTAAATGTTCAAGTTCTTGACAGCACAGTATGGCTTGTTTGGAAGGGTGGCCAGAGGAAAGTCTCTTCTTTATTAATAGAACTTGGCAGCACGGCTTAAGTTTGTAAAGTTGCATCTCAAAAATCTACAAGGCTTCTGGAACAATGTTCTTTGGACAGAAGTGGCCAAAGTAGAGAAGTTTGGCCATTATGCACAGTGCCACATTTGGTGAAAACCAAGCACGGTATATCAACACCAACACCTCATACCAGCTGTCATGCACAGTGGTGGTGATGGTGTGGTCGTGATTTGGGCTTGTTTTGCAGCCACAGGAGCTGACCATCTTGCAGTCATTGAGTTGACCATGATCACTGTATCCCAAAGTATTCTAGAATCAAATGTTAGGCCATCTATGCTAAACAGCTAAAGATGGCCAAAACTGGGTCATGGCTGAAAAAGAAAAGAATCAAATTGTTGCAATGGCCCGCTCAAAGTCCAGACCTCAACCCAAGGGAAATGCATGGCCGGACCACATGAGAGCTAGGCATCAACAAACCTCAATGAACTGAGGCAACATTGTAAAGAAGAGTGGGCCATAATCCCTTTAGAACATTATGAGAGACTGGTAAAGTCATACAGGAAATAAGTACTTTAAGTTATTACTGCTAAAGGTGGTTCTACAGATTGATGTTTTGTATTTAATTTTTCATATATAGCTTTTCTATCTTGGATTCTTTTTTGCAGAATAAATAATATAATTGTGGAATCTGTTGCATGTTGTTGTTTATCGGAGGTTGTATGTACCTAATCTGGTCTAAGGACCAGATTTTTTTTTTTTTAGTATGTCCTGCTATGTAAAAGCATTCAATTCAGAATGTATACGTTTCTCTCAGTCTATCTATCCCCAGAAATGAATTCCCCCAGTGTGTCTCTTGAGCATACTAGAAAACCTCTGTAATGTTACGGCAATGGTTGTGGAACCACTGTGCCAAACAACGGGTTTGACTTTGGGCTAGACGTAAGGGCATTATCCTGGTAGTTCCTTGGTATTCACCTTATAACACCTATATAGGGATCAGGATTTGATGCAGGAGAGCCACCAGGCCACTACCTCTTGGAATAGTCTCAGTGTGTTTGGCTGCTGACCCATGGGGATCAGAGACATTGGTGCGTGTCACTGAGGAAACAAGCAATGTACAAAATCAAAAAAACAGGCAGAAGTCAGGGTTGGCAGGGTTCATGTGATTCTGTGAAATAATCCAAAGGTCAGAGCAGGCAGCACAAAATCAGTATGGTGGAAAGGCACAGGTCAGGAATCAGCCAGACAAATGGATAATAGCTCTTATTGGCTCTAGCAAGCTAGAGAGACCTAGCAAGATCTGTAGAGACCAATTGCTCAGGCAAGGACTGAAGAAAATAGCCAAGTAATATATAGGAGCAGCTGATTAGCAATTGGACACAACAGCTCAGAGAGCAAAGATAAACCCTGATGTGCTGAAGACAGAGGTTCAATGAAAACAAGGCCTAATTCACAGACAGGAAGCTGATGGCCATGAACCACCTCATTGTAACATGTACATATCTGCTGTAGCCTCTGACCAGGCAAGTCACCCTCCCGCAAAGCAATGAGCAGCCCCAATAGTGTCTGTTGTTCTTTAACAAGAGCCATCATTATGATGTCATGGAATGATGTTATGTCATGTGCTCGTTTGCATATGCAGCTGCTAATCTGCTGTCTTTTAAACTGTGGAAAATCCCTTTTATTGCTTCCCAGACTGAAAACTACCAACCCATTGGATCCTGGGGACACAATATGAAATCAGGCCAAGAACAGCTTGATGGGTATATGTAAGAAAATGGCTATACAGTGCACCTTCTATCAATCTATCTCATATCCAGCTTCGGACTGGCCCACCAAAGTACCAGAAGATCGTCTGATGGGTTAAAAAACATTTGGAGTTGTCTTTAGAATTGATAACGAATTTCCTCTGGTGGGCCCAAGGAATGCCAGTCCGACCCTGCCCATACACATTAAATGATCATTCAGTACCACCATAATTGGTGCATTTAGTCAATATACATGTAATGTGTATGGCCATCTTAAGGCCAAACCACAGTGGCCTAAATTCAGTGTGTGTGAATCCAAGCTCATAATATTTCTTTTTCAAACACTAAACACCTGGGGCTTCAGAGTTGCACCGAATCCTAGTGTTGAGCGCGAATATTCGAATCGTGAATTTTAATCGCAAATATCGCCACTTCGAGAATTCGCGAATATTTAGAATATAGTGCTATGTATTAGTATTCCCGAATAGTGTTGATCGCGAATATTCTAATTGCGAATTTTACCGCGAATATCGGTACTTAGCAACATCCCTAGCAACCAATAGGAAGATTGCTTACCCCTTAGTGTTGATCGCGAATTTATGGTGAATATTTGGCCAAAAATTCGCAAAATATCGTGAATTCTAATATTGCCTATGCCGCTCATCACTAGCGAATACTATGGAAGAGGCCTAGTGTAAGTTTCCCCACAAACAACTTTTTTTTTTTGGATATCCATTACACATGCGATAAACCTGTAACTGCTGCAGTCCAATATTGTGTTCTCACTAAAATGAACCCCTTAGTGGCCAGTCTGTTTTGGGCCAAGCAATTTTTTCATTGTCACCTTTTCCAACATTTATGGTACGGGATAATTTACATGATATTTTCGTAGTGCATGCTGTTACAGACGATACCAAATGTGGGGGAGATTTTATTTTTGCTATTTGAATTGAAAAGCGTATTTTGCAGCTTCTGCCAGTCTGGACCATTAGAGCGAGAGCATGGCTGTCACTTGAGAGCTGAGCCGCCGCTCTCCACTGCATGGAAGACCTGTGCAGCACTTAGACTGGGCTGCCAGAAAAAAGGTGTCTGCTCACCCTAAGGACCCTTAGTGACTGCTATAAAAGACATATTAGTGATCACTAAGGGGTTAAAGTATAAAAAAAACAAAATTATGAAATAAAAAAAGCTATACT
Source organism: Bufotes viridis (assembly GCA_033119425.1). NCBI lineage: Eukaryota > Metazoa > Chordata > Amphibia > Anura > Bufonidae > Bufotes > Bufotes viridis. The sequence goes on from CM065590.1 coordinate 240,631,847, forward strand.
CATTAACACTTTTCTTCCAAATGGGCATATTCACTTGGCTGCAGTGATGACGTGTCATATAAGGTTGTGACCAGAGATTGGCTACAGAGGTGACATGGGGTATATAGCACATCAACGCTGCAGCCAAGTAAACAAAGCACGGTATGGAGGAGCAGAGCTACAGCTCTGGAAACAACGGGGATTAAGGCCCCTTTCACACGGGCGAGTTTTCTGCGCAGGTGCAATGCGTGAGGTGAACGCATTGTACCCGCACTGAATCCGGACCCACTCATTTCTATGGGGCTGTGCACATGAGCGGTGATTTTCACGCATCACTTCTGCGTTGCGTGAAAATCACAGCATGCTCTATATTGTGCGTTTTTCACGCAACGCAGGCCCCGTAGAAGTGAATGGGGCTGCGTGAAAATCGCAAGCATCTGCAATCAAGTGCGGATGCAGTGCGATTTTCCCGCAAGGTTGCTAAGAGACGGGACTCGATCTTTATTATTTTCCCTTATAACATGGTTATAAGGGAAAATAATAGCATTCTCACTATAAAATGCTCAGTAAAATGTGGATTAAGGGGTTAAAAAAAAATTAACTCACCTTATCCACTTGATCTCGTAGTTGCCGATCTCTTCTCTCTTCTCAATCACATGGTCCAGCAGGTAATGGACCATGTGATTGGACCATGTGAGGAGCTCAGTGACGTCATCACAGGTCCTTTAGCCGGCAGCTAATGCTTGAAGAAGAGATCGCAACTACGCGATCAAGTGGATAAGGTGAGTTAGTTTTTTAATTTTTAACCCCTCCATCCACATTTTACTAAGCATTCTGTATTGAGAATGCTATTATTTTCCCTTATAACCATGTTATAAGGGAAAATAATAAAATCTACAGAATACTTAACAGTAATGAAGTCCGGCTTCGGGTCTGGGTACCAAACATGCCAATTTTTCCCACGCGCGTGCAGAACGCATTAAAACGCTTTGCACTCGCGTGGGAAAATCGCGCATTTTCCCGCAACGCACCCGCTCTTATCCGGGCATCAAACATGACGCCCGTGTGAAAGGGGCCTAAAGGGTGAATATACCTTCTTTTATTTTATCACATTTAGTGGCTCCAGGCACTTTTTCTGTTTAATATTCAGACAGCCACTTTAAGAATTGGAGTGTCCCACTGAAGTAGCGAGGCACGTGCATGCTTGGCCACCATTCCATACAGAAAAGGAATCCATGACTAATCACACTTTTGGAAACTGTCTACACACCATAAGTAGAACTTTCTTTGTCTTAAATGTTAGGTATATTAGCACATTGCTTAAATTTATGACCTATCTTACTCGTAAAGCTTGACAAGTTGACAAACAAAGTAGACATTTTGCTAAGGCAATTCTCTCAGCTTACATGAAAGTCAAATGTTTCAGTAGGTCAAATATGAAAAACTGCACCACCATTCAGCAGTTATAAACAAGAGCACTTCCTTCTAACTGAGCCACATTGCAGGTGTATATGCCATATGCTTGATATAATATATAGAATTACATAACTTCTAACCTCACATATGTAGCTTTTGACTAAAGTTGTCACATAAGTTGTGCATAAAAATTACTTCCCCCTTTGATTTGGGTTATCGTACTGATTTAGACAAGGGCTAAGGATTTCCAGGAGTTTTTTAAAGAAATATGGTAGCCTTAAAGAGTCACTGTACACAATTTCATTTAATTTAATAGAGAATGGTGCAACTGGCTTATTTCTAAATCCCTTCATTTACATTCACCTAAATAAAGCTGTAAAGTCATGGCCACTAGGGGTCTCACTTCCACCAAATTTCCGTCTACTACCTGTTGTCAGGCAAGATCCGTCCCTAATAACAGAGATACAGAAGATGGCTCACAGGAAATGGGGACATGTCAGTCTGATAAGTCTGATAAAGAACTGCTTCTACACTGATTATAGGAGCCTCCCATGTGTCTGTAAGTGTGATTTTCTCCTCCTTATTTGTGAGCTCCAGAGCTGAAAACAAACATAGTGGGAAGTAAGGGAAAGGACGTCACAGTAGTACAGTACTGGCAGATTTTACAGAAGGGAGACGCCTTCGCTTGTGAGAGACATGCATCTAGCTGTGCAGCTGAAACAGGGAATTAAAAGATGTACTCCTTCACAGTTATGATTGTACAAAACAGCACAGCCATTATGCAAACTTTTTTGAAAACTCAGGTACACTTTAAGTAACTTTTAAAAGGAGTTTGTCCTCAGTTTTGACCCTGCAAAACTGCTGGCAGCTGGTTAAACATCTTTATGTATGCTTTTATCAGCAGGAGCACCGTTAAAATGAACTTTTATTCTAGAGCACGCCGCTTCCACAAGTGCTCCCTAGGCAATCCCTCATGCTGAAGTCCTCTCTGCAGTGAGCTGCTGCACAACCACTTCCTTCTGCTCTGAGTGACAACTGCAGCAGTCTCCTGGTTGGATGCTACAGCAGTCAATTAGAGGCGCTGCCCTATTTGAGACACACAAGGTTCATTTTCAAAATGCTGAGACATCTTTCACAACTCCTCCCCTCCATGCAATGTTTTGGGACAACATGCCCCCTCACTGTCACAACAGAGGGTAGGGATAAGGGCAGCCCTAAACTCCACCCCACCTCTGTCCCTGCCTACTTGCACGGCCCGCCCTAACCGACGGCGTACAACTTGGCGGCAGTCCCTCGCTTAGATACGTGCAGGGGCCGAAGAAGATAAGAGAAGTACCATAACAGAGTCAGGCAAGCCAAAGTCATAGCCAGGAGGTCACGCAGGTACACAGGGAGCAATACAATAACGAGGTCAAAACACAATCCGGAGTCAAAAGCCAAGAGGTCACGTCAATTCCAGGGAGGTCACAAGGTCGAGGTAAAAAACAGAGCCGAGGTCCAAAACACACAGAAAGGCACAGTACAAAAATGTTGGTGAGGGCAGCAAGACCAATACTGTGGCCAGCGTCATATGACTCATGTTAGACAATTCAATACAGCTGAATGCCGACTCACCATTATCGGCACTCAGCTCCCCTGCAGCTCGTTGTCTAAGGGATGGAGGACGCCGAACGCCCCCTGGTTACTGTAGAGATGAGGACGCTGGCCGCGTCCCCACTCCATTACATGCACTGGATGCCGGCGGCGCTGCAAAGGGGAAGCGCGTCGCCGGCTCCCCAGTACACTTATTCATGCGTAAGTAAGGGGGAAGTGTTCTTCTGAAACATCACTTGGAGGGGAGGAGGTGTGAACGATGTCTGTCTCAGCGTCCTTCATGATGTGTTATTTTATACTGGAATGAATTAACCCCTTAGTGACTAATGACTTTGGATCACTGCGATTGGTCAGTTAAATTTGACTGACCAATTGCAGCGTTGGGGAGATCGGGGCTCCGCTGCTGTGTTTACTTTGTCCCGATCAGCTATTTAACCCTTTCCATGCCACAGTCCACACGGAATAAATAAATAAAAACTGTGCCAAAATTATAATTTTTTTGGTCACCTTGCCCCAAAAAGTGTAATAATAAATGATCGAAAAATCATATGTACCCAAAAATGGTACCAATAAAAACATCAACTTATCCTGCAAAAAATGAACCCCTGCACAATACGATTGGCAGAAAAATAAAAAAAATATGGTGTTCAGAAGATGAAGACACAAAATCATAATTTTTAAAAAAAAAAAAACTGAAACAAACAAAGAAAGCAGACATATTTGATATCATCGCATCCGTAACAACCTGCTCTATAAAAATAGCACATGATCTAACCTGTTAGATGAACATTGTAAAAAAACAAAAAATAAAAATGGTGCCAAAACATCTATTCTTTGGTTACCTTGCCTCACAAACAACATAATATAGTAATTAAAAATCATATGTACCCCAAAATAGTACCAATAAAACTATCACCTTATCCCGTAGTTTCCAAAATGGGGTTACTTTTTGATTGTTTCTACTGTAGGGTACATCAGGGGGCTTCAAATGGGACATGGTGTCTAAAAACTAGTCCAGCAAAATCTGCCTTCCAAAGATGCACATGGTGCTCCTTTTCTTCTGCGCCCTGCCATGCGCCCATATAGCAGTTTACCACCACATGTGGGGTGTTTCTGTAAACCACAGAATCAGGGTAATAAATATTGAGTTTTGTTTGGCTGTTAACCCTCGATGCGTTAACCACTTCGCGACCGCCCATTGACTATAAACATTCTGGAACGTCCATTCAGAGATCCCAGCTGCAGGCTAATCGTGCAGCTGCCGAGCAGGGGACCCGCTGTCAAGGAGAAGGCAGGGACCGTTACTGGGTGTATACACAGCGCTCCACGATATGCCGCTTCCTCTCCCGACCGGTGGTCATGTGACCGCCGGGGGCAGGGGAGTGCAGGAGGTGTCGGGTCTTCCAAAGACCATGATCAGCTCTGCACTGAGGACAGCACAGTATACTGCTGTACAGCCTCTCTGGGGGGGTTTATTTCCACTGTAACTGGGGCTACAGGAGTTACAGGAGAAATCAATAGTGAAAAAAAAAAAAAATGAAGTTAAATGTCCCCCAGAGGCCTTGTATAACCTTATGGGGGACAGAAAGTGTAAAATAAAAAATAAAAAAGTGTTTTGGAAAAATAAAAAGTTTGACATTTAAAAAAGAATCCCCCCTCCCCCCACATCTCTTATTTGAAAATGTAAAAAAATAGAAGAAAAAAAATAAGACATATTTGGTATCACCAATCGTATCATAAGATCTACCCCATCAGGTGAACGCCGTAAAAAATAAAATAAACATTGCACCAACACAGATTTTTTTTTAGTGAGCTTGCCTCCCAAAATACATCACCTCGTCCCGCAAAATAAAAACAAGCCCTCACACAAGACTATAGCCAGAAAAATTTAAAAAAGCCCTCACGCTGCTCATTCAACAAAAAATAAAATAAAATATTGCTCTTAAAAACCATGACAGAAAATTCCATGTTAGAAAATCCAGATGCCGCTCCTTCCCTTCTAAGCCCTGGCGTATCCCCAAATAACAGTTTACAACCACAATTGGGATGTTACTGTATTCAGGAGGAAGTGGGTAGCACATTTTCACATCCAAGTATTAACAATTCTATGAGTGAAGTGCTTGCTACACCCCTTAAAAATTCCTTTGGTGGTGTAGTTTACAAAATGTTGTCACTTTTTGGGGGTTTTCACTGTGAGGTTACCTCAGGGTCTCTTCAAATGCAACATGGTGCCCAAAGACCATTCCAGCAAAATCTGCCCTCCCCAAAACCATATGGCGCTCCTTGCCTTTTGTGCCCTGTCGCCCAAACAGCGGTATACGACCACATATAGGGTGTTTCTGCAAACTGCAAAATCAAGGTAATAAATATTGAGGTTTGTTTTGTTGTTAACCCTTGATGTGTTCCAGGAAAAAATAGATTAAAATGGAAAATCTGCAAAAAAAAAGTGACATTTTGAAATTTCGGCTCTATTTTGATTTTATTCCTGAGGAATACCTAAAGGGTTAACAGCATTTCTAAAAGCAGTTTTGAATAGTTTAAGGGGTGTCATTTGTAAAATGGGGTCATTTATGGGCTGGTTCTAATATGTAAGCCCCAGTGACTTCAGAACTGAACTGGTCCTTAAAATGTGGGTTTTGGAAATTTTCTTAAAAATGTAAAGAATTGCATCTAAAATTCTAAGCCTTCTAACGTCCTAAAAAAATTAAATGACATTTACAATATGATGGCAACATTAAGCAGACATATGGAGAATGTTAAGTAATAAATATTTTATGAGGTATCCCTTTCTGTTTTAAAAGCAGAGAAATTGAAATTTTGAAAATTGCGAATGTTTCAAAATTTTTGGTAAATTTGGGATTTTTTCCATAAATAAAAGGTGAAATATATTGACTCAAATCTATGACTGCCATGAAGTACAATGTGTCACGAGAAAATCTCAGAATGGCTTGGATAAGTAAAAATGTTCCAAAGTTATTACCACATAAAGTGATACATGTCAGATTTTCAAAAATAAGCCTGGTCACAAAGGTGCAAAATGGTCATTAAGGGCTTAAAGAAATAAAAAGAAACCAAAGGTTTTGTACCAGCAACTTGTGAGTATGACTTCTATTACTCACTCACATATAGTATTGGCACAATGAGGTAAAAAGAACACACAAGTCTGAATGTTTGAAAGACTGTTAGTGCCTGCAGGTCCCAGCACTGCAGCTACACTGATGTAAACGCTGAGCATCAGGCTACCAGTGTGCCCATGTTGCAAAACGACAACTCAGCATGCCTGACAGTCTCACAGCCTCAGCCATGGTAGAAGCCGGTTTCAACAGCGAGAGGTCGCCAGCATCCCTGGTCTAACATGACACTTGGGTGCCTCTTACCTCCCTTAAATGTGCCTGGAGATGTGTGGCATTCATCATCTGTTTCCGCAGGGCATTGTTCACAATAGAATGGTCATCAGTGGGGGATGTGGCGTCCACTTCTAAGCCTTTCTGTGACTCTTCCAGTCACTATATCTCTGTTGCAACCTGCTGATGACACTCTGTGACACTCTAAGCTCAGTTGCCACTTCCGTCTGAGAACATCCTGCTTGAAGCCTCGAAATGACAAGGTACTGTTGATCAATTGTTAGGTTTCGTCTTGGTCTCATTATGTCAAAGTGTGAACAGCATGATGAGGAGGACTGTTTAAATACCAATTCTAATTGAACCAGGACATTTATTGGGCGATTCATGGATCAAACACCTGTTGTGAATTTTGCCATTAAGCTCCTTGTTGGGGTACTTTCACACTTGCGGCAGAGGATTCTGTCAGGCAGTTCCGTTGCCGGAACTGCCCGCCGGATCAGTCTAACTGCATGACAACTGAAAGCGTTTGTAGACGGATCCGTCTCACAAATGCATTGCAAGAACGGATCCGTCTCTCCCCTTGTCATGCGGATAGACGGATCCGTCTTGTATTATTTTTTCGTCCTTCAGGTATTTCTCAATGCCGGATCCAGCACTAATACATTCATATGGAAATTAATGCCGGATCCGGCATTCCAGCATGTGTTCCGGCATTTTGGTCGGGGATAAAACCGCAGCATGCTGCGGTATTTCCTCCGTCCAAAACGACTGACAGTGACTGAACTGATGACATCCTGATGCATCCTGAATGGATTTCTATCCATTCAGAATGCATTGGGAGAAAACTGATCAGTTCTTTTACGGTATTGAGCCCCAACGACGGAACTCAATGCCGGAAAAGTTTGCCCAAGTGTGAAAGTAGACTTAGAGAACAGCAAATTGTGCAAAAAGTACAGAAACACTAAACAGTTGGACATGTGCATACACGAGTTTAGAGACGGTCACATTAAGTTCATCTATAAAGGTTAGAGTACAGTTTAGGTTCATCCTGAAATTTTACCCACAAGCCAAATATCCCTAACTTTAGTGTATGTTCCTCTGCTTAATATTACTTCTACAGGATCATACTTACAGCTTTATGTCACTATGATTCTGTAGAAGTAAGGTCAAGCAGAGGCACATAGCATTATAAATCATGATAATACTGTGCCATTCCTGCATGTCCAGAACGGAGGATCACGCCCATACTTGTGTGGAACAGCACTCAATTTTGTTGCACTTTTGTTTTATTTTTGTGCTTGTATCCTTTTGAATGAAACCTAACTACGTGTCAGGTTATGGATACTTTCACACTAGCGTATTGGATTCCGTTTGTGAGATCCGTTTCAGGGCTCTCACAAACGGTCCAAAACGGATCAGTTAAGCCCCAATGCATTCTGAATGGATAAGGATCCGTTCAGAATGCATCAGTTAGGCTCTGTTCCGCTTCTATTCTGTTTTGGAGGCGGACACCAAAACGCAGCTTGCAGCATTTTGTTGTCCGTCTGAAGAGGCGGAGCCTAACGGATCTGTTTTGAATTACAATGTAAGTCAATGGGGACGGATCCGTTTTCAATGACACAATATGGTGCATTTGAAAACGAATCCGTTCCCCATTGACTTTCTATGTAATTCAAAATGGATCCGTTTTGGACTTTGTCATTTTTCTTTAAAACTAATGCAAACGGATCTGTTCTGAACGGATACAAACGTTTGCATTATAGGTGCGGATCCGTCTGTGCAAATAAACAGACGGATCCGCACCAACGCAAGTGTGAAATGAACCCTTACATGTTCTCTACTGTTGGTCTGATTTGGATGAAACAAAGAGACACGTGTCCTTTAACCCCTGCAAAGGTGATCCAGAGCAAATATATATATAACGCATATGAAAAGTCTTTAGATCCTTTCACTTTTTTCACATTTTGTGGCCTTGTGCTAAAATTAAAAATAAATCAAGTTTTCCACAATATTGTGCACTCAAAACCCCATAATAAGAAAGTGAAAACAGAATGTTCAAAATCTCTGCTAATTTATTGAAAAGGAAAGAATATTGTATTTATATAAGTATTCAGACCCTTTACTCGTTAGTTAAAGTACCTTTGGCAGCGATTACAGCCTCTAGTCATCTTGGGTATGATGCCACAAGGTTTGCATGCCTGGATTTGGTGATTTTCTGCAATTCTTCTCTGCAGATCTTCTCAAACTCTGTCAGGTTGGATGGAGACCGTCAATGGACAGCCATTTTCACGTCTCTCCAAAAATTTTCATTGGATTTAATAAAGGGCTTTAGCTTGGCGAATCAAGGCCATTCATAGAGTTGTCTCTAAGCCATTCATGTGTTGTCTTGACTGTGTGCTTACAGTCATTGTTTTATTAGGAGTTAAAACTATGTCTGAGATTCAGAGCTCCTTGGATCAGGTTTTCATTTGAGAATATCTCAGTACGTTGCTCTATTCAGCTTTGACCAGTCTGACCACACTCCCTGTCCCAGCTGTTGGAAAACACCCCCACAGCATGATGCTGTCACCACCATGCTTCACTTTAGGCATAGTATTGGGCAAGTGAAAAGCAGTGTTGGTTTCCTCCAGACATCACATTAGAATTGAGGTTAAAAAGTTCAATCTTAGTATTATCAGACCATAGAATATTGTTTTTATCAGTTTGGGAGTGCTTGTGATGGCTAACCTCCGGCACTCCAACTGTGGTAAAACTACAACTACAGCTAAGCACACTTGGCTCTTCCCTTGGACCAGGTGTTTTTAATTGCCATTAGTCAGTTTAGGGTCTATTAATTCCTAGCATCTCTCAGTTGGATTTCCAGAGAGATATGACTGAGTGATCTATTTGCACCCGTTCACATTGTGCAGCAAGGTGCGGCGGCCATTGCTGCCTTGGTCCTGTGTTGGTGGAGTGGTGGGGCCCAGAGCCAGGGTGGCTTTTCTGCACAGTGGGGGCGCTGTGTGGCTACTGGGCCCTGCCCTCTGCTGGTGCGGTGCTGGGGCGCTGGTGGTCGCCGTACAGTGCTGCGCCAAAGTTAGAGTAGGTTCCCACTTGAAGAGGCAACCTTGTCGTGGTAAGTGGGCCTATGCCTTTTGATCAAACTGTATACCAATGCCTCATTTATGCACAGCATAGAATATATTACAAATTGGGCTGGGATGCCAGGTAATTATGATGAAGGACAGTCAAAAGCATAGTGTTGAGGAGGTGCGACCCAGCGTCACTCTCACATGTCGCATCACACTGGGGTCTGATAGTAGGGGTCACTTGGGAGACCAGAGCGTTTGTAAATGAGAGGGAGGTTGTCAACCCTAGGCTGATCCCGCCAAGAGTTTCCCTGATTTGTTACCAAAACGAAGAAGTTTTTCCTCCATGGACAAAAAGTGTGTATGACTGTCAAAGGGCAGTACTAGCAGTACCATACTTTTAGTCCATTGTGCTTTTATAAAGGTAACATAGGAGATCAATCTCTCTATAAGTACCACTTTAGCAGCAGCAGTCCAGTAGAAGGAAGGTTTTCCCAATGAGCAGCAATATCTCCCTCATACTCAAGCCACCATCCCTTAAGCAGGTTTATAAAAGCATCATCCTCTGCAAGATAGACTGGAAAACGCCATAAAATGTCAGACCTTTTGGGAATGTTATCATATATGGTGAGCAACATTGGGGTGTGGTCCAAAATGACCATATCGTGGATATGCATGCATCTATTACTCCACTGGCTAGAGAATTATGAATAAAAAGGTGGTTGATACGGGACTAACTGGAATGAACATAGTAAAAATCACGGATGGAAGGTTCTCCATGCGTCATGTAAGTGGCCGTTGGCAAGTAAAGGTGCTAAGCGTTTGTCTCTAAACCTTACGGATAAGGTCAGATTTGAGGGGTTTTTTTCTGTCCTCCACAGGAGATAAAACGGAGTTCTACTCCACTTATTATCTTATTATGGACCTCATCTGTTAGGAGGTTGGCCTCTAAGGAGCAAAAGAAGGCTGCATTATCTCCGTTAGGACCATAGAAATTGTATACACTCCATTTTTCACCTTTATGTTGAAATCTGATACACACCCATTTACCTTCCTGGGAATTAGTACAGACATCAATGAGGGAGAAGATGTTATGTGTGAGTATAATTACCCCGACCTCCTTATTGTTCTCTGGGGATGCCCCATAGACATATCCTACCCAATATTTGCCCAAACAGAGTCAGCAGAAGGTAAATGACATAATGTGTCTCCTGGAGCAGAACCATGTCCAGGCGAAGTCTTTTAAGAAGCCTGAGAACCATGGACCTCTGCGAGGCAGGTGATCGGAGTCCCTTGATACTCCAAGACACTATTTTCATGTCTGCTCTTTGAATAAAGATAAGAAGCCATTAAAAAAAAGAAAGGTAACCATATAGCTCCTCCCAAGATAAAAGATCTTGGTAGCTCAGGCCTGTCAAATGACATCTAAACTTGTGGCTATGAATAGTAGTACATGCCCTTTTCCTTGTTTGACATGGTAAAAAGTAGAACATGTTAATAAAGCCGTCCCCTGGGGTGCCTGTGAAAGATACCTTAAAACCTGTAGTAGCAATGTCCACATTTAAAATAAAAATAACTTCAAACCAGAATAATAAAAATAAGTAACACAATGACATCATGAGGATAACATAAGCACCTGCAATCAAATAACATTGGCAATAGGACCACCATATTTTTCTGGTTAAAAGAACAATATCCCCCCTCCCTCTCCCAAAGACCTTTAATAAAAGTTTCATCTAATGGCCTCAGGAACATCAACATGGGCAAGCCCGTCCCAGGACATAATGCAAACTAAAAGACTGGGACCAAGAATCAGAGGTACCCCAAGAAAACAAAATTAAAAAGTCACTGCACTCTGCCTTCTCCGGAATGGCGATGACTCTTCTTCAGATGTTGGCGAGACTTGGGAGAAGTGTAGACAATCTAGATTTGAAAGCCGTCTGGGAGAACCTCGGACTGGTGGGCTTGATTGGAGAATCATCAGATTCTGACTGTGGAGATTGAGTGTCCCCGGGAAGCGGAAGGCGAGGGAGCTTTGCGACCTGACAAGAAACACTCAGCCACCTCAGGTGATGTAAAGGTCTGCATTTCACCATCAGGTAGGAACACTCAGAGTGGCCAGATAATTCAGTTGAAATTGGATCTTTTGTCATATTAGCGAGGTGCAAAGGGTACTAAATGTGCATCTCTCCAGTGCCACCACTATTGAATAATCCTAAAAAACCAAGATTATTGCCCCTCTGAACTCCAGAGGTAATTTTTCTACGGCGTAAGGCTGCAGATACGCGGTATAAATCAGCAGTCTTAGTCCCTGGGAGTGGTAAAGGCGCGACACACGTCTCTACATCACAGCACCGGAATCGGAAGTTGTCACTACGATTATTATTGTTAGGCTATAAAATGTTCTTTATAGCCAACCAGTCAATTCCTGCAGTAAGGGCAGCATAGTGGCTCAGTAGTTAGATGTGATTTTCCCTTCCATTAATTAGGCAACATATGCATACATTTTGTATGTTCTCCCTGTATTTACATAGGATTCCTCCTACACTCCAAAAACATACTGATGGCCCTAGAGCAAGGGTGAACAACCTGCGGCCCTCGATACCATTCTGTGCGGCCCCTAACCATCCGGTAACATGCATTTGTGATTTGGTAAAACTTGCTAGAAGTTACTTTTTTTAACAACTCTTGGTTACTTTAGATTGTTAATTTGCTTCTGGTGTATGTCATTAATAAATTTGGCATAAATTATGACCACTTGAGTCACTTCAAAGTTTACAGAAAGTGTCTAACATGTCATTTTGTGGTACAAATTAATTCAGAATCTTTTCAAAAAAGACACAGTGCCAGAAAAAAGGGCCCAAATTACATTTAAAAAAATAAAGCAGGCGCAAGGTCCTTACCAAGTGTAAGCCTGTGTTTTCTTTCACTTGACTTGCTTTCTGCCTGGAGAATCAGGTCTTTCTCACTCAAACCTCTGGTTAATTATTGTACTTTGAATTGAGATTTGTGCAATGGAATCCCTATGAATAGTATTGGAGCACCCCCACCTCCTGAATGCAGAGGTTACAGGAAGGTAAAGAATGAAGATACCAAGCAGAGGGAGATGGCATTGAAGGATCAGATTTCAACATACTTATTTCACTGTTTTTGTCATCACTTATGCCTTTTTTTGTTTTTCAGAATTTGCTTATTGTAAAGGTTAAACATTACATCAAAACCTAAGCTGAAACAAACTTTATAGAGGTGTCCCTGAATGTTACAGCACATTTCCGCAGCCACAGTTGCAAAAACAACAGCAGACACCTGCAAAGATTAACTGCTCTGTACTATGCATCATTTACCAGCCATAGGAAAAAAACAATCTTTCTACTAGGAGAAAGCTAGATAAACTGAACGCACTAAATCTTCATTTTAGTTATGCTGGTGAGTAGAGAAAACCGTTCTGTTTTGTCTTTCCTTGGATAAACTACCTTTCTCTATTACATTTCATCTGCTCTCAACTACATACACAGTTATTAGCGTTACAGAATAAATAGCATTTGTATTAATACAGCAATTTTTACTATAAATATTTCAATATTTTTTGGTAATACTGTATTACAACCATCTCTGTCAGTCCCACAGAAGTGAATGGAGTGGCTATCATGCATATACTTTACTAACACACTCAGAAAGAAGACTCAAGGACCTCTGTTCTTGGGATTGCTGGGGTAGCCAGTGGTCAAACCCTTAAACAGATACTAATACCCTATTCAGTGGATAGGGGATAAGTGTTCTTTCGTGGAAAAAACCCTATATCAGTTACTACTGCAGCCTCTCTTTCTGAGAGACATCACTTTTTTATGTGCCATCTTTATAGCTGCATGAGGGCTTGATTGTTGTGGGATGAGTTGTATTTTCCAATGGCATTTTGCTTTTGAAACACGAGAATTTAATTGTTTCTTGAAGCTTAGAATTCATCATAGATCAGCAAAAACGCTTCTGTCATGATAATACAACCATCTGCATCCGTTATAAATGGATCCGGTTGTATTATCTTTAACATAGGAATGACTGATCCGTCATGAGCACTATTGAAAGTCAATGGGGACGGATCCGTTTTCTATTCTGTCAGAGAAAACGGATCCGTCGCCATTGACTTACATTGTAAGTCATGATGGATCCGTCTTGCTCCACATCCCAGGACACACTCAAAAAAGCTGCTTGCAGTGTATTTGTGTGCGTCATGGGAACGCAACCAAATAGAACGGAATGCATTCTGGTGCACTCCATTTTGTTCAGTTCAGTTTTGTCCCCATTGACAATGAATGGGGACAAAACTGAAAGCGTTTTCCTCCTCTATTGAGATCCTATGACGGATCTCAATAGCGGAAAGGGAAAGCGCTGGTGTGAAAGTAGCCTTAGAGTCTTGTGAAAACTCCCAGGCCTGACATAGTTGAATTCCTAATGAGCCCTGATTCCGACAGGGCTTAAACAGTAATGTAACACACACATTTTCACATAGACTGCACTAGTTTATTATTGCTGTCTATGGCATCTTAAAGTCCCTGGGGGTGGGTGAAGATAAAGTAAAAAAAAAAAGTTTTTAAAAACATCAAAAAGGCAAGATTTCAAAATTCAAATCATCCCTATTGACCAGTTCACATATAAAAATAAAGAACAAAACAGCACATCATTGGTCTCACTGCATAAGAAAATGCACTAATTATTAAAATATGAAAGTATTTATCCTGTACAGTAAACGCCAACATAAACAAAAATAAAAATGGCTGAACTACAACCTTTTGGTCGCTGTCCATCCCAAAAAAGTTAAACAAAAAGTGATCACAAAGTTGTACAGAACTCAAAATGTTATAAATATCAGTTATCAGTTTTGCAGATCATCCGTTAAAAATCCCTTACACAGGATGTCAGAATATAGCAATGCAAATTATTTTTTTTCAAAGTTTAATTTTTTAAAGCATTAATCACAACACATAATATATACCGTAAGTTTGGTATTGCTGTAATTATACTGAGCCACTTATTGCACAGTGAACACTGTAAAAACGAAGCCAGTAAAAGAATGGTGTTTTTCCCCACTTCTACCCCATTAAAGGGGTTATCCACTGATAGATCGTTATTATCGGATCAGCAGGGGTCTGAGCCCCGGCACCACCGCCTATCAGCGGTGTCAGGGAGCCACTGCGATCCTGGCAGGTTTTCAAGCACAGCCCTGTACACAGCTCAGCCCCTTTTACTAATAGGCCATGTAGCCGATGTATGGTGACGTCAAGGAGCTCCTGGTCTCTTCTAACAGCTGATCGTCAGGGGTTTTGGGAGTCGACCACCCTCAATCTGATATTGATGACCTATCCTGAGGATAGGTCATCAATAATAATTACTGGATAACACCTTTAATAATTTTTTCCAACTTCCCAAAACATTGTATGGAATATTAAATGGCCATTAGAAAAAACATTTTACCCTGCAAAAATAAGCCCTAATATGTCTATATCAATGAAGAAATAAAAAAAGTTATGACTCTCAAAAGGCAGGAAGTAAAAATGAAAATGGCTGTGCCAGGAAGGGGTTACATTTGATGTGTTGGAAGCGGGGAAAATGGGCAAGTACCAGAAGTGACTTAGAGAAGGTCAAGTTGTGATGGATAGACGATTGGATGAGAGCATCTTCAAAACAGCAGGTCTTGTGGGATGTTCCCCATATGCTGTGATGAGTACTTACCCAAAGTGGTCAAAGGAAGCAAATGGTGAATAGCAACATGGAAGCCCAAAACTCATGAATGCATGTGGTGAACGAAGGCTAACCCTCTTGGTCCAATTTCACAGAAGAGTCATTGTAGCACAAATTGCTCAAAAAGTTACTTCTGGCTATGATAGAAAGGTGTCAATACATACAGTACATCACATCTTACTGTGTATAGGATTACAATTCTACAAAACAGTCAAGAGTGCTCATGCTTACACCTATCCAGTGCTAAAGGCACCTACAATGGTCATGTGAAAATCGGAAGTGGACCATAGAACAATGAAAGAAAGTGGCCTGGTCTGATGAATAACATTTTCTTTTATGACATGTGAACGCCCGGTATTTGCATTGCTTACCTGGGGAAGAGATGGCACAAGGATGCACTATGGGTAGGCACACTGGAGGAGGCAGTGTCCTGCTCTGGGCAATGTCCTACTGGTAATCAATCATGTGAATGTTATTTTGACACGCACCACCTATTATAAGCGTTGTACATCTCTTCATGACAATGGTATTCCAGTATGATTTTGGACTCTTTCGGCAGAATAATGTGCATTGACCCACTGTAAAAATTGTTTAGGAATTGTTTGAGAAATATGACAAAGAGTTTAAGGTGTCAACCTGGTCTTAAAAATGTCTAGATCTCAACCTAATCAAGCATGTGTGCAAGAAATACAAGTCTGATCCATGGAGGCCCCACTTCTCTTCTTTAGGACTCATATAGCTCTGTCGCAGATGTCTTGGGGCCATATACCACAGGACACTTGCATTAGGGTGACCTACATGGCTGATCAGTGTATATGGTCTCACTGCAAACATTACACATTAGTGAAAAAATTGTAATTGAAGGGGTATTCCGGCTATAAGAGGTTATCTGCTATCGACAGGCACAGGGGATGACTATTAGATTGGTGTGGGTTTGACCTTTGGGACCGCCACTATTCATAATTACAGGGTCCCTGTACCCCCATCTTGCATGCATCATACCACTCCATTCATTCTCTATAGGTATGCCAGAGATAGCTGAGTACAGTGCTCGGCTATTTCCAGCATTCCCATATAGAATTAATCCTGTGCATAGGGGATAATCTCCTGTAATGTGGTTTTATGCTGGGGGTTCAGACCAGGATTCCCATTCAACTGAAATCTGCTAAATATTTGCAACACCAACAACAAGTCATGCTGTGGATGTTAAAAAATCCACAGGACATCCTAAGGTCTTTGTGGATTTTTTTTCTGTAAAATGCGAATAGGATTTTGAGTTGGGGGAGGGGGAGATGAAGTCTTTGCTGTGCCTGCTTATTTGGAGGGGAGTCCTGCTGTGATCACTAGTGGATGGAGGGCCCTGCTATGATTAGTGTGGTGGAAGGTCTGCAAAACTGGGGGGATGTCTGCTGTGACTTTTGAAGAACAAGAGAGGCTTCTTTAACCACTAGGGAAGTAGCAGATACCTGCTGTGACTACTAGGGACGTACAAGACCAATATGCTCTGACAACTGAATAAGGGCAGAAAAAACTTAAAAGCCAGTTAACGAGCAACTTAAACAGCAAAAAGATGCCAATCATCCCAAAAGCTATCCTTTACCAAGGGCAAAATGGCTGCTACAGATAACCAGGATTTGTATATAACTGCAGAGCAAATGTAGATAAGATAGACAATTGGTTTTGTGGCCTTCTCCCTGAACTTTCATGAAAACAAGAGGTCTTCTTCTATAAAGGAGATAACCAGTATTTAGCAAGTTTTCTCTAAAGGTGGATTTAGACGAGCAGATAATCTTTACAATTCGAACGCCAGTGATGGAAGATGGGCGAGAATCGTGGCATGTAAATTTGAACGACTAAGCACTCTGACAAAAAACGCTCGTTCAACGTCTCTGAAATTGCTCATGTGAACAAGGAGACTCATCGTTTGTCGTTAATGAATTGCATTATGCAAATGCACATCGTGTACGTTCTTGATGATAAAGCCCTGTGCAGGCAGGCGATATATTAACGATTATAAAATCGCAAAAAATAAAATAAATTTTACACCATAACCCTTTCATTTAAATACTAGTTGTCTGCTAGAACGTGCGGTCGGTAGTCGTTCGTGTCAGTGATCGTTTAAACCAGGGATGCTCAAACTGTGGCCCTCCAGCTGTTGTAAAACTACAACTCCCACCATGCCCTTCTGTAGGCTGATAGCTGTAGGTTGTCCGGAAATGATGGGAGTTGTAGTTTTGCAACAGCTGGAGGGCCGCAGGCTGAGCATGCCACGATTATCTGCTCGTCTAAATCCACCTTAACTCATCACCCCATTGCATGCACTACTGCTATACCTGAATGTCTGTGGGAATAGAATGGCAATTACAAATGCTCATTTCTACAATCTCCTTCTTTGAACAACACTCATTTTCAGTAGTTTTAGAGATTATAAGCCATTGCGAGAAGGGTCCTCCCACCTCTGTACCAGTCTGTCACTGTTTTTGAACTGTATTATATATGTAAACCACTTTTCGTATGTAGAACACCCTGGAAATTAATAATAATTAAAGGGGTTGTCTCACTTCAGCAAGTGGCATATATCATGTAGAGAAAGTTAATACAAGGCACTTACTAATGTATTGTGATTGTCCATATTGCTTCCTTTGGTAGCTGAATTCATTTTTCCATCACATTTGTTTTTCAGTTTTCATTTCCATGGTTACGACCACCCTGCAATCCAGAAGTGGTGGTCGTGCTAGCACACTATAGGAAAACGGAATGGCCTCCCTGGTGGCCAGGACCATAGGAGTTCACATAGGCTGATGCTTTTTCCTATAGTGTGCAAGCACGGCCACCAATCCTTGATTGCAGGATGGTCATAACCATGGAAATTAAGTGTATAATGTGATGGAAAAACAAATCCAGCCAGCAAAGGAAGCAATATGGATAATGACAGTACATTAGTAAGTGACTTGTAGTAACTTCCTCTACATGATAAATGCCATTTGCTGAAGTGAGACAACCCCTTTAATAATGCTGATATTTTGTTCAGTTGTTCAATACTTGGTTGTGCCATGGCAATGGCTAAAATGTTCAGCCACAGTTTTCTATCCCTGTGCAGCTTCATGAACACGAACAATTTAATTTCTGACCTTATTGTGAATTGTTTCTACAAATCATTACCATGACAATAAGTCTTTTTGATATTGGAAATGGCCCTTCAGTTTCATAATTTCACACCTGATAGTCATCAACATGTGCTGTGAATGTCTAATTGGGAACTCTAACACCTGAAATCCAGGCAACTGCATAAACTGTAGCCATGCTGACTGAACCATGGTGGTCTCATAGAACAGACATTACAAATCTTATGCAGAACACTGCGAGAGATAAAACAAATCTAAGAATAAGTACACATGCAATACAGTCGGAAAGTCTTCTGATCCTTTCACTTTTTATGTTGTAGCTGGAAAGTTTGAAATCTTTGCTAATTTATTGAAAAGGAAAAAACTATAAAATATTGCATCAGGGATGGATTGGGAACTCCAAATAGCCATATGTTGTAGGTAGGGCCAAACTAGTAAAAGGTGGGGCCAAGTCAAGGAGTTTGGGTCAACGGACCACTAGGCATGGTTCACACAGCACATTCACACAGTGTGAATACACAACAAAATCAAATACTCCTTTGAGTAATACAAAATATTCAGGTTATATTAAATGCAGGCTCAGTATATATAAAGTTAAAGGGATTTTCTGGGTTCAGAGCTGAATCCGGACATATCCACATCTTCCCCCCTCCCGCCCCGCTCATATGAGGATTGGAGTATTTGATGCTCTCCTTTGCCAAGTGCTGAATCGTGAAGGGCAAAGGCATTTTTAGGAGATCCAGTGATGTACTGGACTCTCCATAGAGACTGCTAGGCAGAGGCTTCCGCTCAGCAGTGAGCCCGGTGACGTCACCGGCACTAATGGGAAGTCTTTAGAGCTGCCCTAGCCTGTAAAACGGCTAGGGCAGAGCTAAAGCCCACCCATCAGAGACGGTGACGTAACCGAATACACTGCTGGGCGGAAGCCCCTGCCTATTAGTGTGCCAAAAAAATAAATAAAATAGGCCTTGCCCTAAACGATACAGAGCAGGGCAAGGGAGAGCATCAGAGCATGAAATGCTCCAATGCTCATATCAGGGGAGCCGGAGGGGGTGAAGATAGGGATATATCCAGGTTCAGCTCTGAACCCGGACAACCCCTTTAAGTATATACAGGGCGCAGTGTGCCACTTTATATTGTTATTTACTGGGCCTGGATCTAATAAAACCTGAATATTTTTAATTAATTCAAGAAAGTACTGTGGACTATCCTTTTGATGACATGTGGATATGGCACGTTCTCCATTGGCACACTCAAATTGTATTTTTGAACACCAGGTCACCTGACTGAGCCCCTCCTGCACTGCCTGTACCCCCTGCCCTGATGATGAGAAAGCTGGCTGGCCTGGGCTCCAGAACACAAGAGGAGGTATGGAAGAAGTCAGCACAACATCAGAAGTGTGCTGACACTGGGAGTGGAAGAAGCCTCAGGTACTCTGGCACCCAGAGGGCGGTCTAGTAGTTAAAGGGGTTTAAGCTGGTTTTCACAGACCCCACAGCATGGCCAAACTTAATTATACTTACCTGGTCCCCGCTGCTGGGTTCCAACTCCATTGCTCCACCGCTGGCTCTGCAATTCCCAGGTGTGTCCACATCAACATCCGTTTTGACGAAGGGTACGTGACCGCTGCAGCAGCCAATCACTAACATGCAGCATGGGTGTCACATGACCGTTGCTCATAGAAAATAATGCAGAAAATACTGCTCATAGAAACTCCATTCTAGTGGACTCCCTACAGAAGAGGTTCCACCCACCTCCAACATACAGTTTCATGTAAATAATATCACTCCCCTCCCTCCAAAATACAGTCCCATGTAAATAACATTGCCCTCCTACCTTCAGCTCCTCCAGCATGCAGCCCATGTAAATAATATCACTCCCCTACCTTCAGCTCCTCCAGCATACAGCCCATGTAAAGAATATCACTCCCTTACATTCAGCTCCTCCAGCATACAGCCCATGTAAATAATATCACTCCTCTACCTTCAGCTCCTCCAAAATACAGTCCCATGTAAACAACATTGCCCTCCTACATTCAGCTCCTCCAGCATACAGCCCATGTAAATAATATCACTCCCCTACCTTCAGCTCCTCCAGCATACAGCCCATGTAAATAATATCACTCCCCTACCTTCAGCTCCTCCAGAAAGCAGTCCCATGTAAACAATATCACTCCCCTACCTTCATCTCCTTCTACATACAGTCCCATAAATAGCATCACCCCCCTACATATACAGTACTAACATACTACAACCCACTCCTCAGTCTTCACCACACCACTGTGCACTCATGTTCCCTCTGTAATCTGGGATGCCTTACCCATTTGTCCACATGACTCTTGGCTTCTTTCGGTGACATCAGGAGCAACTCCATTCTAGACACCACCCAGTAATTTTCTATATCTATCCTGCCGCCAGATGTAAAAGGACCTAGTGGCAGACGGCCTATTGTTGGAAGCTGGACTGGCAGCATCATAATGACATCGCAGCAGGGTGAACTGCAGCACAGCGCACTCACTGAAAAAAAACTGTGGCCGCCGTTGACCTGCTGTGATGTCATTATGACCGATGGCATGACAATAACATTGCTGCAGGACCGCTAGCAGCACATTGTATGTATTGCAGTGAAAGTGCTGGGCCGTGGGCAACCCTGCTCCAATGTCATTTACATGCAACAATGTGTGAAGTGGGGGGTGCCGCTGGCCCACAGCATAGTGGAGGCAATAAGCTGTATTGCACTGACATAACTATATCAGACTCCTTACATAGTACTTGGTAAAGAGCTCTTTTAGCAGAAGTTACAGCCTCACAGTCTTCTTGGGTATGATGCCACAAGGTTTACACACCTGGATTTGGGGATTTTCTGCCATTCTTCTCTGCAGATACATTCAAGCTCTGTAAAATTGGATGCGAACCGTCAGTGTACAACCATTTTCAGGTCTCTCCTGGGATGTTTGATTGTATTCAAGTCAGGGCTCTGGCTGGGCCACTGAAGGACATTCAGCGTTGCCACTAAGCCAGCCCTGTGTTGTCTAGGCTTTGTGCTTAGGGTCATTATCTTGATGGAAGGTGAAACTTTTGCCCAGTCTGAGGCAGTCTTGGGTTGTACTGGGTATCGAAGTCTCAGTACTTTTTGATACTTTGATACCCGGTTGAACACGATACCAGGATTGGTGTTTTTCTGATAGCGCGGCTTTGTATCAGTTACTATCAGAGATCATGGTGCACGCACATCGCAGCATGCGCCGTGTTCTCATGAACGGTCACACACTGGAGAAGGAGGCAGAGCGCCCCTCCCTCCTCACTGTGTGCAGCCGCCCACTGCCATCAATGAAAAAGGCCAAGGGCTTGATTGGGGGGTGTCAGCGAGGGAGAGGGCAGAATAGGAGGGCAGGGGAGAGAGAAACTCACCACGTCTGCGCAGTGCTGGAAGCTGAATAGTTAAAGGACCTTTGATGATGTCATCACCATGTGACCAATAACATCCAATTGTTACTGATCACATCATCAAAGTTCCTTTAACTTTTCAGCATCTAGGAAGTTCACACTGCAGGAGCTTTCCTGCAGTTTTTAGAGGTATATGCTTTATGTTGTGTGCTGTTGTGTGAGGAACATGGTTTTATTACACTAGTACAGGGCTGGCCAACCTGCGGCTCTCCAGCTGTTGTAAAACTACAACTCCCACCATGCCCTGCTGTAGGCTGATAGCTGTAGGCTGACTGGGCATGCTGGGAGTTGTAGTTTTTCAACAGCTGGAGAGCCGCAGGTTAGCCATCCCTGCACTAATACCTCCATGTGCCTCATATTATTAACAAGTGACACCATCATGTCCTCATATAATGGGCAACATGGGGTTGATGATGGTGTCACAATTAATATGAGGCACATGGAGGTTTAAATTTAATAACGCTATATGTCTCCCCTTAACCTTTTAACACATAATAATGCAAATGTATGGCATTTGTGCAAGGAATTGTATGGAGCAGGTTGCTCCATATGCGGTGGGTGCTGGCTGTATAATACAGCAGGCACCTGGCCACAATGACGGGGTATGGCAATCACGCCGAAACCGGTCAATCAACCCCTCAGATTCCTCATGCGGCATCTATGAGGTTAGAGCCCCTGTAGTTAAATTGCGTGCCTCCGTTCTGTTACCATGACAGCCTGGAAGCTGCAAAAGGTTCCCAAGCTTGCCATGGTAACCTTCCTGCTAAGCTGTGTACGAGGCACAGCTTAGCAGGGAGTGTGTCAGAATCCCATTCACCCTAATAGATCTATATTGGGGTGAATGGGACAAGGATTCAAAAGATCAAAAAAACAAACAAAACAGAAATACTAAAAGTTTAAATTACCGTCCTTTACCAATTTTATATATAGAAAATATAAACAATAAAAAAAAAATCAGGTATCACCGCATCCAAAAATGTCCTAAATACTAAAATATAAAAAAAATGTTCCTGCACGGTGTACGCCGTAACAGAATAATAATAAAAAAAAACACGCAGTTTGCAATTTTTCTTAGTCACCTTGTTTCCCCAAAAAAGATGCATAACAGTGATCAAAAAGTTGTAGGTACCCCAAAAATGGTACCAATAAACACAAGCCATCATACAGCTCTGCAGACCAAAAATAAAAGTCAGGTTTATAAGTAATAAAACAAAATAAAAACTATACAAGTTTGGTATTGCCGTAATTGTATAGAGATGGCAACATGAGATTAATATGTGGTTATTTTTTGTGGGAAGTTTTTTTTTGCGTGGTATCGAATAGTATCGAGTATCAAAATATTTTTTCCTTGTATCGCATTTTGGTATCGTGACAACCCTATGCTAGATAAGGTTTTCATTAAGAATATATATGCATTTTGTGCCATTCAGCTTTCCCTCAACCAGTCCCTCAGACCAGTCTCCCTGTCCTAGCCGCTGAAAAATACCCCCACAGCATGATGCTGCCACCACCATGCTTCACTGTAGTGATGGTATTGAGCAGGTCATAAGCAGTGCCTGGTTTCCCATAGACATGATGTTTAGAACTGAGGCCAAAACGTTCAATCTTGGTTTCATCAGACCAGAGTATCTTGTTTCTCACAGTATGAGGGTCCTTTAGGTGCTTTTTTGCAAACTCCAGGAGGACTTTCATATGTCTTTTACTAAAGAGAGGCTTCTTTCTAGCCCCTCTACCATAACGCCCAGTTTGGTGGAATGCTGCAGAGCTAGTTGACCTTTTTGGAAGTTTCTCCTATCTGCACACAGGATCTTTGGCGCTCAGCTGGAGTGACCATTGGGTTCTTGGTCTCATCTCTTACCAAGGCCCTTTTCCCTTGATAAACGTAATCCTCCTTGTTCTAAACATCTTCCATTTCAGAATTATGGAGGTCACTGCATGCCTGAGAACTTTTAGTGCAACAATTTTTTTTGTACATTTCTCAAGATCTGTGACTCCACACAATCCTATCTCTGAGCTCTACAGGCAGTACTTTCTTCCTCATGGTTTGGTTTTTGCTCTGATATGATTTGTGATCTATGAGACCTTATATAGACAGGCCTGTGTCTTCCCATATCATGTCCATTCAACTGAATTTACCACAGGTGGACTCCAATCAAGGTGTAGAAACATCCACAAGTCTGTGGCACCAGACTCTTTATTAAAACACTTAAAGGGGTTATCCAAGATATATTAAGTTAATCCAAACTTCTTTATCGATATATATAAAACATTTTTGTAATTCTGACTTACTTAATAAATAACGCACCGTCTACATTGTGCAGAATGTTGACTATTTGTGCACTGACGTCATCCTGCTATGACTCTCCGTCTTCAGTCAGCACGGCTCTGGTAAGGATCGCGCATGCGCGATCCTTACCAGAGCTCGTGCTGACAGGATTCACAGTGTTCAGGCTTTGGAGCCCGCCCTTCTGGTCTCTGCTCTATTAGCGCGACTTCTAGTAAGGATCGCGCATGCGCGATCCTTACCAGAGCCGTGCTGAATGAAGACAGAGAGGCAGAAGGGGCGGGCTTCAAAGCCTGAACGCTGTGGAATCGTCAGCACGGCTCTGGTAAGGATCGCGCATGCGCGATCCTTACCAGAGCCGTGCTGAATGAAGACGGCGAATCAAGCAGGGTGACGTCAGTGCACAAATGACAACATTCTGCAGAATGTAAACGGTGCATTATTTTTAAAGTAAGTCAATTACAAAAATGTTTTATATATATCGATAAAGAAGTTTGGATTAACTTAATATATCTCGGATAACCCCTTTAAGTCCATGCAAAATTTTAGTTTTTACTTTTTTATAAATTAGCAATTGTTTCTAAAATTATGTTTTCACTTTCTGATAATAAGGTACTGAGTGCAGAATAATTAAGAAAAACAACTTTTTTTTCTCTTTTTTTTAGCACAAGGCTGCAACATAACAAAATGTGAAAAAAGTGAAAGGGTCTGAATAGTTTCTGAATTGATTGTGTGTGTATTCTATCTATCAAGAAAAGTAGCGAGATTAAACAAATGGCAGCCTGTATTCTGCTGATAATTTTCAGAGCTATGGTATGGAATTTCAAATCATATCTGCTCTGCCTTATCATCAGACTATTCCTACCTATTTAAGAGCAAATAATGTAATCAGGAGTATATTAGGAATTGTCTCCTAAATATTATTAGTCTGTAATAAAGCCAAACAGGGGCGTAACTATAGGGGAAGCGGCTGCTTTGGGGCCCTGACCCAGAGGGGGCCCATCCAAGAGGAGGAGAAGTACTAAAAGATTTTGTCAGGGCCCCTCAACAGTATTACACAATGAAATTATATACAGTGGCAGTACAGACAGTGTAGAAAACGGATGGAACAGCTGCCGGGCCTGGTCTGAGAGAGCGATCTTTACTAGCCACAGGAAAGGGGGCGGCATGAAAGGAAGGGGTTGTGAAAAAATTACTGGGGGAGGAGGACCCATTCAAAAATTTGCTGTGGGGCCCAGTCATTTCTAGTTACGCCACTGAAGCCAAACCTACGCTTTAGAAGAATTGTCAAAACCAAAGCCCCCGTTTTCCAAGCTCATCAATGGGAGACATGTAGATAACCTCCGTTTGAGGAATCATGTATTACATTATGCCTATTTTATATAACTGGACCAATACAATGTTCAGCAGCTCTATGCTTTGTCTCACAGAGTAGGGTGCCGAGGGGCAGGGCTGTGGAGTCGGTAGATAAATTGTCCGACTCCGACTCCTCAGATTTTGAAACTTCCGACTCCGACTCCTCGACTCCGACTCCTCTGTATTTAATATGCAAATACGAAGCTGTTCCACCAAGTTCTTCTAATCTCCTCTAGCACAGAGAGGTAGTTGAGCAGAAGCTGCTGCCTTCTCCTTTGTGTGCTGATCTTCTGCTGAAGATAGAGCAGTGGGAGGATCCAGGAAGGGGCAGGGGAAGGGGCATTTATTTTAAAACATGATTTTCCTAGTAGAATCCCATAGTCATGTTTAAAATTTAAGCTAACAATCTGAGTTTACATGTTTTATAGCCTTAGCTGAAGGATAGCAGATTTTCAAATGGTTTACAGCTTCAGTCTTGAACTATTGACTATCCATTCCCTTCAAATGAATTAATAAGTTGGGGGCACACCTAATATATAAGCGGGAGTGCTGGTTAAGGTGTAAATAAATAATCAAGACAAAACAACCTTAGAGCACCATATAAAGCAACCGCACATCCCATAAAGTTAGATCAATTTATTGAAACACAGAAAAAATGACAAAAACCATCATAGACAAATGTTAAAAATGGATCCACCATATTGGTCCCATTAGGAACAATAAGAATAAAAGACTACACAGCTGACCAGGAAGCATAAGTATAGCATGAATGATATATAACAAAGATAAACCTCCTCAGATAATGAGAATCAAAAACATCAATACAACAATCATTATAGCCTCACATAGCAGCGTGTAGTTAGGGTAGAGCCCCTAAGGGAAAAACCTGACGCATATCGCCATTCCTGGCTTCCTCAGAAGTTCTGGTGAATTGAGTCAACAGTGTTCCTTATAAATGTTACATAATTATCAAATACTTAATGGACACCTGATACATGTATAATTAATTAAGTACTTAAAAGATCGGGGGCTGTCTGTAAAAAGTTACGGTTTTACATACCATAGGTCAAACATGCGGTCTACATGAGGCCCGGCGTCTCATGCGAACTGCTGCGCAGGCGTCAATAACATTGCCGGCGGAAGGAGCATTTGCGTTCCAACCAACCGGATATGCGTGTCAGAGGCCCGGAAGTCGAACAGAGCTTATGCGTTCCAAACACCGGAAGAGTCAAATACGGCTGCGAAAACCATAGTTCAAGAGCGCCAACTGCCCCATCATTAACCGCAATGCCGTGATGAACTCCCGATGCTTGGACTTTAAACATGATCATTGGAAAACAATAAGATACCAACAGAATCGTGATACAAACGTGAAAAATACATAAAACATATCAAAAATAACATGATATTGTAATTGGATAACACGTGATCATTAATTATAATCCCAAACCAAGAAATGAAAAATAAATAATAAATAATTAACCCTTGATCCAAATTGTGCAAACAACATTCAAAGAATGTATATATATAGCCATATCATGAACCCTAGACCATGAATGTTCATTCATTATACAATACAATTATCAATTAAATAAATATTTATATGTGATGTCAAGATTAACTTTTTCAACTTGTTATTGTGTTTATTGATATTATTTTATATAAATTATTATTTATTATTCATTATCTTTTATATATAGTCATTGTTATTATATTCTTTATTAATTTATTTATTTTTATATATTTTATTAATTTTATATTTTTTATATTTTAATTTTTATTATTTATTATTTTTTATTTTTTATTTATTATTTTTGATTATTTATTTTTATATTTTATTATAATTTTTTATATATTGTTTATGTCTATATTATTTACACTTCATAATACTTTTTAATATTTTGTAAAAAAAAAAAAACAAAAAAAAAAAACATATAAATATATTATTATATTTAAAATTTATAATAATATTTTTCTATTTTTTGTATTTTTATTACTTTCTGTATCTACTTAATAATTGACTATACCTTACAAATTCATATCAGTCTACAGTTCATAATAGGACGAATTCATACTTGATATATCGTATACCATATACCCAGTAATTCATTATTAGTTTTTATGATGAAGGATGGTTGCACCATTGGATCAAGGGAAAAAAAAAAAAAAAAAAAAAAATTTGTGATGTGACAATAATCTCATAAATTGAATAATAAATTAAATAAATAAATAAAATCTTCATCTGTGTTGTGAATCCCCAATCTTCAAGTGGGATGTCGTCGGACAATGTGTAGTGATGAAATCAAAACAAACGGTGCACATCGAACTCTGAAAAAACAAAAGCAGTGAGTATCCGTGCTAGATTACGTGTAAAATCCTGTGAAAGTAAGTTCTTCATTAAGTCCAATCGGTGTCATAGTACCCAAATTAAAAATCCACCTAGCTTCAGATTGAAGCAACCTATTTGATACTTTTGTCCCCCTAATGTCTGATTTGGCATGCTCCAGGCCAATAACCCGAAGGCCATGGTAACGACCCCCATGAAAATCTAGGAAGTGAGCAGCAACACTAGTGAGGGGTTTCTCACCTTTTTCTTTATCCCGTGCTGCTAATCGTATATTCGAGATGTGTTGCTGGATCCTCTTCCTTAATTCCTGGGACGTCTGTCCAACATATAGTTTCAAACATGGGCAAATCAATGCATAAACAACATTTTTAGTACGACAGTTGACGTAATGTTTGAGACGGATCCTTCTATCCTGTGAACATTCAAAATTGTCAGTATTACTCATAAATTGGCATACATTGCACTGGCCACAAGAATAGGTTCCCTTTAGAGGCCCCCTACCCCCCGTGCGTACAGATTTTGTCTGTCTTTGAAAGTGGCTACGAACCAATTTATCCTTTAAATTAGGTGCTCTGCGTGCGATTATTTTTGGTTCCACATCAATATACGGTGTCAATCTCTCATCCATCTGTAGAAGGAACCAATGTGTTTTTAATATTTTGTATAAATCGGGCCACTGGTTATTATAGCAAGTGATCAAACGTACTTTCTTCTGGTGGTTAGGTCTCAACTGGGGTTTCAGTAGTTCTTTTCGGTCAGAATCTTTCGCCCTTTGATAGGCTTGTGAAACAATCTTTTTTGGGTAGCCCCTTCCACGTAAACGACAAGAGAGATCCTGTGAGGCTGTCCGGAAGTCATCCATATTTGTACAATTGCGCCGAAGTCGCAGAAATTGTCCCGTGGGTAAGCCCTTTCTCACATGAAATGGATGGAAACTCCCAAAATGTAGCAGACTGTTTGTGGCAGTGTTTTTCCGAAATAAAGATGTAACAATCCGTGATCCTTGTAGACTCAATTTCAAATCCAAGAAGTCAACTTCCTTATCTGAGATATTATACGTAAGGAAGATTTTGTTGGTATTACAATTAAGTTCCTTGAGAAACATCTCACATGATTCTCGTGAGCCCTGCCAAAAGAAGAGTATGTCATCAATAAATCTATACCAGCCCACCACGATCTTTTAAGTACTTCCGGGCCTCTGACACGCATATCCGGTCGGTTGGAACGCAAATGCTCCTTCCGCCGGCAATGTTATTGACGCCTGCGCAGCAGTTCGCATGAGACGCCGGACCTCATGTAGACCGCATGTTTGACCTATGGTATGTAAAACCGTAACTTTTCACAGGCAGCCCCCGATCCTTTAAGTACTTAATTAATTATACATGTATCAGGTGTCCATTAAGTATTTGATAATTATGTAACATTTATAAGGAACACTGTTGACTCAGTTCACCAGAACTTCTGAGGAAGCCAGGAATGGCGATACGCGTCAGGTTTTTCCCTTAGGGGCTCTACCCTAACTACACGCTGCTATGTGAGGCTATAATGATTGTTGTATTGATGTTTTTCTATCCATTCCCTTCACTTATACAAGTGTCTCCAGTCCTTAATCAGTTATCAGTGAGAGGCGAGGATAACCATGGGTTCCCTGTAACAGCAGACCACAAGACAATGGAAAGTGTAAGTATTGCCACTCCTTAAAGGGACACTGACAGGCTGATTTTCCAGCTAAAGATATATATATACTGGTATTCATCAGAGAATTAGGAATAAAACTATACTAATGTTACCCCCCAGTTAAGCTGTACTTGTGTTTAAAAAACATTTTAATCTGTATGCAAATTCACTATCTTTGTGCCCAATGGGGCAGCGTCTCCTGCGGCTTTGTGCCCAGCCGCGCCCGGTACAGCTTCCCAGCGCTGTTCCCCTCGTTATTATTCACTGCACTGGCCTTTTTTTTCAGGCTAGCCGAACGCTGAATTCCTGCCCAGGCGCACGTGTAGAGTGCTGGCAGCAGCCTCGTCTGGCTATGCTGAGGCTGTGCCAGCTTTCTCTCTTCCTCCTCGCTACCTAGTCCTGTCTAGTGCTGCCAGTACTCTACATGTGCGCCTGCCCCCTTGGGCACAAAGGTAGAGAATTTGCTTATTGATTAAAACGTTTTTAAACACAAGTGAAAACCTCAACTGGGGGTAACAGTCGTCTAGTTGTATTCCTAATCCTCTGATGAATACCAGCAGATATATCTTTAGCCGGTAAATCAGCCTGTCAGTGTCCCTTTAACTGCATAGTAAAGCATATGAAAAGCTTCTTCACGGTCACTTAACGTCTGTGTTTAGCACTAACTTGACGCACTGCATGCATTGGCCTTTATTCTTACAGTAGAGAAGTAATTAATTATAACTTTATCTGAATTGGGACATTTAAACTTGCTTTTTTTTTATTCAAATTTTTTTATTCCAATTTAAATCTAGTAGGAGTCGGAGTCGGTCCATTTTTTGCCGACTCCGACTCCAGGTACCCAAAATTGCCTCCGACTCCTCGACTCCGACTCCACAGCCCTGCCGAGGGGACAACGCCCCTCACCAGTGGCATACATAAAGAAGTACGGACCCCATAGCAAGGATCAAACCAGGCCGCCCACACCCTTTTCAATGACCCTTGGGCCATTTCTCCACTGCTTCATTCACTAAAAGTTGTTTCTATAGAGGGTAGAGTCCTGACCAAGTTTTGAGCTCCAGTAGAAGAGATAGTCTCAACTAAGACTGGGCCCCTATTGCCCATAGCGGCCACGTAGCAGTCGCATGGTCTGCTGCTATGGTAGTCACGCTCATGCCCCTCACTATAGCTTTCAACAAGAGTTGTCTAGTTGGGATCAACTTTTAAGTACACTCTTTCAGTGATACACATACAGTCATACTTATCTGACACCTTTGAGCTGACAGATCACCCATGAAGAACATTTCTGCTGTGCTGCATTGGCACTCCTATGGGAACAGTGACTAGCTCTCTGCCTGATTATACTACACAGAAATATATCAAATGCAATGAATGGATCTTTTTGAAACAAGATAAGGGTTTGGTAAACAGCTATGTTTTATTAATGGTAACACTGGGAGAGCCCCCTAGTATATTATGTTAGGAATACGTTCCTGTACTCTCATGTTTGAATGCATGTAGGGATGCGCTTATCAGTGCAGTAACCTATTTCACATGCATCTGGACTGCAAAAAAATCTGAATCTTGATTTCCAATTACCTCTGGAGCAATAGTACAACCTAAGCGTCACAGCCAATTTATAGTTACGCAATCTTCTTACTGTACATTCTCATGAACATGGCTTTCTAGAAATTTAAAGCAAAAGATCACATTTGGTAAGAACATGCAAAAACTATGTAAGGTTTCGTTCACATCAGTGTTAGGATCATCTGTAGCAGATTCTGTTAAAAATGCTAGGCAACTGGGAAAATGCCAAGCCCTATGGCAGAAACCCGATGGACCCCTATACAGTCCAATGAACTGCTGTGCTTTTTACATTACATTTTCTCATTTTTGAATTTTGTTTTGTGCATTTTTTTAATAAAAGTTGTCTTAAAAGGGTTGCATCATGAAACATATTCTACATTTCTCAAACCAGTACCTGGATCTAAATACTTTTGTAATTGCATGTAATTCAAAGCTTAGTATACCAGTGAGCTATTTAATGAAGTATATCTGTATAGCGCCACCTGCTGTTTGTTATTTTTCTTATTTCTTTCTCCATCTCACTTTGCTGGGCGAATATGCTCAGTTTACAGTGGGTACGGAAAGTATTCAGACCCCCTTACATTTTTCACTCTTTGTTAAATTGCAGCTATTTGCTAAAATCTTTTAAGTTCATTTTTTTTTCTCATTAATGTACACACCGCACTGCCAGGCTATACATGAAACAGACGATCAGAAGCAGTGGAGCACTGCCAGGCTATATATACATGAAACAGACAGGATCAGAAGCAGTGGAGCACTACCTGGCTATATATATACATAGAACAGACAGGATCAGAAGCAGTGGAGCACTGCCAGGCTATACATGAAACAGACTGGATCAGAAGCAGTGGGGCACTGCCAGGCTATACATGAAACAGACAGGATCAGAAGCAGTGGAGCACTGCCAGGCTATACATGAAACAGACTGGATCAGAAGCAGTGGCGCACTGCCAGGCTATATATACATGAAACAGACTGGATCAGAAGCAGTGGAGCACTGCCAGGCTATATATACATAAAACAGACTGGATCAGAAGCAGTGGAGCACTACCTGGCTATACATGAAACAGATCGGATCAGAAGCAGCGGAGCACTGCCAGGCTATACAGTTGTGTTCAAAATTATTCAACCCCCACTGAAATTGAGTGTTTTGGCCAGTTTGACATTGATTTTGATCATTTCAGTCATCTTGTTTACAATTAAATCAAAGAGGCACTTGTAAGTCAGACAAATATAACATAACATTTATAATGAAATAACCACAAATCTCTTTTCTGTGCTCACATCATTATCAGTTTTATTCAACCCCCAAGTGACATTCAATCTTAGTACTTAGTACAACATCCTTTTCCAGTTATAACAGCTTTTAAACGTGAAGCATAGCTTGACACAAGTGTCTTGCAGCGATCTACGGGTATCTTCGCTCATTCTTCATGGGCAAAAGCCTCCAGTTCAGTCACATTCTTAGGCTTGCGCGCTGCAACTGCTTTCTTTAAGTCCCACCAGAGGTTCTCAATCGGATATAAGTCTGGTGACTGCGATGGCCACTTCAAAATGTTCCAGACTTTAATCTGCAACCATGCTCTAGTGGACTTGGAGGTATGCTTGGGATCATTGTCCTGCTGAAAGGTCCAACGTCTCCCAAGCCTAAGGTTTGTGACGGACTGCATCACATTTTCATCCAATATCTCCTGGTACTGAAGAGAATTCATGGTACCTTGCACACGCTGAAGCTTCCCTGTACCTGTAGAAGCAAAACAGCCCCAAAGCACGATTGACCCCCCGCCATGCTTCACAGTAGGCAAGGTGTTCTTTTCTTCATAGGCCTTGTTCTTCCTCCTCCAAACATAGCGTTGATCCATTGACCCAAACAGTTCTAATTTTGTTTCATCAGTCCACAGAACACTATCCCAAAATTTTTGTGGTTTGTCCACATGACTTTTGGCATACTGCAGTCGACTCTTCTTATTCTTTGGAGACAGCAAGGGGGTGCGTCTGGGATTTCTGGCATGGAAGCCTTCATTACGCAGTGTGCGCCTTATTGTCTGAGCTGAAACTTCAGTACCCGCATCTGACAAATCTTTTTTCAGTTCCTCAGCAGTCACACGGGGACTTTTCTCCACTTTTAGTGCTTCAGGTAGCGCACAGCAGTCGAAGTCAGCATCTTCTTTCTGCCACGGACCAGGTAGCGTTTCAACAGTGCCCTTTGCCTTGAATTTGCAGAATGATGCTTCCTATGGTGTGCTCTTGGTATGTTTAACATCTTTGCAATCTTCTTATAGCCATTGCCCTTCCTGTGAAGAGAAATCACCTCTTCTCTTGTCTTCCTGGACCATTCTCTTGACTTCACCATGTTTGTAAACACACCAGTAAATGTCTAGAAGGAGCTGAGTATCACAGTCATTTTAAAGCTGCCTAAGTGGTGCTTATTATGCTTGATTGCTGCTCCTGGACATCCACAGGGTTTTCAATACCTGATCGAAAACACTTGAATGAACCTCTGTTCTTAAGAGTGGGTAGTCTTTAGGGGTTGAATAATTGTGATCAATGAAGAAATCACAAAAAAACATTTAATACTGTATTACAAAAACAATTGATGTCATTTTAGTTGCATTTGGTTCTTTAAAAAGTCCTTGTAAGATTTCATTCTGAACACAATTACAAATGTACACTAAATTCCCTAAAACCCGTTACAGCATTGGGGGGTTGAATAATTTTGAACACAACTGTGTATACATGGAACAGACAGGATCAGAAGCAGTGCAGCACTGCCTGACTATACATGAAACAGAGAGGATCAGAAGCAGTGCAGCACTGCCTGACTATACATGAAACAGAGAGGATCAGAAGCAGTGCAGCACTGCCTGACTATACATAAAAAAGAGAGGATCAGAAGCAGTGCAGCACTGCCTGACTATACATGAAACAGAGAGGATCAGAAGCAGTGGAGCACTGCCAGGCCATACATAAAACAGACTGGATCAGAAGCAGTGCAGCACTGCCAGGCCATACATAAAACAGACTGGATCAGAAGCCCTCATAGTCAACCTTCCTTCACACACCCACTTCTTTGCTCCTCTCTGTGAGCCTTGCTTTTACTACCCTGCCTGTTCACAAGCCAAACACAAGTAATTACCTACAACCCTACAACTATTCGTGACTGCAGCTGAGCGATTCACCTGGTCCCCTCTTTAGCTGTATGTGGCGGGTAGGAGCTAAAAGGGAGGAGCGGGACAGTATTCCATCTAGAAGGTTTATGGGGAGGAGCGAGGCAGTGGGCGTGTGGAGGAAGGTTGACGATGAGGAGCAGGGAAGAGTAGGAGTAAACAGGGGAGGAGCGAGGAACAGTGGACGTACATAAGAGAGGTTGACTTCATAGGAGGGCCAGCAATGGGGACATGGAAGCAGTGCTAATGATGTTCTATCAACTTCAGCGCTGTGCATCTTGGGACCTGATGACTCATTGCAGCGGATGTTGTGGAGAGATGTCAGTTGGTGGGGGTGCGAACGGGGCAGAATTCAAAACGCAAGTAAATTGAAAAGTTGTTTGGGAGGTGACATTTAAGGCTACCTAATGCTTTAGGTCTCGGATTAACCCTTTGATACAGATACATTGTGTACCGGTATTATGGACATAATATCCAGACCGGAGGATCATAATAACCAAAGTTAGAGCACAATTGAATCCTATGGTCAGGGCGGACTGGCCATAGACCCTAGCAGAAAATTTCCCAGTGGGCCGATGCCCAGGAGCCGCCCAAGCCCTCCTCGGAGTATATATCGATCTGATGCTCTCAGCATTAATTGATGCTAGATGCATCAAGTACTTATGTATCTGGCCAGAGGTGGAAAGTGCCCTACTGCACTCAGTTGTATTGCTGTCCTCAGCATGGCGACACAGTTGAATACTACGGCTGGTTAAAGTCGTTTTCTTGAAGAATAAAAAAAAAAAAAACAATAAAGCCAAAAATTTTTAAAAATAACAAAGAATCTTTACTCACCTCTGCTGATGCACCACCTCTTTCATCCCGACACTGCTCTACTTCCTGCTGCTCTGCACTTCCTGTTCAGCCAATCACTGAAGCAGGTCACCACTAAGGTCAGTGACTGGCTGAGTGACCCAGGAAAAACCCTTTAAATGCACACAGAAGAATCATGGCATGTTTCCCGGCAGGGAGGTGGTCGGAACTGTGACTCATCACGCCTTAGGAACGGCCGAGATGGGAGAACCTCTTTAACGTTCTGACAGGCTGTTCCAGTCGGGAACAACCTCCCGTAACGGGCATTGCTGGACGTTGCCAGAATGCCATCCGGTCCCATTAACTATAACGGGGTCTGGCGGTGATTCGGTCGAAATTTGGCAAATATGCAGAGAAACGACCGGGCAAATACCAGCGTTTTTTTGTCTGGCCAGTTCCTGGCATCCTATGCCGAAACAGTCTGCCGGCACATCCTTCAGACAGGGTGAAACAGGCCTTAACCTTCAATGGAAATAAGGGTCCTTGTCTAAACCCTAAAAAACAGCCTTCACCAGTGTCAGACTGGGGTGCCTGGGACCCACCAGTAAAATACATTCTGGGGGCCCAATACACAGATACATGTAAATATTACCCGCTCACACAGCAGCAAGACATTACAAGATGACTGATTATAGCGGTCCCTGCAGCGACTTCAAGAAGGGGGATGTCGAGGAACCGAGGATGCTGGATGGCCTGCCTCAGTGTCTAGAAGTCATCTCAGCCACCTGATGTATCTAAAATAATACATAATCTACCCAGGCTTTTACACAAACATAGGCTAGCTGAGATCCAGATTCATCCATCGGAATGTGATTCCACTGCTCGAAGTCCGGTAAACATACTTTCGCCCATTATGTTTATCACACAGCTTACGACACGTGATTATTGGGTGTTACCGAGGCTGGGCCTTATTTATTCACAGAGGATGCAATATGTATGTGAAATTCCAGTGACAGGATTTAGTCTTGTAAAAATGGAAGACGTATAACAGCTCAGACCTTGTGAGTTTTAGGCTGGGAACACACCTAAGCGTTTTGCAGGCGTGCGTTTTTTCAAGCGTTTTTACGCGCGATTGTATGCGTGTTTTTGTCATTAATGAACGTGCGTTTTTGTGATTGACAGGCGCAAGATCCACTAAAAATGCAGACCTACCTATATGAAAGGTGTGGAATGTTTGCCAAATTGAGATATTGATTGATTAGGTGTGTTTGAGTGTTGTACTGTTGGAGTTTGGTGTGGTTAATTTGGTGGATTTCTATGGAGTTTAGGAGACAAACGCAAGTGGCAGCAATGGTGTGTGGAGTGTTGCTCTTGCGGATGCGTCGTCGGAGAACGACCCGGCGACGTTTTTGGAACAGAAAACGCGCATTTCTTCATCTTTGCGCGTTCTAATACAATCCTATGGACGGAAATGCGCGCAAAAACGCCCTAAAGAAGCTCAAGTAGAAGCGACAGCGTTAGGCGTTTTCCAGCGCGATCAAACGCGCTGTAAAATGCCCAAATGTAATCCATGCCCATAGGGAAGCATGGCTTTTCACATGTTGTGCGTTTTACAGCGCGTTTGAACGCGCTGTAAAACGCTTAGGTGTGTACCTAGGGTTAGAGATATTTATAGTGAGAAGACAAAAATCTGAAGATTCAGATTAAACTAACCATAATGCCTGATAGGACTGACCCTGCCGATTAAAACCATACCTTCCTTTCCCTGATCCTTTCCCAAATTTAGGGGAAATAAGTTTTTTTTTTTAAATATGCAAATTAGGGCATAAAGGGTTTTTCTGGGTGCTTAATACTGATGACTATCCTCAGAATAAGTTATCAATATCTGATCAGTGGGGGTCCGACACCCTGCACCCCCGTCAATCGGATGTTTGAAGAGGCCGAGGCACTCCAGTAAGAACAGTCCATGGTATGGTGGCTGTGCTTGGTATTGCAGCTCAGGCCCAGTCACTTGAATGCTAAAGCGGTTGTCCGGGTTCAGAGCTAGACACGGACATATCCCCTTCTTCACCTAGGCAGCCCCTTCGAGATGAGCATCAGAGATTTTCATGCTCCAATGCTATCCCTTGCCCTGCGCTGAATTGCAAGTTTTTTTAATTATTTTATTAGATCCGGTGACGTCCAGAGTAGGGGTCGACCGATATTGATTTTTTAGAGCCGATACCGATACCGATATTCTGTGAACTTTCAGGCCGATAGCCGATATTTTATACCGATATTTTGCGCATTTTAATTTTTGGATTTTTTTTTTCTGTTACGGCGTCCGACGCTTTTAAAAAAAATATATTTTAATAGTTTGGACTTTTTGGTCACGGCGATATGTTTTTATTTATTGTTTATATATTTTATATGTAAAATTGGAAAAGGGTTAATTTATACTTAATATTTTGGTGTTTTTACTATTTTAAATTTTTTACTTTTTATTTTATTACTATTTCCCCCTTAGGGGTAGAACCTGGGCTCTTTACATCCCTTGTCCTATTCACCCTAATAGAAATCTATCAGGGTGAATAGGATCTTACCTGTCCCTGCTGCCCTGTGCTATGGGCACACAGCAGCAGGAACCATGGCAGCCAGGGCTTCAGGAGCGTCCTGGCTGCCATGGTAACCGATCGAGCCCCAGCATTACACTGCTGGGGCTCCGATCAGAAAGAGGAGTGGGGACCCTGTGGCCACTGCCACCAATGATATCAATACTGAAGGGATGGGGAGGGGGATGGGGAGGAAGCACTGGCCACCAATGATAAGGTTTAAGATATTACAAGCACATTGCCCAGACCCTGCCTCTGATAGATGGCTGCGATCCGCGGCAATTAACCCCTCAGGTGCGGCACCTGAGGGTTGAGTACCGCGGATCGCATCTATCAGAGGCAGGGTCTGAGCATGTGCTGTAATATCTTAAACCTATCATTGGTGACCAGTCGCCCTCAGCCCCGCCTCCTCTGTTCTCATTGGTGGCCAGTGCGCCTCAGCTCCTCCTCCTCTTCTCTAGTCTCCACTGGCAGCGGCACAGGGGAAGGAGGGACTGCCTCCTTCTCCCTGTGCTGCTGAGAACATGGCGCGCTGAGAGCAGCGCGGCAATGTTCTGTTATAGCACAGTTATCGGTATATCGGCCTGGTTAGGGGCCGATACCGATAACTGTGAAAATCATCAATATCGGCCGATAATATCGGCCAAACCGATAATCGGTCGACCCCTAGTCCAGAGTTTCTGCTAGGCAGAGGCTTCCGCCTAGCAGTGTTCCTGATGACGTCGCCGGCACTAATGGGTAGGCTTTAGCGCCTTAAAACAGCTAGGGTAGCGCTAAAGCCCGCCCATTAATACCGATGACATCACCTGGAACACTGCTAGGCAGTGTAATTTGTAATAAAAAGCCCTTGCCCTGTGCGATACAGGTCAAGGGAGGCATCGAGCATGAAATGCTCATCTTAGAGGGCCTGCCTGGGTGAAGGAGGAGATATGTCTGGGTTCAGCTCTGTACCCGGACAACCTCTTTAATGACCTATCTTAAATAGTGGAAAAATATGAAACCGCTGATGCTTGAAAAAGACTTGTGTTAAGTCGAAACGTCGCGTCTTGGGAGAAAATAAAGAAGAATTTAAGCTACGTGAGTGCCGCGGTTTCATATTTTTTCTGCTATAACGGGGATCAGACCAGGATCCAACATCGCTGGCACCGCCGGACATACTTAAAAGCTGAAGCTAAGGTAGTGCTGCCCCTTACTTATTTTTTAAATAGTGGCCATCAATATTAAACTCGGATAACCCCTTTAAAGGCACCAAAGGCAGGGCACCTTAGCTTTACCAGACATTCCCCTCACCATCTGGATGCCTCAAGTGAAGGGGGATTGCCCATTGCACAGTAGAGTTGCTAAGGTGCAGCAAGTGGCCAGGCCAGGGCCCGCCATCGGTGCACTTAAGCTCGTTTTTGCCCATTTTAAAAAACATTTCTTACCTAAATGCAGCAATAGATCGGGGAAGAAAGGTATGTTTTTAATAAGCAGGATCAGCCTTTACCACACATTATGGCTGGTTTAATAGGTTTGATCCTGCTGACAGATGGCTTTTAATATTGATGGCTTGTCCTCAACTGATTGGTGGGGGTCCAACACCCTTCACACCCACCGATCGCCTGTTCCCGGGAAGCTCTGGAACTAGACAGGTCCGTCCATTGTGTAATGGACACAGTTGGTTGCTGCAGCACTGCCCCCACATAGGAGAATGGGTGCAGTGCTGCAGTAACCAGCTCCATCCACTACACAGTCGACAGACCTCTGTAGTTCTGACACTGGAGCTACTCGGGAACAACTGATCGGCGGGGGTGCAGGTTAGCAGGTGCTGGCTGAGCACATATCGATGGCCTATCCAACTGCAGACATTAGCCCCAGGTCTCTGCTGTTTACTTTCACACTTGCGTTATTCTTTTCCGGTATTGAGTTCCGTCATAGGGGCTCAATACCGGAAAAAAACGCTTCAGTTTTGTCCTCATGCATTCTGAATAGAAAGCAATCCATTCAGTATGCATCAGGATGTCTTCCGTTACTTTTACTATATTTTTCTCCGGCCAAAATTCCAGAACACATGCCGGATCGGCATTAATTTCCATTGAAATGTATTAATGCCGGTGTTGCGTTAATTTTCCCTACCCGTGAAATTTCCCTACCCTCGTCATTTCCGGTTCCGTCGGAAGTGACGTATGCGGGTGAGGAGGAGGTGTGTCACGCCACTCGCTTACTGAGTGGCTCAGTAGGATTCGGCGCAGAAGAGCGCCGCTAACTGTGAACGCGCATAGGGTAGGGAAAACTCACGGCCAATTGCACATGCGTCGAGGGTAGTGAAAACTTACAGCCTAGTAAGTTTTTACTACCCTATGCGCGTTCACAGTTAGCGGCGCTCTCCTGCGCCGAATCCTACTCAGCCACTCAGTAAGCGAGTGGCGTGACACACCTCCTCCCTCACCCGCATACGTCACTTCCGACGGAACCGGAAATGACGAGGGTAGGAAAATTTCACAGGTAGGGAAAATTAACGCAACACCGGATCAGGTACCAAGTGTTCAGGAAACTGCCGCATTGACGGATGACACCGGAGAGACAGTCCGGTATTTCAATGCATTTGTCAGACGGATCCGGATCACAAATGATATCCGTTTGCATACGGATTTCCAGTTCCGGCAACGGTACTGCCTGCCGGATCCTCACAACGCAAGTGTGAAAGCACCCTAAAACAGCAGAAACCCAGCAGCTATGGCACCTGCCATTTTTAAACTCCAGACTTGTATGGTGGAGTGATGAAGGAGTTAAATATATCTGCAGGACACCAGGCGGTATGTTTCTCAGATCATATTACTCCGCTTTTCTGTCAGATTTCTCAGATTAGGCGCCTCAGTGCATGCATTTCCTCTGTGTGTATGTATAGAACTATATACACACACATAGACATTGGGTTCCTATAGGCGGGAAGCCCTGAGACAAGGCTGAGGACTCGGTGACGGCTCCCCGTCCGCACGCTTACTACACTTCTCAGTCAAAACAAACTAACCAGAAAAGCGGCGCGTGACGTCTACAGTTTAAAAAAAAAAAAGGAACTCTTTCACCACGGTCCCTTGGCGGTCGCAACGGTCGGTTTCATGTTGTGAGACTTTGGTTCGTCCTCTACCGCTGTCGTCACTTTATTCACCTCCCCTAAGGCTGCACACAAGCTCCGCTTTTCCTTCCTATTGTTTCCCGCCGCGCCCGCGCCACAGTCCCCGATAGAGGCGCGCGCACACGAGTCCCCACAGTGGTTTCCCCCTCGTGCTCGGTCACGTCCTCCCTCTTCACCGGTACGTACGCGAGCATGGCGCGGGGTCGCGCTCACTCTGTGCGAGGTGCAGGCCCGCTGTAGTACCTGCGGCCGACGCTGAGGTCGCTGTTCTGCGCTTTTTGCCCCCCTCACCACCACCAGCAGCAGGAGCAGCAGTGGCCGCCGCGGCCTTAGGTCTTTTTGTCTGTGAGGCAGAGTGAGGAGCTCTCGATTCCGCGGCAGCTGAGCTCAGCCGCCTTTGCGCGGGTACATGAGAGAGAAGACACCGAGAGGAGACCTCAGGAGGCCGCGGACAGCAGCGCACACGGAGCCCAGCCGGCGGCATAAGGCATTAACACAAAGGGAGACGGGTAGCCCGCAGCGGCCCGGCAAAACATGCTCCGTGTCAGGCAACAGTCAGCCGGGTGTCCGTGCTGAAGAAGGGGGACCGTGAGAGCAAAGTGCCCGGTGAGCGGCGGGCCGACCCTCTGCCGTCACCTCACACTTATCGACGTGAAATCCCCCTCTCTGCCCGCGGCCTGAACTTTTCCGTGTGTCCCCCCCCCTCTCTCCTCTCCCTGAACCGGCTCCCCCGCTCCTGCCAGCGCCTCCTGTGCGGTCCATGAGCGGGCTCGGGCCGGCCGCTGGCTCCCTCCTCTCCTGAGAGCCGAGGAGCGGGAGGCCGCCACCCCCTCGCCTCGGAGCCGCTTGCCTCCCGCATTAACTCTGTGTAGCGCTCTCTACACCTCGACATCGCTAATCGGTTATTTGAGGACACCCCGGGGTTGCCCCGTCTCCTGGAGCCAGGTCGTACGATGTCTAATCCGACGGTAAAATCGGAGCCCGATCA
This sequence comes from Bufotes viridis, assembly GCA_033119425.1. Lineage (NCBI taxonomy): Eukaryota > Metazoa > Chordata > Amphibia > Anura > Bufonidae > Bufotes > Bufotes viridis. Next base: position 240,673,437 of record CM065590.1, read on the forward strand.
ACGGAGGAAGGGGCAGGCTTTCCTGGACGAGCTGCGGCAGTTCCATGAGAGCAGAGGGTGAGAGTGCTGCACATGCAGCGGGACTGAGTGTAACCCCGGGGGGAGGGGAGATGGAGCTCACCGGGCTCATTCCATGGAGGGAAATCCTGCACATGTCCTCTACTAGTGTCTGCTGAGAACTTACCTGATGTGTGGGGGCAGGGAGGGGAGTCCCCACTGCTGCCTCACCTGCGGGGGACTACAGCTCCCAGCATGCCCCTGATCAGCCTCTTCCTTGTTGTGTGTGCTTTTACATACTGGAAGAACTTGGTGTGATCATTGATGCTAGATTACTGTGCTCATTCTTCCCGGCCATGACAGCAAGTTGATTACATTCCAGGTTGCATAGCCTGCAACAACCGCAGACTATTAGGGCTCAAGCCCACGAAGGTGTGCCGGCCGTTCCGTGCTGCGGTCCCCAATGCACGGGAAACATCCGTGCGGCTGCCGCAGACAGATCCAGACCCACTCAACTTGAATGGGTCCGTGATCAGTCCGTTCCGCAAAAAAGTAGTGCATGCACTACTTTTTTGTGGGGTGGAGGCACGGCCAGAAACACCACGGAAGCACTCTGTAGTGCTTGCGTGGGGTTCCGCTCCGCATCTCCCGGATCGCGGACCCATTTAAATGATGCGGGATGCACAAGGCCGGTGCCCGTGTATGCGGGCCTCAATACGACCACGGCCGGCACACATTCGTGTGCAGCATGCAGAGACTTCAGGGTCAGAGCGGTAGATGGGGTGTCCTATGAGTTTTGGGTAGCTGCTGGGGGATGTGGCGCCACATGATTAAGGCTCCGGCCAACCAGGTGGTTTCCAGCAGCGGAGCGCCCGGTAGGTGGTACAGTGCTGACTCAACTCCGAAGAAGTCAGTCACTACGATTATACAGAGCAGTCAGCCTGGCCCCCGTCTTAAGCCTAGTCCACACTCCAGTGTTTTGGTCAGTGATTGTGAGCCAAAACCAGGAGAGGAGGCGACACAGAGATCAGGTATAAGGCCTCTTGCACACGAATATTGTGGTCTGCAATACACAGGCACCAGCCCGTGTACACTCCGCATCACGGATGCGGACCCGTTCACTTGATCGGATGCGCAATGTTTGTGTGGAAGAGGCCAAAGGGAAAGATCTGCACCTGTTCAGTGTTCTTGACCTGTACCTGGTTCTGGCTCAGTCACTGAAGTGTGAATTAGGCCTAAGAAAACCATTGTTGTGAGAATAGCATCCTGGCGGTGTAATGTGTGTTCTTTGGTCTAGCCGGTAATGCCTCATGGTGGGATAAAGGGGGGCGGACAGACAGGAGAAGACCTTGTCACCAGTCAGATAGTGGGTAAATACATTCCTTGTGGTGGCCATGTAAAGTTACACACTAAAATCCAGTCTAATATCCTCGCTGAGACTGAATATACCCCTGTGGACAGGGGGGCTATGTATGTGGACGTCCGAAAAGCAGTGTCCGAGGTTTAAGGGCGGCTTCAAACTGAAATTAGCTCCATTCCCCTGAAGGGGGCTTGTCGTAATCCATGTGCTTCCCACCAAAACAAGTCCCTTCACTTGGATGGAACTGATTTTCAGCTGCAGACATTTTTGCAGTAAAAATATACTGCGTGTGACGGTACCCTCAAAACCTGACCTCACATGGACGGAACGCAGGTGGGGACATAGGTAGAATCTGGGAGCATATTCCTTTCTGAACCCTGACCGTTGTGGACATGTTGAGAGCAGCAGCCCCTATTTGAATTTTGGGATATTGTATATTCCTGGTGTTATCTGGGCCTTTCTTCTATTTACCAACCATACGTAGCTCTAGTGGTTTTACTCAGCGGGGGCTTACCAATGCTCTTTCTTCACATGGAGTCCAGGCAGCCACTGTTTACCTCTGCCACAGCTAAGGGGCGGTGGCGTGGTGCCACTCGTGGCTGCACTGTTTAATTGGGGACAGGGGTTAGAGGCCTGGGAACATGCACCATATTTTTGGGAAAGCACATAGGTGTAAAAATAAGTCCTGGCAATCCTTGTTAAGCTGATCCTCCTCACTAAAAGATGATCGATGATTGACTATGATTGATGATTGACTGGCTCGCTATGATTGATGATTGACTGGCCGTCACATAGAGCTCTTGTCCATGTCTCGGCAGGTCCCGCTTCCGGAAGATCCCTGCAGTTGGGGGCAGAGAGCTGGACCTGCACTCCCTATACACCAGGGTCACTACTTTGGGAGGTTTTGCAAAGGTAAGGACATTTTCCATGTGTTGTAACTTCCACTGACCTATGAACCTACCTGCATATATCCTATATGGCACCAGATCAGTCCCTGTATACACAACTCATGTCTTGCTGCCTACCTACACACAGCAGATAGGAGGGAGAAACTGCTTCCTATAGTATATATCACATCAGACCATTCCCTTTATGTACCCAACACACACCATCTACACAGTAAGGTAGCATGTAAGGCTGAAATAAGACATCTGCCCATCTAGTTAAGTCTGTTATCCTACAGAGGAAAGCAACCTCCTTCATGAAGTAGAACCAGATGTTCCTCACCTTAGTGAAAACGTCTCTTCTTGATCCCAAATCTGGAAAGCAGAATAACTCTCTGGATCAAAACCTAATCTCCAGAAATCTAGTAACTATATCAGCCTCCTCAGGCAGAGAGTTCCATAGTCTCGTTGCTCTTACCGTAAAGAATCCTCCTCAATGGTGATGTAGAAACCTTCTTTCCTCCAGATGTAGAGGTTGTCCCCTCGTCACAGTGACAGTCCTGGGGATAAATAGATCATGGCAGAGATCTCTGTACTGACCCCGACCCCAAAAATATATATACATAGTTATTAGATCCCCTCTGCTTTTTTTCTATATCCTTCCTACTATCTGTCCACACACAGTCAGTGCATAGAAGAGACCTGCTATATATATTACATATCGTCCCCCAACCATAATGTATACATAACACGTCTATCCATCCACACACCTGAGGACCTACTGCATATAATACATTTGGCCCCTGATCCATACTGTATACACATCTATCCAAACAGTGGGTACATAGGAGAGACCTGCTGTATATATTATATATGGCCCCTGATCCCTACTGTATACGCATCTATCCAAACAGTACATAGGAGAGACCTGCTGTATATATTATATATGGCCCCTGATCCCTACTGTATACACATATATCCACACAGTACATAGGAGACCTACTGTATATATTATATATGGCCCCTGATCCATACTGTATACACATATCCACACAGTACATAGGCGAGACCTGCTGTAAGCCTGTATATATTATATATGGCCCCTGATCCATACTGTATACACATATCCACACAGTACATAGGAGAGACCTGCTGTATATATTATATATGGCCCCTGATCCATACTGTATACGCATCTATCCAAACAGTACATAGGAGAGACCTGCTGCATATATTATATATGGCCCCTGATCCATACTGTATACACATATATCCACACAGTACATAGGAGAGACCTGCTGTATATATTATATATGGCCCCTGATCCATACTGTATACACATATACCACACAGTACATAGGAGAGACCTGCTGTATATATTATATATGGCCCCTGATCCATACTGTATACACATATCCACACAGTACATAGGAGAGACCTGCTGTATATATTATATATGGCCCCTGATCCATACTGTATACACATATATCCACACAGTACATAGGAGACCTGCTGTATATATTATATATGGCCCCTGATCCATACTGTATACACATATCCACACAGTACATAGGAGAGACCTGCTGTATATATTATATATGGCCCCTGATCCATACCGTATAGACATATATCCACACAGTACATAGGAGAGACCTGCTGTATATATTATATATGGCCCCTGATCCATACTGTATACACATATCCACACAGTACATAGGAGAGACCTGCTGTATATATTATATATGGCCCCTGATCCATACTGTATACACATATAGCCACACAGTACATAGGAGAGACCTGCTGTATATATTATATATGGCCCCTGATCCCTACTGTATACACATATATTAACATAGTACATAGGAGAGACCTGCTGTATATATTATATATGACCCCTGATCCATACTGTATACACATATCCACACAGTACATAGGAGAGACCTGCTGTATATATTATATATGGCCCCTGATCCCTACTGTATACACATATAGCCACACAGTACATAGGAGAGACCTGCTGTATATATTATATATGGCCCCTAATCCCTACTGTATACACATATAGCCACACAGTACATAGGAGAGACCTGCTGTATATATTATATATGGCCCCTGATCCCTATTGTATACACATATATCCACACAGTACATAGGAGAGACCTGCTGTATATATTGTATATGGCCCCTGATCCCTACTGTATACACATATATCCACACAGTACATAGGAGAGACCTGCTGTATATATTGTATATGGCCCCTGATCCCTACTGTATACACACATTTCCACACAGTACATAGGAGAGACCTGCTGTATATATGGCCCCTGATCCATACTGTATACACATCTATCCACACAGTACATAGGAGAGACCTGCTGTATATATTATATATGGCCCCTGATCCCTACTGTATACACATATAGCCACACAGTACAGACTTGCTGTATATATTATATATGGCCCCTGATCCCTACTGTATACACATATAGCCACACAGTACACAGGAGAAACTTGCTGTATATATTATATATGGCCCCTGATCCCTACTTTATACACATATATTAACATAGTACATAGGGGAGACCTGCTGTATATATTATATATGGCCCCTGATCCATACTGTATGCGCATCTATCCACACAGTACAAGGGAGATCTACTGTATATATTATATATGGCCCCTGATCCCTATTGTATACACATATATCCACACTGTACATAGGAGAGACATGTATATATTGTATATGGCCCCCATTCCATACTGTATACACATATATCCACACAGTACATAGGAGAGACCTGCTGTATATATTATATATGGCCCATGATCCATACTGTATACACATATAGCCACACAGTACATAGGAGAGACCTGTTGTATATATTGTATATGGCCCCCATTCCATACTGTATACACATATATCCACACAGTACATAGGAGAGACCTGCTGTATATATTATATATGGCCCCTGATCCCCACTGTATACACATATATCCACACAGTACATAGGAGACACCTGCTGTATATATTGTATATGGCCCCTGATCCATACTATATACGCATCTATCCACACAGTACATAGGAGAGACCTGCTGTATATATTATATATGGCCCCTGATCCCCACTGTATACGCATCTATCCACACAGTACATAGGAGAGACCTGCTGTATATATTATATATGGCCCCTGATCCCCACTGTATACACATATATCCACACAGTACATAGGAGACCTACTGTATATATTATATATGGCCCCTGATCCATACTGTATACACATATCCACACAGTACATAGGAGACCTACTGTATATATTATATATGGCCCCTGATCCCTATTGTATACACATATATCCACACTGTACATAGGAGAGACATGTATATATTGTATATGGTTCCTAATTCCTACTATATACACATATATTCATGCAGTACATAGGAGAGACCTGCTGTATATATTATATATGGCCCCTGATCCCTACTGTGTAAACACATATATCCACACAGTCAGTACATAGGAGGACACCTGCTGTATATTATATATGTCCCTCTATTCACACAGTACATATAGAGACCCTCATTATATATAATATATATATATATATATATATATATATATATAGCCTGATCCATACTGTATAAACCTATATCCACACAGTAAGTACGTAGAATAGAGCTGCTGTATATATTATATATGGCCCCTGATCCATACTATATACACCTCTATCCACACAATACATAGGAGAGACCTGCTGTATATATTATATATGACACATGATCAATACTATATACGCATATATCCACACAGTCAGTACATAGAAGAGAGCTGCTGTATATATTATGTATGGGACCTGGTCCATACTGTATTCACCTCTATCTACACAGTCAGTACATAGCAGGAGAGACCTACTGTATATATTATGTATGGCCCCCGATCCATACTGTATACACATATATCCACACACAGTACATAGAAGAGACCTGCTTTATATATGGCCCCTGATCCATACTGTATACACATATATCCACAGTCAGTACATAGGAGGATAGACCTGCTGTATATATTATATATGGCCCCCATTCCATACTGTATACCCATATATCCACACAGTCGGTACATAAGAGGAGAGACCTGTATATATTATATATGTCCTCTGATCCATACTGTAGACATATATCCACACAGTACATAGGAGAGAGCTGCTGTAAATATTATATATGGCCCCTGATCCATACTGTATACACATATATCCAGTCAGTAGATAGAAGAGACCTGCTGTATATATTATATATGGCCCCCATTCTATACTGTATACTCATATATCCACACAGTCGGTACATAGGAGGAGAGACCTGCTGTATATATTATATATGGCCCCTGATCCATACTGTATACCCCTCTATCCACACAGTCAGTAGATAGAAGAGACCTGCTGTATATATTATATATGGCCCCCATTCCATACTGTATACACATATATCCACACAGTACATAGGAGATACCTGCTGTATATATTATATATGGCCCCCATTCCATACTGTATACCCATCTATCCACAGTCAGTAGATAGAAGAGACCTGTTGTATATATTATATATGGCCCCCGATCCATACTGTATACCCATATATCCACACAGTCGGTACATAGGAGGAGAGACCTGCTGTATATATTATATATGGCCCCTGATCCATACTGTATACACATATATCCACACAGTCAGTAGATAGAAGAGACCTGCTGTATATATTATATATGGCCCCCATTCCATACTGTATACCCATATATCCACCCAGTCGGTACATAAGAGGAGAGACCTGTGTATATATATATATATATATTATGTATGTCCCCTGATCCATACTCTATTCTATACACACATATTCACACAGTACATAGGAGAGACCTGCTGTATATATTATATATGGCCCCTGATCCATACTGTATACATATATCCACACAGTAGATAGAAGAGACCTGCTGTATATATTATATATTGCCCCCATTCCATACTGTATACCCATATATCCACACAGTCGGTACATAGGAGGAGAGACCTGCTGTATATATTATATATGGCCCCTGATCCATACTTTATACACATATATCCACACAGTCAGTAGATAGAAGAGACCTGCTGTATATATGGCCCTCGATCCATACTGTATACCCCTCTATCCACACAGTGGGTCCATGCAGGAACCTGTGGCCGCAGTATGTGTATGGGGCACACACCAGCTGAGGGTCGCTTTGTGCACAGTCTCTGGTGTGGCGCCCCACCTTCCCGGGGCATTGTTTCCCATCCAGAAGGTTAGATTGGTCCCTGTGTGTTGGTGGCTCCCTGGTGCCTGCAGCTGGCAGGAGCAGTGTCCCTGTGGGCCTTGTGTTTACAGGGCTGTTCCAGGCGAGCTGTGAGACTTGTGGGCCTAGCAGGCGTGGCGTGCGTGGGCGTGGGTGCCGGGACCTCCAGGCCGTGCTTTGTCTCCCGGCCACGGCTCCCTGCACGGGGCTTCCCCTCAATCACTACTCACAGTGCAAGTCAAAATTAGCGGCAATGCTTTCAAGCTAGTCGTCCCCAGAGCAGGGTGCCGAGGCGGGGGGAGGGACCCAGAGCGCCCCGGCCTCACAGCTGTCTGATGCCTTACTGCCGTGTTCAGCCTGTGCTCATTCTCTCTACCGCAGGTCTCCGAGAAGAACCAGTGGGGGGAGATTGGAGAAGACTTCAGCTTTCCACGGGGCTGCTCCAATGCTGCCTTTGCTCTGAAACAGTATTACTTGCGGTGAGTTGTCTTTTCTCTACTACATAATGGCTTACTATACCCCTTTGTGCTGATGGCTAGGACTGTAGTTGTAGGTTGGGGTGGATTCTCTCTGTGTACATACAGATGTAGCAGAGTTAAGTTACACTTGGCCAGTTATCACATAACTTAACACTGCTACATCTGTACAGAGGACAGCCCGGTGTGCATAGTCGCTCCTGTAGCTACATCCGTCTATGCGTTTGGCTGAAAGCCAACCATGGGTGCTTGCCGCCATTTTTTATTTTTTTTGTCTCGCACATTTTGCGTGGGCTCATGAGAAAAGCGCTTGTATGACTCTGTATGAAGTTGGAATCGCACAGAGGTATACTATGAGCATCCGCATCAAGACCAGCCGTGGGTTGGACTGTCTTGTCAGCTGCCAAATGCACGTCTGTTCGGGGTTTTCACACACATTGATGCTTGTAAAATAGGCAGAAATCCTTGCACACCCGTTAGGCTTGCTCTCACGGCCCGCACTGCCATCCATACAGCTGAAACAGGCAGAGACTGCAGACACCCATCGCCAAAGCTTAGGGCAGAGTGTTCAGATGTCCATGGCCTTCTAGCTTCTGGAATTGAGGATATGGCTCGTGCTCTGTGTCTTCAGCTTATGTGGAATTGCCACTGGTAGTTTGTTTAGTAGTTGCGTAGTCCGTATTACACTGTGCCAGCCTTTCTGTAGACGATTGTGTTGTCAGCCAGCATCCTGTAGCTTTTGCATTATTTGAGCTTTCTCCCCTTTCTGCATCAGAGCAGAGGGTGTAGATCTAAAAAGCATCTTATGTATACCTTGAAAATGATGGCTAATGAGTGACCAAAATGCGGTTCCACACATTACACGTAGGGCTCATGTACACGACTGGAGCACGTTTTGTGACGCCGGCTGTGTGCGTTCCTCATTTTTCAGAACAGGACGTCCTGCTGTCTGTACAACAGTCCTTTCCTTGTCCATTAAGTGGGGGGGGGGGGGTCACAGAACAGACATATGGATGCGGACAGCACCCGGTGTGTTTTCCTTATCTTTTGCGGCCCCATTTAAGTGATTTGGTCCGGATCTAACCCATCGTGTGAATGAGCCCTAACACTAATGCTGCTGGCACCTGTGTGGCTCATGTATTAAATATATACAGCTTTTGTGATTTTTCTGTTCACTAAATCACTAGTTTGTCAGAATTTCTGGACTTCATTTATTAAAGCCGGCTCGCAGATATAGCGGCCAGAGTTCAGCCTTCGTTTTCTAAACTGCACTTAAACTGATCTGAACTGTGGTTCTACAGCAGCACGCAAGATGAGCGCTATATGGCACTCAGATATGAAGGTTATTTCATATTTATTTAAAAAAATCCAAATGTTTTCTACTGGACAAAGCCATCATCGGGCCTGCCACAGAGTACATCATATGTGGTCATGTTAATTTAATTTAAATATGTCTTAAGTATCATTTGGCATATGAATGTGGTAACATTTTAGATTTCAGTCTCTGCAATACTAAGGCTAGTTTCACACTAGCGGTAGGACGGATCCGACGGAACAGCCTCTACCGCTCCGGCCCCACTGACTATAATGGCGGCGGGGTGGAGTTCCGGCGGAGGAATGGCAGCACACAGCGAGAGGCTACCAGAATAAATGTCGGACATGTCGTAGTTTTATTCCGGCAGCTTCTTGCCGTGCCTCCGCCAGAACTCTGCCCCGCCCCTATTATAGGCAATGGGGCCGTAGCGGTAGTCTGGGGGCACACGTTCACTAGTGGCAGGACAGAAAGTAGCCTTGGGTGAAACATGGAAATCCACGACTTCACAGGTAACACATGCAGATTTTTCCGCACGTTTGTTGCTTTTCAGTAAATATATCTTGCGTATCATTTGGCATTTGAGTGCGGTGACATTTTCACCTTGGATTACTGTGATTTAGGCCTCACAAGGGAAAATTCACAGCGTAATACAGTACCAGTGAAGTAGACGAGATTATAAAACGCTTTAGAAATCAGCAGCGAGTCCACTCTCTAATTGAGCTTCTTTATAGATTTCAGTCTTTGCAATACGTAGGGTGAAATCTGGGAATCCACGACTTAACAGTTAACGCAAGCAGATTGTACCGCACGTTTGTTGTTGTGGGTGGTGGGGAGTCTGTACCTGTAGTCTTGCAAGTCCTTATTTTTAGTGTGCTGAACATATTACTTTGCGGTGCTCCAGGCGGTTTTCCCAATGGTTTGTGATGTGATCATCTGTAAATGCAGCGACTGCTCCCTTTGAATGGGAGTCAGTAGCTTTGCTTGTAACTTCCGTGTTGCTGAAGATCAGATGGGCAGTGTGTACGTTCTGAGGCCGTCCTCGCACACGTTACTGGCTGGAGGAGCTTTCACGGTCTCTCTATTGGCTGTCCTGGACTGACTCCACACGTGAATCTGTAGTGACTACAGCAGCGTAGATGTAGACTGCTAGAGAACTTCATGTGCTGGTCACAAATAAAAGCAATGTGCTGTTTCCAGATTAGCTCCTGTGAGGGGGAGAATACGATCTGATGTTTTGTCTCCTGTTTGTAATAGGTAAGCTTCCCTAGGGCTGCAGTTTAGCAGTACTGGCATAAGATTTCATGTGCAAAATTTTTTTTCCCCCAAAAATATTTTTAACTTGTCATTTGTTATAAAGAAGCCGTGCCCTCCCCAGGACCTCAGCCATATCCACATATCCACTTGTCAGTGCTTCTAAGGTACTGACCACACAGTGCTACATGCATAGGAAATACGCAAAATACGGATACCTGCCGTGCATGCTCTGCCTTTTGCGGAACAGGACGTTCTGTCCTCTGTAGAACTGTCCTATCCTTGTCCATAAAACGGACAAGAATAGGACATGTCCTGTTTTTTTGCAGGGCCGTGGAACGGACATACAGATGCGAACAGCGCACAGTGTGCTGTCTGCATCTTTTGCGGCCCCACTGAAGTAAATAGGTCCGCGTCGGTCGGACTCGCAAAAAATGCAGATCGGATACACACAAAATGTTTGTTTGCATGAGCCTTTACTGTGATCATTCATCCCCATAAAGATTCATTGTTTGTCGACAACGCATCATGGTTTACATGGAGAGATGTCGCACAATTGATCGGGTCACGGTCACCCAACAAACTAGCGCTTGTCCAGTTTGTTGCGGATCCGCTCTAGGATTTGGCTCACAAAACCGTGCCGAAAACTGCATGTGTGGTTCAAAGATCAATCTGAAATATTGATTGACAAAATATAGATATCTTAGAGAATAAAGAATATTGAAAGTGTTCAGTGCTTAACCTGCATGTTCTAGCCAGGCCTTGGTGTGCCATATCGTTAGTGTGCCCTGTGTTTAGGAACCATGGGGCAAAACCGCAAGTGGTTTTACTGTGTATTACCTCTGTTTTGATCAGCGTTTTTGGCAATGTGCTTTCACTGAGCTACAAGGTGCACAGGCGCGGACAGCAGAGCACTTTGTGTAGTGTTAGTACAGGGAATGCCGCTCTTAGTAATGCTCACGTTAGCCCCTCCTGATGAGGCCTAGTTAGCATGCAGAAATGCGTTGAGGGGTTATGCCTTCAGATGTGTAGCATAGGTAGGGCGAGTTAGGCATGGATGGCGTTATTTCAGATGTGCTATGAGGGTGTGTACTTGAGGGACTTGCAGTCAGCATTGGTGCTCGAAGCCTAATGTGGCTGGGCTCCCCTGCATTGCATGTAAATCAGAGACAAGCCGTGCTGTTTGTTTGTACAGTATCCCCCACACGCACATATCTGCTGGACATACAGGCTCTGGGTGTTTGATCAGCCGCGGTGACGTCTGCACGCCCAAACCCTGTGTTTGATGTATGGTTCACTGCCCATTCCAACTGCGTGGGGATCATTTATTTGGTGACCCCAGTTAGTACCTGTTAAGCAGGATTTTGGGACCTGACACCATACATGCTGTAGATTTTAATTCCCCCTACTTTTTTTTTTTTTTTTTTCTATCAATAAACTTTTTTTGATTTGTTGATTTTATCACCCCACATTTAATTCGTGAATCTGTTAGTTTTAGTACTTGCCCCAAGTGTCAGTGAGTCGTGTTGTCTCATACCCACTACCTGTAATGCCATTTCTCCAAGGCAATGAGCGTAGGCTTGCTGTGTTTTGTTTGACATCATTTTCACATGTACATGTGCAAAAGCTGCAGAATTTTAGAAAAATATTTGATGGAGATGATATTGTAATATAAATGGGAATGTTGTCTTAATCCTTAACCCCTTAGTGACCACCCATATGCCTTTTTACTGCGGTCACTAAGGTTCCTTAGGCTGCCGCTTTTTTATGGTGGCCGTGTCTAAGCGCTGCACGGGTCCCCCGTGCAGTGGGGAGCGGGGGCTCGGCTCTCAGATGAGAGCTGCGGCCCTGCTCTAACAGCCTGGATCGACAGGAGTGCCGATCCGGGCTGTTTAACACTTTACATGCCGCAGGCAATGGCGCCCACCACATGTAAAGTACTGAAAGAGGGAGCGAACTCACTCTGTCTCCCATCGGCACCTGCAAATATGATCGCGGGGTGCCGATGTGTGTGAAGGCTGGCAGGAATCTGATGTAGGCCACAGACCAGCCTTCAGTAATTTCCAGCAGACTGCGCCTCTCTGGCGCAGCCTGCTGGTCAATGTTAGAATAGCATTGCCATTAAAATGCAGTGCACTATAGCAGGATGGGCAAACTGCAGCTCTCCAGCTGTTGCAAAACTACAACTCCCAGCATGCCCAGTCTGGCTACAGCTATCAGCCTACAGCAGGGCATGGTGGGACTTGTAGTTTTACAACAGCTGGAGAGAGCCGCAGTTTGCCCATCCTTGCACTATAGAGAGAGTGCATTGCATTTTAAAAGCAATCAAAATACTGTCTGTTATGGTCCCCTTGTGGGACTGTTAAGTGGTAAAAAAAAAAAAAAAGAGGGAAAAAACACATTTATTAAATAAAAAAATTCCATAAATTACGCTTTTTTTTTCCCCAATGAAAAAAATTGCAACAAAAAAAAATCTCCCCCATATGTTTGGTATTGCCGTGTCTGTAACAACCCGGACTACATAAATATCACATAAATTATCCCCTATGGTAACCGCTGTAACATTTTTGAAAAGACATAATAGCTAATTTCTTAGTTGCCACCGAAAAAACTTAAAGGGGTTCTGCAGTTTGTTACAACTGATGATCTATCCTCAGGATAGATCATCAGCATCTGATCGGCCCGGGACCCCCGCCGATCAGCTGTTTGAGAAGGCAGCGGCGCTGCAGCAGCGCCGCGGCCTTCTCACTGTTTACCGCTGCTAGCGCCCCACCCAGTGACGTCACGACTAGAGATGAGCGAACATTTAAAAGTCCAGCTGTTCGGTGGTGGTAGCATTAGCGATCTCGTTATGGATTCCACAGCAGCGCATATGGAATCCATAAGGCGGCTGCCACCAACCCGAACTGTAGAACAGCTGAAGGACCTGGCGTGACGTCACTGTCATGTGATCAGTGCAGGGGCGTGGCTCAGCACTGGATTTGATCCCGTGCTGAGCCACGCCCCTGCACTGATCACATGACAGTGACGTCACGCCAGGTCCTTCAGCTGTTCTACAGTTCGGGTTGGTGGCAGCGCCCTTATGGATTCCATATGCGCTATTGTGGAATCCATAACGGGATGCGCAATTAACCACCACCCGAACCCCGAACAACGGACTTTTTTTAAATGTTCGCTCATCTCTAGTCACGACTTGTATCAAGTGGCGTGGGCGGGGCTAAGCTCCATACTGTGAACAGAGCTTAGCCTCGCCCACGCCACTTGGATACAAGTCGTGACGTCAGTGGGCGGGGCTCTAGTAGAGGTAAACAGTGAGAAGGCCGCGGCGCTGCTGCCTTCTCAAACAGCTGATCGGCGCGGTCCCGGGTGTCAGACCCCGGCCGATCAGATGCTGATGATCTATCCTGAGGATAGATCATCAGTTGTAACAAACTGCAGAAACCCTTTAATAACAAGTGATAAAAAAGCACCATTTACTCCAAAATGATACCAATGAAAAATAAGTCCTCCCGCAAAAATCAAGCCCTCACACAACTCCATAGAAGAAAACAATTAAAAAGTTATTTTGAGTCTTGGGAAGCGGCAATGCAAAAACAATTTTTTCTTTTAAGAAAAGGGGTTTTATTGCAAAAAAGTAGTAAAATGTAAACAAAGGGATATGTATTTGGTATCTCTGTAATAGTACAGGCTGGTCACTAAGGGGTTAATAGGATTTATTGAGTTTTTATACTAATGAGCTATCTTCTGAATAGGTCATCAGTATCTTTATCGGGTCTGACACTCCGGACCCCCACCGATCAGCTGTTTGCTCCTGTGAGCACCCCGGCCTTCTCACAGCATTTCCTAGGCCAGTGACAACATATTTATCAGTCATGTGGCTGAGGTGCAGCTCAGCCGCATAGAAGTGAATGGGGCTGAGAGCGATACAGTGCCTTCTAAAACAGCAGATCGGCGGGGCTCCTCGGTGTTGGACCCCACTGATCAGATACTGATGACCTAGGTCGTCGGTACCAAAAAATTCTGGACTCCTAGAAAAAAAGCTTTAATTTTCAGTCTTAACTTGATGAAGGGGATGTAGATCAGAGGTGCCCAACCTTTTGAGTTTGAGAACCAGCTTTATGAGTGAAGTGCTGGTAGCCCCCAGTCATTCTGTTCTGACCCAGGTGCCACATATCAGCTGCATAGTCAAATCTGGGGGCCCGAGCACCACGTGTAGATTCTAAGTTACTGATTGTGAACTAATGGTATGTATGCTGTATTGCTTCTCAGTTTGCATATTGTCAGCAGCACATAACCTGGTTACATGCGGAAATGTACTGCTGACGCCTGATTATTTTTATATTCAGCCGACAAATGGTGGTAATATTATACAGTGTTCCCTCAAGTTACAATATTAATTGGTTCCAGGACGACCATTGTATGTTGAAACCATTGTAAGATGAGTAATCGGTCCCAAAGCCCCAAAATGTCATCCAAGATAAGAGAAAATGAAGATTTAAAAAACATAAGCAGATAATGAAGACAGATAAGACAAGTCCTTACATATAACAGTCAGGAATAGCTGCTAAGCAGTAACTAAGGCCTCTTTCACACTTGCGTTCTGAGGATCCGGCAGGCACTTCCGTACCGCCGGATCCGTCAGAACGCAAGTCGCCTGAAAGCATTAGAAGACTGATCAGGATCCTGATCAGTCTTCAAAATGCTTTGAGGTTACTATGGCAGCCAGGACGCTATTAAAGTCCTGGTTGCCATAGTAGTAGTGGGGAGCGGGGGAGCGGTATACTTACAGTCCGTGCGGCTCCTGAATGACGTCAGAACGCCCCATGCGCATAGATCACGTGATCCATGCGATCACGTGATCCATGCATGTGGGGCGCCCTGACGTCACTCTGGAGCGCCCCAGGAGCCGCACGGATGGTAAGTATACTGCTTCCCTGCTCCCCACTACACTTTACCATGGCAGCCGGGACTTTAGCGTCCTGGCTGCCATGGTAACCATTGAGAAAAAGCTAAACATCGGATCCGGCGATGCGCCGAAATGACGTTTAGCTTAATGCCGGATCCGGATTAATGCTCTTCAATGGGCATTAATTCCGGATCCGGCGTTACGGCATGTCTTCCGGATTTTTGGACGGAGACAAATCCGCAGCATGCTGCGGTTTTGTCAACGTCCAAAAAACGTTCACGTACTGAACGGAAGACATCCTGATGCATCCTGCACGGAATGCTCTCCATTCAGAATGCATTAGGATAATCCTGATCAGTATCTTTCCGTCCTAGAGCCCCGAGGACGGAACTCTAGGACGGAAAGGAAAAACGCATATGTGAAAGGGGCCTAATCCAGCTATTTCACCAGAGAATTGACCTTGATTGGCTGGATGAGGTTTTCACTTACGATAGTAACATAGTATATAAGACTGAAAAAAGACATTTGTGCATCCAGTTCGGCCTGTTTCCTACAAGTTGATCCAGAGGAAGGCAAAAAACCCCTGTGAGGCAGAAGCCAATTTTCCTCACATAAGGGGAAAAAAAATTCCTTCCCGACTCCAATCAGGCAATCAGAATAACTCCCTGGATCAACAACCCCTCTCTAATAGCTATAACCTGTAATATTATTACACTCCAGAAATACATCCAGTCCCCTCTTGAATTCCTTTATTGTACTCACCATCACCACCTCCTCAGGCAGAGAGTTCCATAGACTTACTGCTCTTACAGTGAAGAATCCTTTTCTATGTTTGTGTACAAACCTTCTTTCCTCCAGACGCAGAGGATGTCCCCTTGTCACAGTCACAGTCCTGGGGATAAATAGATGATGGGACAGATCTCTGTACTGACCCCTGATATATTTATACATAGTTATTAGATCTCCCCTCAGTCGTCTTTTTTCTAAAGTAAATAACCCTAATTTTGATAATCTTTCAGGGTACTGTAGATCCCTCATTCCAGTTATTACTTTAGTTTCCCTCCTCTGAACCCTTTCCAGCTCTGCTATGTCTGTCTTGTTCACGGGAGCCCAGAACTGTACACAGTACTCCATGTGTGGTCTGACTATTGATTTGTAAAGTGGTAGGACCATGTTCTCATCACGGGCGTCTATGCCCCTTTTGATGCAACCCATTATCTTATTGGCCTTGGCAGTAGCTGCCTGACACTGGTTTTTGCAGCTTAATTTGCTGTTTATTAAAATTCCTAGATCCTTTTCCATGTCAGTGTTACCGAGTGTTTTACCATTTAATATGTACGGGTGACTTGCATTATTCCTTCCCATGTGCATAACTTTACATTTGTCAGTGTTAAACCTCATCTGCCATTTTTCTGCCCAAGCCTCCAATCTATCCAGATCCCTCTGTAGCAGAAAACTATCCTCTTCTGTGTTAATTACTTTACACAGTTTAGTGTCATCTGCAAAAATAGATATTTTACTGTGCAGGCCTTCTACAAGATCATTAATAAATATATTGAAGAGAATAGGGCCCACTACTGACCCCTGAGGTACCCCACTAGTAACAGTGACCCAATCTGAGTGTGTACCGTTAATAACCACCCTCTGTTTTCTGTCACTCAGCCAGTTACTTACCCACATACAGACATTTTCTCCCAGTCCGAGCATCCTCATTTTATATACTAACCTTTTATGAGGTACAGTGTCAAATGCTTTGGAGAAGTCCAGATATATGACATCCATTGATTCGCCGCTGTCAAGTCTAGAACTTACCTCCTCATAGAAGCTGATTAAATTTGTTTGACATGACCGATCCCTCATGAAGCCATGCTGATATGGCGTTATTTGCTTATTTTCATTGAGATACTCCAAGACAGCATCTCTTAGATAACCTTCAAACAGTTTACCAACAATAGATGTTAAACTTACCGGCCTATAATTTCCAGGCTTTGTTTTTGGACCCTTTTTGAATATTGGCACCACATTTGCTATGCGCCAATCCTGTGGAACATTCCCTGTTATTATAGAGTCCGTAAATATCAGAAATAATGGTCTGGCTATGACATCACTTAATTCCCTTAGGATACGGGGGTGTATGCCATCCGGTCCTGGCGATTTGTCTATTTTAATCTTTTTAAGTCGCTGTTGTACTTCTTCCTGGGTCAGACAGGGCACTTTTAAAGGGGAATTTACTTTTACATTCTGCATTTCATCTGACAGTTTATTTTTCTCAGTGAATATAGTGGAGAAAAAAATATTTAATAGTTTTGCTTTATCCTCGTCGCTCTCTGCAACACCCCCCTCATTGCTATGTAGAGGGCCGACTCCTTCAGATTTATATTTTTTACTATTTATATAATTGAAGAACATTTTAGGGTTAGTTTTACTCTCTTTGGCAATTAATCTTTCGGTCTCTAGTTTGGCAAATTTTATTAGTTTTTTACATATTCTATTTTTTTCTTATAGTTTATAAGTGCTTCCTGGCTCCCCTCCTGTTTTAGCGATTTATATGCTTTCTTTTTGTCATTTATTGCCTTCTTTACGGTTGAATTTATCCACGTTGGTTTCTTATTGTTCCTTAGCCTTTTATTCCTATAAGGTATGTACCTCTCACAATTAGATGTTACAATGCTTTTAAAAATCTCCCATTTTATGGTTGTATTTTTATTTTTGAGGACTTTGTCCCAGTTAGTTAGGCCTATGGCCTCGCTTAGTTGGCTTTAGAAACTCTCGTTTGAAGGATAATTGGAAGGTTATTACTTTATGGTCACTATTTCCCAGGTGTCCCCCAACCTGCACATCTGTTGTTCTGTCAGGTCTATTGGTTAATACTAAGTCCAGTATGGGCGTCCCTCTAGTCGGGTCCTGAACCAGTTGGGAAAGGAAATTGTCTTTGGCTATTGCTAAGAACCTGTTTCCTTTATGGGATGTACAGCTTTCAGTTTCCCAGTCTATATCTGAAAAGACCACTGTATGCTGAAAATATTGTATCCTGAGGATATTGTACCCTTGTAGGATACCACAATTTACTTTATAAAACTTCTGATCTGCTCAATCTGCCTGTGTTGATTGTAAGTAGTTATAGTGGTGAGAAAGCAGCTAGAAGTAAGTTAGTAGCAGACCACACACACTCACAGAATGGACCACCAAGTGCTGTAGTGTGTGGTACCAATTCCAAACGAAGCTGCCATCTGCATAGGAAATGTGCATCAGAAGCTTCAAGAAATGGATGTCCATGGTCGAGCAGCGGTCGTCAGGTGAAAGATCTCTCTGGTCAGCTGGCTTTAGGCCATGTCCACATCTGCCTCATTCCCAGATACTCAATTTGGTCAGTGGACCGACAAAGATCCCTGTAGGGGCCCTAAACTAAATATCTTTATTGTTACAAATCTAAAATCACAAGACCTACAGGGATAATGGGAATAACGCCGCCGGATGGCCGGTCGGCATCGTTTATGGTCGGAACTACGACGGTATCTGATCGTCTTCGAACCTCCGACTTTCGTTCTTGATTAATGAAAACATTCTTGGCAAATGCTTTCGCTTTGGTTCGTCTTGCGCCGGTCCAAGAATTTCACCTCTAGCGGCGCAATACGGATGCCCCCGGCCGTCCCTCTTAATCATGGCCCCAGTTCCGAAAACCAACAAAATAGAACCGGAGTCCTATTCCATTATTCCTAGCTGAAGTATTCAGGCGACCCGGCCTGCTTTGAACACTCTAATTTTTTCAAAGTAAACGCTTCGGGCCCCCGGGACACTCAGTCAAGAGCATCGGGAGGCGCCGAGAGGCAGGGGCTGGGACAGGCGGTAGCTCGCCTCGCGGCGGACCGCCAGCTCGATCCCAAGATCCAACTACGAGCTTTTTAACTGCAGCAACTTTAATATACGCTATTGGAGCTGGAATTACCGCATAGCGTATATTAAAGTTGCTGCAGTTTAAAAGCTCATAGTTGGATCTTGGGATCAAGCACCACCAATCTGATATCAATAAGCTATGCTGAGGATAGATAATCAATATCTAAATAATGGAAATACTGGAGAACCACTTTAACAGTGCTCCTCTCTCCTCTCAAGGCGATCTCTGTAAGACGGGAACCTAACACTAAATACTACCTGTTATGTGCCATAATGGCCACTATAAAATTCTGGAACCTGCACTCCCTGAATTTTATGGTGGCCGTTATGGCACATGCCAGGTAGGATTTAGTGTGAGATAAGACAGGATCCACCATTGAAAAATAGGTGATTGTCAGAGCTTATTTATTCTCTCCTTGTACAATGACTTCTGCACAGGTCCCAGAGCATGCCGAGAAAACCTCCCCATACAAGTCTGTAGGGTCCCCTCCTGACCCTTGTGTCTATGGCCCATGGGGCTGCCGTAAAGCACTTTCCTTAATGCTGTTTAGAATTGCTCAGGCAAGATGGCCGCTCCCATAATCATGTAGACAAAATAGAATAAAACTGTAATCGGGGAAAAAATACAGATTAGGCTGGGTTCACATCACGTTTTTCCCATCCATTTACATATACAAAAAATGTATATGTTAAACGGATGCCTCAGACTGACGCCACACATTGGCATCTGTTCACCATAAAAAAAGATACTTTTTTTTTTTTTTTTTTTTTATTAGCACACTGCAGGGTGCAAGAACGTGGTGTGCTGCGTTTTTGTATCCTTTTTTTTCCTAACATATATGTCAAATGGAGGCATAAAATGTGATGTGAACCCAATCTTAGAAAAAAAAGATGTTACTATCTGCTAGTTATTTTTAGGGATGTCCCGATACCATTTTTTTAATACAGAGTACCGATATTTATTTTTAAGTACTCACCGATGCCAATTATAACATAGGGCAGATTTATCAAACCTTGTATAAAGAAACAGCGGCGCAGTTGCTGATGGCAATAAAAAAAATAAAGCTGGAATATGGTTGCTATGGACAACGGCTTTACTTCTCCTTTGTACAAGGGTTAATAAATTAATAAATGGGCTTATAACAGTGTTTCCCAACCAATGTGCTGCCATGGGGTGATCTGTGGTTGACGCTGCCATGGGGTGATCTGTGGTTGACGCTGCCATGGGGTGATCTGTGGTTGACGCTGCCATGGGGTGATCTGTGGGTGACGCTGCCATGGGGTGATCTGTGGTTGACCCTGCCATGGGGTGATCTGTGGGTGACCCTGCCATGGGGTGATCTGTGGGTGACCCTGCCATGGGGTGATCTGTGGTTGACGCTGCCATGGGGTGATCTGTGGTTGACGCTGCCATGGGGTGATCTGTGGGTGACGCTGCCATGGGGTGATCTGTGGGTGACGCTGCCATGGGGTGATCTGTGGTTGACGCTGCCATGGGGTGATCTGTGGTTGACGCTGCCATGGGGTGATCTGTGTGTCCCCAGTGTTATTTACAAGGCTTATTATATGCTGATGAAACATAATGCATTTACCTAAAGTAGTGCAAATCATTTGATGCTTTTTTTGTTGAGCTGGTAGTGTGAATAGGCGTGTGACCTCCTCCCCATGTTTATAAGAATGGAGATCACATGCCAGGAGTTTATATATCACTTACATGAAAATGAAATAAGATGTATGGTGGAAAGTGTACCTATAATTTACACTCAGCCTTCTCTGGTATCAACTCTTTCCCGATAATTGGCCTGTGTAAATGTACCACCAATGACGACCAAATGCAAGCATCACTGCTGCAGACACCAAAATTGGTGTTTCCGAGTGAGCTTTGTATATGTATTTTGAGGGATTCCTAACCAAGGCCTCATCCTATGTGCAACTAGTGATTTATACCTATAAATAGTTTTAGATAGTTATATATAAATAGTTTTTTTGTCGGTCTCTTCTGTCAATGATGCGTCTGTCCATTGGTTTTAAATGGTGCAGTCACATTGAATGGAGATAGTCCCTGAGCAGGCTCCTGCTGCGCCTTTCCCCTGTGCCCGAGTGATAACCGCACCAAGAGTCGACGTGTATGTTCTGGGCACGGTCTGTAAAACGGGACAGGAAAAATCCTCAGCCACGTGCACTGCAGCGTGGCCTCCTATTGAGAACAGTGGAAGGCGCTTTCAGGCTGGGAACACACCTAAGCGTTTCTGAATCGCGCGTTTTACGTGCGTTTTTGGATGCGCGTTTTCGTAACTAAGAAACGCGCGATTCGGTGATTCTCCCCTATTTCAGCATGGTCCATAGGCGCGTTAAAACGCCCAAAAGAAGCTCATAACGAAGCGACAGCGTTTGGCGTTTTTCAGCGCGTTCAAACGCGCAGAAAAACGCCCAAATGTGAACCATGCCCATAGGGAAGCATGGCTTTCCACATGTTGTGCGTTTTACAGAGCGTTTGAACGCGCTGAAAAACGCTTAGGTGTGTACCTAGGGTCAGAGCAGATTCAGTGCGGTTTTCAGACTGAAATCCAGATTTAAGACCCACCCAACACAATTGGTTAAAGTCTTTACTTTGCTGCTACTGTGATATACTAGGGCAGTGGTGGCGAACCAGGGTGGATTTGATTTAAATCACTAGTCAGTAAGGCTTGATTTAAATCATAGTTTTCTACATAAAGCTACTTTCACAGTTGCGGGGATCCGTTTAAAGGTCTCACAAGAGGCCCCAAACTGATCCGTTCAGCCCAAATGCATTCCGAATGGATGCGGATCCGTTCAGAATGCACTGGTTTGGGTCCATACCGCCTCCTTTCCGTTTTGGAGGCGGACACCAAAACGCTGCTTGCAGAGTTTTGGTGTCCGCCTAGCGATGCTGAGCCAAACGGATCCATCCTGACTTACGATGTAAGTCAATGGGGACGGATCTGTTTGCATTGACTTTCAATGGGGGTCAGAACGTATCCGTTTGGGACTTAGCATTTTTTTCCACATGTAATACAAACCGATCCGTTCTGAACAGATGCATCGATTTGTATATTCAGTGCGGATCCGTCTGTACAAGTACTGGACGGACCCGCACCGAACGCAAATGTGTTTGTAGCCCTAAGACTAATTCTTGCTGGTATAACTTATAATATGCAAGTAGATGAAGATTTGCTGCGAAGAAGAGGCATATGATCTCTGCTGCGTCAAATTCAGTTTTGAGAACTGCAAAAGTAAACCAAGCATCTGTGAGAATATCTTGTAGGCAGAGAAACTGCCCAATAATCTTACAAAAACCTCTGGAAGATACAGCCTTATTCTACATAATTAAAAAACTAATTTATTTCATGATAAAATTACCTTTGGATGGTAATATATTTTCCTCAAAAAGCATTTTATATAAAAAATCTGATTTAAATTAAAAAAATCCAATTTAAATAAAAAAAAATCCGATTTAAATCAAATCCGATTTTTTGCATTTTTAAAAAAAAAAAATCATTGATTTTTATCCACCCTGTGGCGAACCTATGGCACGAGTACCAGAGGCGGCACTCAGAGCCCTCTGTGGGCACCCACGCCCTGGAAAGTCTATGGTGTACCAATATGCCTTAGACTTTTCCTGCCCTTTATCAACGCAGGGCACACCATGAACAGCACAGGCAGCGCACTGAATGTAGGCCGGCTATTATAGCTAAGTGATGAATTACATTGAAGATACACTATATTGGACTGTAGTATTCAGGTTAAATTGCCGTGTTGGCACTTTGCGATAAATAAGTGGGGTTTCGGTTGCAGTTTGGGTGCTCTGTTTCTAAAAGGTTCGCCATCGCTGTTCTTAGGGGTATATTGGCCACAGGGTTCTGTTTTTCCCTTATCTTTTGTTTTGTCTTGGCAGGTATATTGTAGTAAAGGGTAGCTGTGGGGTACAGTGCAGGTCTTATGGCATGCTGCTAGGCCTGGCTCCTGGCCTATTTATAATCTCACATTTTTGCTGCTCTCCAGCGGTCCCATAGAGAATGAATGAGAGGCAGTGCATGTCCTCGACCTGCCACTCCATTAGAACAGGACCTCCTTTCTCTGGATCTGAGAGTTCCCAGCGGTTATACCCCACTGAAAGTTCAGTTGTTTTAAATCCTAAAGTACTAGTTTGGCTTTAAGGCTACATAAATTTTTAGTTTTTAAGTAGTGACATTAAGACTTTATTTTCAATTGTTATGAGGCCTTGTTATTTCCAGGATGAATTGTATATATTACATTTATTCTGTGAGTAAGTAATCCCCACATTTCAAGAGCTTTAATTTATTCATCTTTCTGTCAATTTACAACTTTTTAAATAAAGTTTTGAGGTACATGGGCCTTACTGATTAACTTTTATTCATTTTGGTGGGTAATGATGCATGTTGTGTGTTTTATAGCCTATCACGTGACAGTCACAGACTTAGGCTACATGCACACAACCGTTGTGTGGATCCGCAAAACACGGATGGCGATCATGTGCATTCCGCAGTTTGCGGAATGGACCGGACGGCCCATTATAGAGATGCCTATTCTTAGAATAGGACATGTTATATATATTATTTTTTTTTTTTGCGGGGCTACAGAACGGAGCAACGGATGTAGACAGCACACGGAGTGCTGTTCGCATCTTTTGCGACTCCACTGAGGTGAATAGGTCCGCACCCGACCCGCAAAAAATGCAGATCGGATACAGACAAAACGTTTGTTTGCATGAGCCCTTACTGTGATTATTCATCCCCATAAAGATTCATTGTTTGTCGACAACACATCATGGTTCACATGGAGAGATGTTGTGTCGCACAATTGATCGGGTCACCCAACAAACTAGCGCTTGTCCAGTTTGTTGCAGATCTGCTCTCGGATTCGGCTCATAAAACCGTGCCGAAAACTGCCAGAACGGTCATGTGCATGTAGCCTTATGCATACAGTTGTGGCTGGTCTATGGGCCTTTGTTAGATAAAATCAGAATGAAAATTTACTGAAATGGGGATTAATCTGTACATTTGATTATTCGCCTGGCCTTACATGCTGCAGTGTTTGAAAGCTGGGATGCCTTCATTGTAGAAAGCATTACCCGTATTGTGCACTTAGGTACTGAAATGCTGCAATTGTAGATGGTGACGCTGGTAAAACTTTGTTCTGTCTGTGCCTTAAAGAGGTTCTGCAGTCATTTTAAACCGGGACCCCCGACGATCAGCTGTTTGAGAAGGCTGTCCCGGGTGTCAGACCCCTGCCGATCAGATGCTGATAATCTATCCAGAGGATAGATCATCAGTTTAAACTTACTGCAGAACCCTTTAAACTGGCACTGGTGTATGAAGTCATTACATAAAAATATACTTGTGCTTCACAGAAGGTCTTAAAGGGCTTGTCTCACTTCAGCAAATGGCATTTATCATGTAAAGAAAGTTAATACAAGGCACTTACTAATATATTATCCATTTTGCCTCCTTTCCTGGCTGGATTCATTTTCCCATCACATTATACACTGCTCATATCCAGCGGTTATGACCGCCCTGCAATCCATCAGCACTGGCAGTGCTTGTGCACTCCTATGGTCCCGGCCACCAGAGAGGCAGGCACTTTTTCTTACAGTGTGCAAGCACGGCCACCACTGATGGATTCCATAACAAACGAGCAGTGTATAATGTGGTGAAAAAATGAATCGAGACAGTATGGACAATCACAATACATTAGTAAGTGCCTTGTAGTAAAGTGGTTATCCAAAACCTATAATGCCGAACCCCCCATCCCCATATGCCTAGGCCCCTCGCACAGATTGCACTTACATCGCTCCTTCTAATGCAGACACGGCCGGCGCATCTCCCCATCGCTGGGAACGAGCCTCCCTAGCATCGCGGATGGCAGTATTAGACAATGACACAAAGTGAAAGTACCATTTACAGCTAGAAAAACAGTTAACCCTTCATGACAGAGTGGCTCAATATTTTTGAGAAAGGCCAATTAAAAAAATGACTTTTAGCCAAAAATTAGTAAAATGTAATCATAAAAAAAATTCCTCAGAAGGTATAGTCTTTAAATGTTTTGTAAAATTACCAAATCACAAAAAGTAGAATTCTTGCTCCCAAGAACACGTACAATGACTTCATATACAGATCTCGCATAATTTACAATCTTTTTGCATGTTTTTCCAGCTTTTTTTTTTAAACCGTGACATTGTACACTTTCTTTACATGCTCTTCCTTTTGTCTTTGAGTTCAGAAGATCAAAGATAAGGCGTCAGCTGACGGAACTCAGGGGGACTGTACTGAGGACCACTTTTAACAGCATGTATCCCAAAAACTGCTGAAAAACATTATTTTTGGCCCTGAGTAAAATACAATATATTTATAGTTAAGTTATTCAACATGTTATTACAATAGCCTCAATAATGCTTTACGGTTTCATGGTTTTACAGGTTTTTTTATTTAAAGTGTAGCTGTCATTCTTTTATTTTTGTACTGTGTAGGGGCAGTGGTACTGACCATTTTTGTACTTTAATTACTGAAATCGTACATTTCTATTAGAAAAATAGCTGTAAAATGGCCCATTTTGAGCCTTAGCAACGTTAAACGGATGCCTCAGACTGGTGCCAGACAATGGCATCTGTTTACCGTGTAGTTTCATTGTATTAAACAAAAAAAGGAAAATGATGTGAAACCCGCCCATCAGGCTGCATTATCCAGAATTTTTTTCTTTGCTGCCTAGTTTTAGATTTCAGCGCGCTATTGTCTGTAACTGCACAAATACCGTATGTAAAGTGAGAGTTTACTATTTAGTTTTGTTTTGCAAAGCAAATGAATGGAGCTTTACAAAACTCAGTTCACATTCTATGGAAAAAATATCCTTGCCGAACTGAGGGCATGCTGGAGACTCAAATACATGGCCGACTTGCTATTGGTATTGGGTGGTTTAGCAGAAGTGTGAACATGGCCTAAAGATGTCACTTTCAGTGTATGGAAGGTGATGGCACATACTCCACGTTACCAGAGAGTCTTTACATTGTTTCCGTGTCGTCTGGGATTTTACGTGCTGATATCCAAGTGTATGCATATTTTCACTTTTAATAACGAGTGCCATGTCGTATTTTGTTTGCAGCTACTTGGAAAAATATGAGAAAGTACATCATTTTGGTGAAGATGATGATGAAGTCCAGCCTGGCAATCTCAAACCTCAGCTCCCTATTGGTGCAATACCATGCACGTACAACTACCAGCAGCACGTTGTTTCAGGTACGCAGACTTCTCTTTGGATATGAAGCGATAATGCTGATGAGTGGATACACCCAGTTATCCTATTGTCATAGAGAGGAAAATAAGATTCTGATAAGGTACCGTACTTGTTCATGGATCCTCCTGACACCGGGATGAGGGCAAAAAAAGAAAGAGCTGCTCACATCCATGTGTATGCCTATTCTGGGCATGCTGAGATACTACTGCTGGTGTGCCATGTGGACTTCAGACTGACCAACTGGTGGGTGTCTGCAACAGAGATGATACTACATTGCAATCATTATTTTAAAGGGCATCTGTTGGCAGATTTGTTCCTGTGAAACTGGCTGACCTGTTACATGTGCTCTTGGCAGCTGAAGGCATCTGTGTTGGTCCCATGGTCATATCGGCCCACATCGCTGAGAAAAATGTTTTAATATGTGCAAATGAGCTTTTAGGAGCAATGGAGGCGTTGCCTTTACATCTTGAGGCTCTGCTCTCTCTGCAACTGCTGTGCCCTCTCCACCGACAGAACCAGTCGGTGAACTAGTCATCACACTTG
The DNA here is from genome assembly GCA_033119425.1 of Bufotes viridis. Classification (NCBI taxonomy): domain Eukaryota; kingdom Metazoa; phylum Chordata; class Amphibia; order Anura; family Bufonidae; genus Bufotes; species Bufotes viridis. The sequence continues at coordinate 240,700,631 of CM065590.1, forward strand.
GCCCTGATTTCTCCTAAAGTCAAAGTGCAGAGGGTGCGGCAGTTGCAGAAAGCGCCTCTAGGTGTAACGACAACGCCCCAGTTTGCATATATGAAAACATATGGCACATGTGGCACACATAAACATGGGACCAGCACAGATGTGTTCAGCTGCTAAGCGCACATGTAACGGGTCAGCCAGGTACAAATCTGCTGATAGATGCCCTTTGAATGCTGAGCATGTATGTATTAGTAGTAAAAAAAACATAAACTTTTACATGTCAGACATTTATTAACTATATGGATAGCTGCTTCAATCGCAGTGATTTTACATGAAATATTATTGGACAGTACCATTCTATGCGTCAGCCAGTTTTAAAGGGGTTTTCCGGGATTTTAATATTGATGACCTTAGGATAAACAATAAAGGGAAGGCTGTGCTCGCACGGAGTGCGGCCTTCTCTTCAACCAGCTGATCGGTGTAGGCATTGATGACCTATCCTGAGGAAGGGTCATCAAGATTAAAATTCACTAAGCTCCCAAATGAGTGAGTGGGAGCTACAGAAACGAGCAGCACAGCAAGCTACGCAGTGTCCGTGACTCAGGAGCTACTAAACACTAAAAGTTCGAGAATTCACAAAAAAGAAAAAGGTATCCTAGATTAATCTCCTCCTTTCCATGAGCTCAGCCCAGTCCATGCTCAACAGTTGCTGGCTGTGTAATACAGCTTACACCCGGCCGCAGTGACTGGATGGGAGATGACTCTGATCCCGGTCAATAGCAACTGCAGCAGATCTCCTCCGAATGAAGCCACTGCAGCGAAATTGTGGGCTTCCGAATTATTACTAAGACTGCCTGGGGCTTAACTAGTATGGCCGTGTCTGAAAATGGCCAGAATATTTAAAATATAAAAATATCAATGCTGTAACAGACAAAAATAACATGGCCAATTTGATGTTTTTGATCTTCTGGAATAAAAAGTGATTGAAGGATCAGATGTACTCTCTGAAGTATTGTATGAAAACCGCAGTCAGTGTGATGTGTGTTCAAGTCCCCTGGTGGTACGAATATAAGAAATAAATGGAAAATAAGAAAAGAAATCTAATTTTTCCTCCCCATGTTCCAATTGCCATAACAACATATTTCATTTTCTGTTCAAATGAGCGGGCCATATGTTTTGGAGCGGCATCGATGGTGTGCACGTGCCCCAAGTTGTAATAGGGCCCTTTTTTTTTTAAACTTCTTTTCACTTTTTAACTATTAGCCCTCCTAGGGGCCTAGAACCTGGGTTCTATTAAAGGGTAACTGTCATGTTTTCATCAAAAAAACGGTTTTGTTTTTACAGTGTTTACCAATTCAATATACAAAATGACATTGCCTTTATTGTGTGTCAGTACGATTGCAACGATACCAAATGTATATATTTTTTCTTGGCTTTACTGATAGAAAAAAAACAACTCCTGGTCACTGCAGGCAAGTGTCAGCTGTATAACACACCCAACACCTGCCACGTATATAGCGCATATGACATAAGTCATACCTGCCTCGTGTGCATATGACATGTGTATCTGAGAGATGTCTGTCAACCAAAGGGTCCAAATCTGTAAATGAAACTTTTTTTTCCCCCTTGATACTGTTGAATAAATTGGTCTGTTTGAAATGAATGAAGGGCTTCCCAGGGGGAGACTCCAAGCACTCGGCTCCATGGGATGTCATCGGCTCGGCTCTGCTTTGAGTGTGAGTACGGTTCCACAGAAAGTGTATGGAGCATTGTGCAAAGCAGGTGAAAGCCGAAGAAGCATAGGGCTCTGAGCAGCTCTTCTGCCCCTATTGTTTTTTCCACAAAGGTTTAGTACCCTTGAACTCAATGCGTCATCATAAAATGACATTGTTTAAATCATGTTTTTATGTTTAACTTATTTTTAAAGAATTTTTTTTATGTTTTTAATTTAAACAATAACCATAAAATCCTGAAGTTTTCACACTGGCTCCTAAGCCTAATAGGCTGCTTCTTGATCTGTACTGTCACTTTACCACATGTATCTGCTTATCTGTTATTCTAATATTGTCTGTAATGATGCCACCTCTGTGTATAGTCAGGATCCACCATAGGTGATTGTTGGTGTTGAGCAAGCGAGCTTCGGATGCTTCATCCAAAGTCGCTTCGTTCAAAACTACGGAAAAATACTGTACAGAGATCCGTCTCCTTACAGTATTAGAACGTATGGGCTCTGATGAACTGAAGTTAGTTTTTCGCATTTGACTGTGTTGAATAACTTCGGTAGTTCATTTTTAAAGTGGAAAAACCCTTTAAAATGAAGCGGAGAGAGTTCGGTATCAAGTTTTAAAGTGATTTTCCACTTTAAAAATAAACTACCGAAGTTATTCAATGAAGTCACGCTCCGATCCCCATACAATATTATTCCGACGTTTTGAACGAAGCGACTTTGGATGAAGCATCTGAAGCTCGCTCCACTCAACACTAGTGATTGTCAAAGCTGATCTATTCTTCCCTTGTACAATGACCTCTGCACAGGTCACAGAACATGCCTACAAAACTGTACCATAGAAGTCAATGAGGTCCCCTCCTGACCATTGTCTATGGCCCGTAGGGGTGCCGTAAAGCAATATTTGTAATGCTTTCTAAATGCTGCTAAAATGGTTTCCCAAGTGTTTTTTACTGATCCGTGGGTATCCGACACCCGTGAACCCCGTCAATCAGCTGTTTGAGAAGCAGCGGCACTCGTAGTAGTGCCATGCCCTTCTCCAGCTTTTTTCCTAGACCGTGTGACGTTATGTTACATGGCCTAGAAGCAGCTTGGCCCCATTGACGTGAATGGAGCTGAGCTGCAATACCAAGCACTTCCGCTGTAAAATGCACGGCGCTGTGCTTGGTAAGCAGAGAGAAGGCTGCGGCCCTCACAGGAGCCTGGGGCCTTCTCAAACAGCTGATCGGCAGGGGTCCCGGGTGTCTCACCCCAACTAATCAGAAACTGATGACCTATCCTTTAAGAAGAGCTCCAACAAGATGTTCAGAAAATAGAATAAAAGATCTTCAGTCAGAAAATAAAAGCTGATTAGAAAAAGGAGATTTTATATAATATATATATATATATATATTTAAAAAAAATTCTGCAATGTTTGTGGACATCCTGACTTATTGTGTTCAGCAATACCAATGAATAAAATAATGTAACTACTATTAAAATGGATGTTAAATCACATTTCTTACATAAGCTTTTTTTTTTAATGCTTAAGTAAAGCTTTTTAATAAATGACCTTTATAATTGTAGTGCAAGTTCTGTGCATAACATTTTAATAATTTTTGTTGAGAAAGTTCATTTATCCTGTCTCTTGCTTATTTTTTCTCTTGTTTCTTGTATAGATTACTTGCGTCAAAGTTATGGGCTTACTATGGACTTCAACACACCAAATGATTACAACAAACTGGTGCTTTCGCTTTTATCTGGGCTCCCGAATGAAGTGGACTTTGCAATAAATGTTTGCACCCTACTGTCTAATGAAAGCAAGCATGTTATGCAGCTTGAAAAGGACCCCAAAATCATCACGTTGTTGCTTGCAAATGCTGGTGTGTTTGATGATAGTGAGTATAGATTCAGTTTTCATATTTCTATATGAATAGTGTTGCAGTGTGTCACTGTTTAGTGTTTCCAGGGTTTTATTGGTGGGGAATGACTTTTTACTTCTGCCCCGTAGCCTGCCTCACTTATTGAGAGATTCATACATGCCTGCTCCTCGCCACTCCGATCCATCTTCCTACCAGCTTAGGCATGTTCACCTGCGCAGCTGCAGCCAATGACTGGCTTCAGCAACGACGTACCACTTGGGGAGATGTCACCATTGAATCCAGTCATTGGCTGCAATGGTGCAGGTGACCATGTCCATAACCAGCTTGAGAAAAACAAGCCAGGGAATGGGAGGTAACTATAACTTTAAATGGGCGACGCAGACTATGGGGCTTAAGTAGAACAGAAATTCATTTATTACCAGAGAAGCCTGTAGCATCCAAAGCAAAATGGTGCTCCGCTGCGTCTGTAGCCCCTATTGTAATCAGTTGGAGCTCTGCTGCCGCCATAACCTCGGGAGTGACAGAAGCAGCTCAGCTTGTTCAGAAAAGAAATCATTCAGGTTTCTTTTCATTTGATTTTAAACATTTTTAAACTTTTTTTTGTAGAATTTAGGCTTTTAAAATTAAAAAATAGTAAAAAATAAAAAATGCTTTTTGGTATTAGTTTTTGCCCCCCAAGTAGTGATTACTCTAAAATAGACCTTTTTATATGCCTTCATCATGGTCTACAATACATTTTGACAACATGTCCACTTTTAGGTAATCGTAATCTGGTCTTGGCTAGTAGTAGGACAAGGATTTGCGCAAGGATGTTTTGTGGGTGGGAAATTCTTTGCTTTTTATTTTTAATTTTTTATTAAAATTTAAATTTTTATGGTCCATCCCACAAAGACCATTGTGGTGGGGGAAGGAATTGATTATTGTTTCACTATACTTTTCCACTGAAAGTGGGGCTGCCCAGTGCAAGAGTCTAGTTAGACCTAGCACCAGCCTCCTGGAACCGGCATCATGATGATCATGTGATCAGGATCACCAGGACAAATACAGGCCGCATCGACGGCGCTGCCTCTATTCTATACATGGCGCTCATGAAGTACTGCATCCGGGAGCACACAGAGGACCGAAGTGGGTGACCAGAGCTTCTCCCTGGTGTCCCACAGTCTGACATTCAGCTGTCAAGCAGTATGCTAAGCCTGTGCTGTAAGTATACTATGGGAAGACGTTGAAATTATTACATGGGGAATACACGAAGCTATTAAAAAAGACATGTCAGCAGTGGTGAGAGGTCCTCTTTAAGGTTACATGCACACGACAATGAAGAAAAAAGTCAAAGGGTTGTGTCACTTCAGTAAGTGGCATTTGTCACGTAGAGAAAGTTAATACAAGGCACTTACTAATGTATTGTTATTATCCATATTGCTTCCTTTGCTGGCTGGATTCATTTTATCATCGCATTATACCACTGCTCGTTTCCATGGTTACGACCACCCTGTAATCCATCAGGGGTGGTTGTGCTTGCATACTATAGGAAAAAACACTAGCCTAAATGCGCTCCCATGGTTCCAGCCACCAGAGGGCTGACTTTTTCCTATAGTGTGCAAGCACGACCACCCCTGATGGATTGCAGGGTGGTCTGTAACCACGGAAACAAGCAGTGTATAATTTGATAGAAAAATGAATCCAGCCAGCAAAGGAAGCAATATGGATAATACATTAGTAAGTGCCTGGTATTACCTTTCTCTACATGATAAAGACCACTTACTGAAGTGACACAACCCTTTAAAAACGGATAAACTGTCTATTTTAAACAGACATTTATTTTACTGATGCCTTTCTGCGAAACGGACGTTAAAAACTGACCCATTCAATTATATTATATGAGGGCAGTCTGTCAGTGAAAAGCAGACAAGATAGAACATGTTCTATTTTTTTTACGTCTGTTTTTCACTGACCGTGCCATCTGAATAACCCAGTAGACTACCATTGGTCTTAAAATGGACGTGTGATGGGCATTACAGAAACATCTATCACAAGTTCCTTTTTTTCACTGTTTTGGACAGTGTAGTCTATGATGGGATTTGCCTTCAGTTTTGGCTTAAACAGTAATGGAGGGGAATTTGTTAACAGATAAATGCTTCAAAATGCCTTTGTTTCTCCTGCCTACCCTGGTTGGCAGCCTCTGCTTTGGCCGAAAGTGAAGGTTCGCTTTAATTGGTAGCTCTGGATCGAAGCCACATAAATGCTGCTGAATTATGACCTTTTTTTAATATTGTGCCGTCGTATAAATCTGTTCTATTGTAGGTTTAAGTCTAAAAATAGGTCTTTGAAAAAATTGAATTTCTAAGGCTACTTTCACACTAGCGTTTTTACTGGATCTGGCAGGGTTCAGCAAAAACGCTTCCGTTACTGATAATACAACCATATATGCATATAAATGCATATATTCTAAACGGATCTGGTTGTATAATCTTTAACATTGCCAAGACAGATCCGTCATGAACTCCATTGAAAGTCAATGGGGGACGTATCCGTTTTCTATTGTGTCAGAGAAAACGGATCCGTCCCCATTGACTTGCGTTGGGGGTCATGCTCCGCATCCCAGGACAGAAAGCAAACTACAATATGCTGCGGTTTGCTCTCTGGTATGGGAACAGAAATGCATTTTGGAACACTTGGTTCTGTTCAGTTATGTTTTTTCTGCATTGACAATGAGTGGGGACAACACTGAAGCGTTTTTATTCCGGTATTGAGACCCTCTGACGAATCTCAATACCGAAAAACGAATACGCTAGTGTGAAAGTAGCCTTACGCTATAGGCTGTGACAGCAGAAATCGTTAGTAAAAGTGTTGGGTCTAGATTTTTCCTCTGATCAATTTAGTTTAAAGTTTCATTATTTATTGTGTTTTTCTGCTTTTTATTTAATAGCTCTGGGAACATTTTCTGCTGTGTTTGGTGATGAATGGAAGGAAAAAACAGATCGTGATTTTGTACAGGTAATATAAATTTACACGTGACCTGTGAGATTTTTCTTTTATTTTCAACAAGAGGGAGCAATACAATTTGTAGAGAGGAAAGGCTAAATTAATATCTCAGGTTGGAGCTGCTTGCGTAAGATCCAATAGATTTAGTATGTCTTTATGTGCTGCTGATCGCTTGTTCATCAAGAGATCGCGTCGTTTGTGCAGGCACTCCAATCATCGCTCATGCTGTCTGGGCAGCGATCTGCTGCCCAGAAACAATGATTCTGTATGTTTCACATTCAACTCGCTTGTCTGTGCCTGGCCTAAGTCAGCAATATCAGTTTGGCAGAGGTTCCCTGACGGTCAGCTCTTTGAAGGTGTAACCTGGCTAGTACCGGCATGCCGTCTCACTTATAGAGGCCCATGACCACCGCTGCTGAATTGCCATGTGGTCGTAACGCCTGAAAAATAGTGTTGAGCGAACTTGTGTTTTAAGTTCTGCGTTTGGGTTATCGAAGAATCCCGTTATGGATTCCGCTACCAAGGACCATAACGGAATTTGGAATCCATAACGGGATTCTTCGATAACCCGAACCCGAGACACAGATCTTAAAACACAAGTTCACTCAACACTACAGAAAAATAGATCTGTATACAATGCGATGGAAAAAAGCAGCACCAGGCTGTGGGTCTCTGTAACGCCGGTGTGAAACTAGCTTTAGTGGTGATTTGATGATAATAACTTTGTCTGTTGTGTTAAGTCAATTTTGTTATTTTTTCCAATTTTTAGTTCTGGAAGGATATCGTTGATGACAATGAAGTACGTGACCTCATATATGACAAATGTGGATCTCAAGGTGGGGTAACATTTTCATCTATACTCAGTTTTGTGTCGTTTTTTCAGATGTCATGGCCAGATAAATGTGTGAATTAGCTTGGTATTTTTTCTTATTATTCTAAACCATTTGAACACTCACAGGTAAATTATTTTGTTTTGCAGAAGACACATCTCCAGAATCCTTATGGGACTCATTATTTCACCCTCCTAGAAAGCTGGGCATTAATGATATTGAAGGACAGCGTGTTCTCCAGATAGCAGTCATTTTGCGCAATCTTTCCTTTGAAGAGAGCAATGTTAAACTTCTGGCAGCTAATCGGACTTGTCTCCGCTTCTTGTTACTGTCTGCTCATAGTCACTTTATTTCTCTCCGACAACTGGGACTTGATACATTGGGGAACATAGCAGCAGAGGTAAGATGTATTCAATAGATATGTACATATAAAACAAACCTTCTGTAATAATGTGTTCAGTTTTTTTTTTTTTTTTTAACACATTGCAGACATGGGAGATTTATCAAACTGGTGTAAAGTAGAACTGGCTTAGTTGCCCATAGCAACCAATCAGATTCCACCTTTCATTTTCCAAAGGAGCTGTAAAAAATGAAAGATGAAATCTGATTGGTTGCTATGAGCAACTAAGCCAGTTCTACTTTAAGCCTCATTCACACGTCAGTGTTTTGGTCAGTGATTTCCATCAGTGATTGTGAGCCAAAACCAGGATTGGAGCCTCCACAGACATAAGGTATAAGGGAAAGATCTGCACCTGTTCTGTGTTTAGAGCCGCACCTGGTTTTGGCTCAAAATCACTGATGGAAATCACTGACCGAACACTGACGTGTGAATAAGGCTTTATACCTGTTTGATAAATCTCCCCCCGTAGTTTTGATATTGCTATGCAAAATGTTTGATGCTGTTAAAGTGTAACTGTCATTTCCAGCTGCTTTGTATTATTGTGTATAGGGTCGGTTTGTTGTAATATATTTTATTAGAGATTTATGTTAAATCTGCCTGTAACGTGTCCCCTTGCTACAGTCCAAGGGTTCTGCCATGAACAGTCTTTTTGTAGCCTTTTTTGGCTTGTAAAAAACACCAGAAAACAGACGTTTTTACCAGCGTTTTTGGGACACTGGTAACCCCCTCCTGTAGCTGAATGGAAAACTCTTGAAAATGTGACACACCCAGAGCATGCTGTGATTGAGAGAAAAAATGTATTGACACAAAAAAAACTTCTCATGAGAAAATAACACTACAAAAAAAAGTTTGTCTTGCGTTTCCATACACTCCCATGCAACATCTAGAGCTGTTGTTTTGTTTTTGTTTTTTTAATCGCCAAACGCCAAAATCTGCAAAACCACTCAAATGCAAGAAAAAAATGGAGACACCAGCCTAATGTCTTATTCACATGTCAGCGAATCACACACATTGCTAAGAAAACCTACTGAATGCTGAAGTCTTCTAACTGTGAGGTGCAGAGGAAAGCTTCAAAGCCTGCCTCTGCTCACCCTGTCTCCCTACATGTGTAATTCATCTTACTAAGGCCTCAGTCAAATCTCCGTCAAGGAGATCCAACACAAATGCTAGCTGTTGGCCAGACAAAAAACCGTTGCATGCAATGGTTTTTACATGGCTGAAACCCAGCATTTGAGGGATAGCGGCTGGATCACCACCGGGCCTCGTTACAGTGAGTGGGGATCTGATGGTGAAGTAGAGAATCTGGCAATGCCGGATCAAGCGAAATCTGGCAGGCTGCTCTGCAGAACAGGCTGTCGGATCTCCTTGAGGGAGATGTGAATGAGGCCTAAAATAAGGATATTCTAAATGTCCCTAATGTTTTATTTGCTGCCAGTGCTACTCTTCCCAGCGTATCCCTACTTGGCATGGCTTGACATTGTCTTGCCTCCAACATTGTGGATCATCTATTTGCATCACAAAAGATGCTGCCTAGCTGGAGTCTTAATGCTGCAGACATGTAAACTTAGGTAATTTTTTTTTTTTTTTAAAGATTTTTGTTTTAAATTTTTTAAATAACTTTATAGAAAGACGGCATTGACTAAATCATAAGACATGCTGTACGTGCATGAGAAAAAAAAAGTATCTAAGGATAACAATACATGCCCAGCATATACTGTTGCTACGGGTCAAACTGAGACTACAGGTGCGAGGGAAGTGCTGATGTTAGTGCAGAAATGGCCCGAGTGTAGTTGCAAATATCAGTCTATCACTAAGGTATAATATACAAAGATGGTGAATATAAGTGTCAACACCACTTGTTACAAGCCAGGAAGTGGCTATACATGAAGAAATAACATGTTTTATATCTGTTCAATCGATGGCGGTCCAACGCCCCATACAGCTTTGACTGTTCTGCAGTAGCTCTGATGCCAGAACTACATCTTCGCAGACCTTTAAAAATGTGAAAAAATAAATACCGGATCCGTTTTATGGGGGGACACCGGAGAGACGAATCCGGTGTTTCAATGCATTTGTCAGCCGGATCGGCATCCGGATGCAAATGCAATCTGTTTGCATACGGATTTCTGGATCCGCTAGGCAGTTCTGGCGGAACTGCCTGCCGGAATCCAACAACTCAAGTGTGAAAGTAGCCTAAGGGTGTTATCTACGTTGCTCCCTTTCACCCCTAAACAGGGCACCACCAGCATGGGTTCAATGCAAGAGTCAGGACAGCAAAGGGTTAAGTCCAGTAAACAAGCAGATGTCGGGCAAACAAATGAAACCACAGCACACCTTTTCATGAACTAGAAAGCTAGGAACCTATTGCTCAGGCACTCTCCCACAGGGAAAGATGCCTTAAATACCAGTAGGGGGTCAGCCATATGCTGGGGACAATTTGGGGAATGCGCGTGCAGGACCTTTAAAAGTCAAGGAGCGCACGCATGTGCGCCTATAGGGCAGAGAACAGGTGCAAGCAAGATTAGACAGGCGTCATAGGCCTGCAGGAGGAGGAAGGGCCATTGCAGCACTGCTCTGGTGCCTATGCCTGCTGGGGAGGTGTAGGAGGACAATGCCAGGTGAGCATCTTGGTGGCCATGACCACCAGGAGCAGAGTGTTACACCCTTTAATGCAACTTGATATTTGCTGCTGTGTACCTTTTTTATATCTATGTGAATGAAAATCCTGCTTGGAGAATGCATTAGGTCAACCCTCGCGTTTGTCTTTCCACTACAGCTCCAGTTAGATCCTGTTGATTTCAAAACCACTCACCTAATGTTCCACACTATAACAAAATGCCTAATGTCTCGGGATAGATTCTTAAAAATGAGAGGTAAACCTTTTACTTATCCTTAATCATAAAAGAGCTACTGTATTTTTATTAACTGCTTTAAGACACTCTTTTTGTTACATTACTAGGCATGGAAATCTTAAGTAACTTATGTAAGGCTGAAGATAATGGAGTTCTTATTTGTGAGTATGTGGATCAGGACAGCTACAAGGAAATTATATGTCATCTTACTCTACCGGATGTACTACTTGTAATCTCGACTCTTGAGGTGCTCTATATGCTTACGGAACTGGGAGAAGTGGCCTGTGTGAAGATAGCAAACGTAGAGCGAAGCATAGGTAAAATTTGCTCACAGCATGCTGGTGTTGTGGTTTAGTATTACATTATGTTAAATTGCCTTTTATTTAAAATGATAAAGGTTATGGTTGAGATTTATAACCCCCCACATCGCATTCAGACACCTGCTTCAGCTTCCATCAGTGACTGTCCAGACACTGCACTAAGCAGGGACGCTTCCTTTCTGGGCACTATTGCGCCAACTGCAATATCAATGGAGACAGACACCACACTGCTGCCGCCATAATTTTGGTGTGGACAAGGGGCCCTAATCAAAGACCTATTGGGGGACAGTTTATGTAGGAAGCACTTTAAGGGCCCTTTACACTCACCAAGAATCCGCCAGATAATTGCTAATGAGCGTCCATAGGAACGTTGGCGATTATCTGGCGGCTTAATACTCCCACTGATTACCCGATGAACAAGTGAAATGCTCGTTCACCTTGTAATAGATCATTTGTGCCGACACAAAAATTGACGTTTGTCATGTGATGGCATAGCGATGGCTCCCCCCTCCCATACTATGGAGGAGATCAATGCATGTAATAGCAGTTGTCTCCCCACAAACGCCTGCTCGCTAGCGGAGAAGGAATGCTTCCTTCCTGACAATCGCCTGCTATGTCGTCCCATCTAAAGGGACCTTTTAGGTTCATCATATAGATAATGTACAGATAATGTAGTAGATGTCACCTGCAGTCCTATGTAACACAACAGATAACACAGTGATAACTCTGAGATACAGATAATCTAGTAGAGGTCACCTGCAGTCCTATGTAACAGCAATGGTGTTACATAGGATTAAAGGTAACATCTACTACATTATCTGTACTCAGTTATCACCTTATCTGTTTTACATAGGACTGCGGGTCCTTGCTGCACATGGTTTTAGCTTTTGCCACTAAAATACTGGGAAAATTCTTGAGAAATGAATGTGATGGTTATTATCTTAGTTGCACTCGGCTCCTGATATGGAATTAAATACACACACCTTAGTCTTTGTTTTTTACTGTGATGCCACTGTAGAAATCCAAGGCAAAGGCCTGTGTGATAACTGTCACGTTAATTGTCTTTCTCAAGAGTTTTCTCTACTTTTTAATGGCATGGCAAGTGGCAAAAGCTGAAGTCAAGTGCAACAGGGCAATCTGACAATAAATGTGATACCGCCTCCCGTCCCAGGTCTCTGCAGCGGGCTTCTCCTGCACATTTGCACTGTACACATTACACCATGGCTTCCGTTCATGACGTCATGTGATGTGCTGGTGGGGCCCAAGCTGATAATTAAAGGGACCGCCGCCGGGAACAGCGAATCACTGTTCCTAGCGGAGGGTTCCTGTCTCCCCCCACAACTATCTGTGTCCATAGTTGAACGTTATGGCGCTGTCTGACCCATCTGCAGGGGCCACCTGACCGGCAGGGGCCTCATGTGGTCGGGTGGTTTGCATGCTGGTAAAAACCACCACTGGGAGCGGAATCCATGCCAAAATTCAGGCAGCAAAACCGGTCATGTGAAGATACAGTTATCATTTACACCACTTTTCTGGCACAAGTGATTTACATCAGCTATGAGCTGGTATACATTTCAATCTGGGCACACGGACTGCCGGAGGAGGCGCTTAGTTTATGCTGAGGAGAGCGCCTAGTCATAACTTAAGCAGATCTTCTGGCAGCACATGGGAATATAAAGACCAGAATACAAACTCTGGTCATGATAAATGGCCCCCCTTTGTGTTTGACTGGATACAAACTAATGTAATGTTAGTATTTGTTACATGAAAACAAACGGTGTTTTAATGGTAAATGCTAGAATTCAGCTTGTACGTTCATATATTCAAAAGTTCTAAATATTTTTTTTTGTAGATACATTGGTGTGTCTTATTTCTATGGATATTCAAATGTTTGGACCGGATGCGCTGACGGCAGTGAAACTTATCGAACATCAAAGCTCCAGTCATCAAGTGGTTTCTGAAATACGGCCACAAACAGTGGAGCACGTTAACCCTTCTGGTAATTCAAGCCCTGCTGCAGGTTAGAGTTTGGATTTTTTGTTTTACTTTTTCATCTAAATCATTACTCTTTCTGTGCAGCCTGATATAGAAGTCTTACTTTTGTTTTCATCATTTATTCTTGTAGCAGATGGTTCAGTTAAAGGGGTTGTCTCATGTCGCCATTACTAAGGCTAGGTGAGACTAAACCACCAGGTGGCCAGGAAACGGTGGAGCTGGCTGGTGCTCGCCGTTTCAGTAGCATTGCAGTGCATGGGGACTACTAAGACATTGCAACTCAGCAAGCTGTTTTATTTCTGTGGCTCCCGTGTCCTACAACAGGCACAGGAGCCTCTGGTGGTTGGGACTTAGTCTCATCTTCCCATAATAACAATGAAATGAGACAAGCCATTTAAGGCCTCATGCCTGTATTTGGGATCTGATCCTGAATATGGCTCTCATTGTGAACTCAACCATATCACATACTACGCCTGCACAGAAAGCATCCTGACTATTACTGAGGCAACCTGTAATCTGCTACATGACCTATGGGACTACTATGGTATTGTTTACAGATAATGGATACGTTTGTATTTTTTTTTCAGCTTCTAGACCAGTCAATGCACATAATGTGCCACCTCCTGGAATTGTGGAAATAGACAGTGAAAAGTTTGGATGTCAGTGGTGAGTGCAAATTGCTTAATGAAACAGTTCTTCCTGTGTAAAAGTGGGTTGTGTCCAGCGTAACCTGAAAACCTGATTTTCTTTTTAATCCACCTTTGTTGAACACCATGGGTTGTTGTATGTGAGACTCCCTGTTTTGTGGGAGCTCTGTTAGCGCCTTCTTTTCGGTTCTAGATGGTAGTGACGTCATATGAATGCAGGGATTTGGTGTCCCTCATTCAGTATGATCAATTTACCTTTCTGATTATCAAGCAGTTTTTTCACTGAAACGTCAGCTGCAGTGATGAGAGATTATGTATTATAGGTTGATGGCCGCCTACTCTTTTTGCGTATTTGTGTTGAAGACTTCTGTTATTCTTTTCCATAAGCTAAACAGAAAAAGATGGATCCATGAAATGGGTTCAGTAACTGATACAAATGAAACGCCTTACTTTCTATCCATCATATATTAATTTTAATGTTAAAAAGATAACACTTCCATCCCGTATCCATTATTTTTTGAATGAAGTCCTGGACAGGACGTTTCTTCTGTTAGAAATAGTGGATACCTAATGGAGTGGACACACACTGAGCATAACTGATGGTCGCATCAGTACCAATTTAAAAAGATGGATAAAATGGACCCTGGATGAAATGAAGTCCACGCAGATGCCAACAAACCCTTAGGTGTGCCGCTAAACCACCACATATTCTGTATCTTGTATAGTATCTAACCTAAAGTAAGGATTCTTCCGCCAGTAGAAGGACCGACACAATCTGTCCACAGCATGGAATCACTTGAGAGGAATATGTACTGAAAATACATCAATGAAGTACAGACGTTTAAGAAGAGATTTAAAAAAAAAAAAAAAAAACTAACTTTACCTCATCATATCAAAAATATCAAGTCAAGAATAACATTACATTTTTTAAAGAAGAATTTAAGTGGCACACAGCATGTTTGCTTTATGGTAGCTGTAATGATTTGGAGGTTTATTGTTCAGATAAGTATCTATAGATGAATACGGTCTGCAGGAAATGGTGCTGTAAGGGCACCAGAAGTGGCGGAGGGGAGGCATACAGAGCCTTGTCTGCATATCTTGTCTTATCTAGGCCTCTAGCAGTACAAAAAGCTCTATGTAAGGTCCTTATTACACCTACAGATTCTGCAGCTCGATTGTCGGGAGGGAAGCATTCCTTCTCAGCAATTGCCTGCTCGCTAATGGAGGAGACTGCTGATATATGCAGCGATCTCCTCTTCAGTATGGGGATGAGCTTACGCCATCGCTCGTCCCCCATACTGAATCATTGTTTGCCCGCAGTTAGATTGTCATTGCACAGAATGATCTGCTGCCGGCAAAGAGTGACTTATAAACCTGCTGAAAAATTCCAGTTACCTGATGAATGAGCGTTTCATTGGGTAATCGGTGTCAGTATTACACTGCCAGATCATCGCTAAAGAGTGTTCATACGAATGCTTGTTAGCAACGATCTTGGTGATTATCTGCAGGTGTAGTAGGGCCTTTATTTAATCCCACCCAAAAATTGACTCTTAATATGATGTCTGCAAACCATGCAGGTACCATATACATTAGTCGTATGTTCAGCCCAGTGTGTGTGTGTTTTCTTTGAGAAGGCCACTACCAGACACCTCGAACAGCGATTTATCTCCCAAGAGAGCATAAGGGTCAGATGTTGAAATTTAACCCATCAAGATTATTGGCTTTAAAGTATTTCTGTAATGTTTTTTTCCTGCACATTTTATGCAGGTTGAATGCACATTTTGAGGTGAGCCAAGATTCTTCAGTGGTGCGGGCAGATATGTATTCTGAATACCTCTCAACATGCAGTAAGTTGGCCAGAGGTGGAATCCTAACTTCTTCTGGATTCTACAAATGTCTACGGTAAGACAACTTGTTATTGGTACCATTTTGGGGTACATAAGACTTTTTGATCGCTTGTTATTACACTTTTTGTGATGTAAGGTGACAAAAATGGCTTTTTTGACACTTTTTTTTATTTTTTTACGGCGTTCACCTGAAGGGTAGGTCATGCGATATTTTTATAGAGCAGGTCGTTACAGACATGGCAATACCGAATATGTATACTTTTTTTTATTTAAGTTTTACACAACATATTTTTTAAACAAAAAAAATAATCTTTGTGTCTCCTTAGTCTGAGAGCCATAGGTTTTTTTTTTCTTGGTCGATTGTTTTAGGTAGGGTATAATTTTTGCGGGATTAGATGAGTTTGGGCACCATTTTTGAGGTGCATATGACTTTTTGATCGCTTGCTATTACACTTTTAGTGATGTAAGGTGACAAAAAAAAATGGCTTTTTTGACAGCTTTTTGTTTTTTTTTGTTTTACGGTGTTCATCTGAGGGGTTAGGTCATGTGGTGTTTTTTTTTATTTATTTTTTAGAGCAGGTTGTTACGGACGCAGCGATACCCAATGTCTACTTTTTTATTTTTAATTTTTTTACATTTAACACTATAAAAGCATTTTTGAAACCAAAAAAAATCATGTTTTAGTGTCTCCATAGTCTGAGACCCATAGTTTTTTTTTAAATTTCTTGGGCGATTGTCTTAGGTAGGGGCTCATTTTTTGCGGGATGAGGTGACTGTTTAGATTGGTACTATTTTGGGGGGCATATGCATTTTTGATCGCTTGGTCTTGCACTTTTAGAGAGGTAATGTGACAAAAAAATTTTTTTTTTTTACGGTGTTCATCTGAGGGATTAGGTCATATGATATTTTTATAGAGCCGGTCAATACGGACGCGGCGATACATAATATGTCTACTTTTCTTTTTTTTTTTTTTTTTTTTTTTTTTTACAATTTTTGTTTACTTTATTTTGGGAAAGGGACATTTTTTAGTGTGTTTTTTTTACTTTTAATTTTTTGGGGGGAGAACTTTATTTTTTTAACTTCTTTTTTCACTTTATTTTTTGTCCCACTCTGGGACTTCAATTTTAGGGGTCTGATCCCCTTTACAATGCTTCACAATACTCCTGTATTGTAATGCATTGGCTGTAAGTATTACCAGGGGGCTGGATCTCACAGGCTGTCACGGAAGGCAGCTACGATGCCTAAGTGAGGCATCGGGCCGCCTTCCCTGCCATCGGGTCCGATGGCCACCCGCACCCGGCAGGATCCTGCATGTGCCACGGTCAGCACTGACCGTGGCCGTGCAAGGGTTAATGCGCCGACATCGGTTTTCACCGATGCCGGTGCATACTGAAGGGGTCTGGCTATCAGTGACTGCCGGACCCCTGCCGCTGATCGAGCATGCGCATCTCCTGTGCCCGCCCGATCAGATTGCCGCAGCTGTACATGTACGGCGTTGGTATCCTACGAGTAAACAACATATTAGTAAATATTTATGTGTTTTTTTTTAAATAAACGGTTGGATGGTTTTCTCGATGTAATTATTGTGAATTCACTCCACCTATTGTACCTCCTGTCTGGGCTTTTTAACTTCATTATTTGTTTGGACATATAGCATGGTAAACAGTCTCGTTTGACTTTCTCTGTCCAAAAAAAATAATTTGAATAAAAAGTGATCAAAATGCATAACCCAAAATGCTATTAATAAAAACTACAGATCATCTCACGGAAAGAAAAGTGGGTGTCCGAATATGGTCTTAAAAAAACATTTTTTTTTTCCCAATTTTTTTTTTTTAAAGCAAAACTATATGAATTTGGCATACCTGTAATGGTACTGACCCACAGAATAATGGTAATTTTAACATTTTTAATGCCTTGGTGGAATTGTATTTTTTCCTCCAAAATTCACTTTATTCAGAACTTTTCTCCAGTTTTCCAATAGATTGTATGTGATGTTAAATGATTCCATTAGAAAGCACAACTTGTCCTGAAAAAGACAAGCCCTCATTATGGTTATGAATATAAATGAGTTATTGCTCTTGGAAGGCAGGGAGGAAAAAAAATGAAAATTGGCCTGTCCTTAAGGGGTTATTGGCTCAAATGATGAAATATTGCTGGAAGATTCTTGCCCACAGTGTACTTATTCATGTTCATTATTGCTTGCCTTTAATTTTGTTGTTATTAAAAGGGGTCTCTTATTATTTAAAATGGTGGCCAGCAACCTGTCCTAGAATGTGAGTAGGACTGGTTGCCACACTCACAATTTTGCCTAAGAACCCTGCCATGAATAAAGAATATGTCAAAGTATCCCCCATCAGCAACCTCTCCCAAGCATCCAGGAGTAAATTGGTGATGAACAATGTATTTTTCAGCATGATGGAGCATCAGGTCACAAGTCAAAAGGGATAAAAAACTGTCCCGTTAACAAAACATACATATTTTGGTCCATGGCCAGGAAACTTCCAGATCTCAATCCGATTGAGAACCTGTGGTAAATCCTCAAAAAGCAGGTCGACCGACAAAAAACTGAAATTGTGATAAACATCAAGCACTGATTTGGCAAGAATGGGTTCCTAGCAGTCAGGATTTGGCATAGCAGCTGATATCCAGCATGCCAGGGCGTATTGCAGAAGTCTTGAAAAAAAAAAAGGGTCAGCAACATGAAGTATTGAGCCTTTCCATAAACTTGATGTATTTGTCAATAAGTTTAAAAAAAAAAAAACTTATGAAAAGCTTATAATTGTACTAAAAATGCTGAAGCAGCCAACGTTGTAAAAATGTAAAAATCTAAATTTGTGTCCGTCTTCAAGCTTTTGCCATCGTTGTAGTAAAGGAAACGGGGGTTGCAGAAAGTGAGTTTGATTTGATGATTTCATTTTTCAGGTCAGTGTTCCCAAACCACAACATCAAGAGAGTGGAAGATCCAAACAATAATGGGCAAGCTCATATTCATGTGTCTGGTGTGAAAAGAAGGGCCTTACCACTTCCCATTCAGATGTACTATCAGCAGCAGCCAGCTTCTAGTGTTTCAGACACAAATGCAGCAGGTTAGTGTAGAGGTGTTTCTACTCAATACATAGGATGTTGGCATCAAGTGCTGCATATTTCCATTTTTTGCAGCCTACAACTTTGGATGGTGGTGTACTTTCTGAGAACTTGGTGTCTTAAACCACTTACATCAATAGCTTTAATGGGGTTGTGTCACCTCAGACATTGGTTGCATATCCTGGCAATAAGTGCAGGTCCCAACTCTAGGACCCACCCCTATCTAAAGATTTTGGGTGTGCTTTACATTCATTTCTATTTCAAAAAGGCCGACTGAGGTGGGACCTGCACTTATCTGACATTGGTGACATATTGTAGCAATATGCCACCAATGTCTGAGGTGAGACAACCCCCTTTAAAGCGATGTTCTCAGAATCCACTGAAATCCCTACTGCTCTAGTCAGTTTTTATGGGCCTAACCGGGATAACGGAGTATAGCGCTCGGCTGTCTTCTTCAGTTCCATAGACTTTGAAGAAGTTGCAGCACATGGGCGTCTGTCTCCATTTAAACAGGGTACATGGGACCCCTGTTATTGTGCCTGGTGGGGGTCCAGTGGTCAGACCTCTTGCAGCCAAGACACTTATCACCTATCCTGTGGATTCTAGGAAAACGATATTCTCCACCAAGGCCCCATTCACACGTCCGCAAGTGTTTTGTGGATCCACGGATCCGCAAAACACGGACATCGGCAATGTGCGTTCCGCAATTTGCGGACCGTGCATCGCCGGCACTATATAGAAAATGCCTTTTCTTGTCCGCAATAGCGGACAAGAATAGGACATGTTCTATTTTTTTTTCGGGAACGTGATTGCGGACCTGGAAGTGCGGATCCGCAATTGCGGACCCTGGCGGGACATCATCTGTCCCCATAGGAATGAATGGGTCTGCAATTCTGTTCCGCAAAATGCGGAACAGAATTGCGGACGTGTGAATGGGGCCTTACATGCATATATTGTAATAGTATTTGTCCCACAGGACAAGATTGGTATTTATTATATGTCACACTGAAGTTTTTTTTTATCTAATAACTAATTCCTGCTTTTGTGTTCCCAGGAGTACCACAAGGAGCAGGAAATCCCTTCCAGAGAACTGTAGCAGCTAACCAAGTTACTAATCTCACTGCAACACAGATGTCTTTTCCTATTCAAGGTGTCCACAGTGTGGCCCAGACAGTTTGCCGTATGCCACAGAATCTGCATGGTCAGGCTCAGCAACAACAGAATACCACAGTGACTGTAATTCAGAATAAAACTCCAATATCATGTGAAATGGTTAGAGCTGCAGTAATACAGGGTTCTGTGCAGCACTCGGCCGTTCCTGTCAGTATTGCTTTGGGAGGATCCACCCAAGCTTCTCTAGTTCACAGCAATCCAGGGCAGCAGCCTTCTGTTACAGTTGTGGGTTCTCAGGCCTTGTTTCACCATCCTTCTGTCATTCAGCAGCAATCGCCTTTACACACTGTGGTACCTGGTCAGTTAACGTCAGGCACTCAGGTAGCTGTTATACAACAAACAGTCCCTCAAGGGCATATATTTGGCAGAGTGCAGAGTTTGCCAGCAGGTACATCTGGACTGCCACAAGGTCAGCAGCTAATCACCACCTCCTCTCAGACTGTTCATGTCCCATCCCACCATTCCCCGGCTTCCAACCAGCAGAAGGATACAGTAATCATAACTCCACAACAATTTGTAACGACGTCCTCCTCTAACATTGTGTCGGCTACAACTGTACAAAGTTTCCAAGTAGCAGCAGGACAAGTGGTTACAATCGCTGGCGTTCAAAATCCTCAGACCTCTAGAATAGGATTTCAGAACATAGCCCCAAAACCCCTTAATTCTCAGCAAGTATCCTCAACTGTAGTTCAGCAACCATCTCAGCAGCAACCCCAGCAAAGTGTAGTCATTGTCAGCCAGCCAGCTCAACCTGGTCAAGCGTACGCACCAGCCATTCACCAAATAGTTCTCACGAATACAGCTGCAATTCAGGCAGGGCAGACTGTCCAGCTAACTGGACAGACAAATCTAACGCCTTCCTCTTCTCCAATCCCAACTCCAAATAATCAGCTCCCGCCGGTAATGTCGTCTCCCTCCACCACTTCGATTTCGCAAGGACCCCCTCCTACTGTTAGCCAGATGCTTTCGGTAAAAAGGCAACAGTTGTCACCAGCACCTCACCAACAGCAGCAGGCACAAGCTCATCAACAACCGCAGGCACAGCAGTCACAGCCACCCCAACAGGTACAGGTACAGGTTCAGCAACAGCAGACCCAAAGCGGAGGCGTTGGACTCCCTAGTCCTGCTGAGTCCAGCCTCATTAAGCAGTTGTTGCTTCCCAAACGGGGACCTTCGACGCCTGGAGGGAAACTCATACTCCCAGCCCCGCAGATACCACCTCCCAACAATGCAAGAGCACCTAGCCCTCAGGTGGTGTATCAAGTAGCCAATAATCAGGCCCCGTCATTTGGTGTGCAAGGGCAGACGGCCACTCCACAGATACTTGTTGGGCAACAAAACGTGCAATTAGTGCAGAGTACAATGCAGAATCAAACTGCGGTACAGACTGTTCCCATTTCAAATCTACAAATTTTGCCAGGTCAGTTGATATCGAACTCTCCAGCAACGATATTTCAAGGAACTTCTGGCAATCAAGTCACAATCACAGTTGTGCCAAACACAAGTTTTGCTACTGCAACTGTAAGCCAGGGAAATGCACCTCAAATTATTGCACCTATGAGTGGGACACAACCCGGAGTGGGATTACAGGTACAAACACTACCAGCTGCCCTCACACAACCAGGCGGGCAAGTACCCGCATCTGCTCCTTCTCCCCCTTTCAAGGGGGATAAAATAATTTGCCAAAAAGAGGAAGAGGCAAAAGAAGCGACAGGCTTGCACCTGCACGAACGTAAAATTGAAGTAATGGAAAATCCGTCTTGTCCGAAAGGTTCTGTTAGCACCAGCAATGGGGAAACGAGTGAAAATGAAGTACAAATGGGAAACCTTTTGAATGGCAAAAAGTGTGACTCCAGTCTACCTCCTTCAAACTCAGGGAAAATGCTGAATGAGGCCAGTCAAGTGGTCACTAATGGGGCATCTGTGGAACTGGGGGAAAACGGAGCTGCTTTGAAACAAAACACTGACCAGAGTGAGATACAAGATGGTAAAACAGACTTGAAAAAGCCACAGGTTAATGGCGTTTGTGATTTTGAAAAAGGAGACTGTTCACATCTGAGCAAAAACATTCCTAATCACAAAGCTTCCAACCATGTAGGAAATGGGGAAATATCTCTAGTGGAGCAACAGGACCTTCTGGACTCTGCGCAACAAGTTACTGCCAAAGGTGATCAAGTGGAGAGGCTTTCCAATGGACCTATACTAGCCAACAGTTTGTCACATTTTGCAAGTAGTACAAATGATGTTTCGAACCTTGCAATCCAGATACAATGTGGTAATGCAACAGATTTACCCAATGGACCTGTAATTTCCAGTTTGAATTCAGATGTGCCTCAGCAACGTCCGACTGTTGTCGTCTCAACACAGTCTACAGCTTCTGTTTTACCGGGTCATCAGGTTATTGCGGTGCCCCATATAGGAACTAGGATCGCTCAGCCCGCACTGCCTGCAGATCCCCGCTCTACTAATGGCACAGCAGAATGCAGAGCTGTTAAACGACCAGCAGAGGACAATGACCGGGAATCTGTCCCAGTTATTCCCAATAAAGTGGGAGTAAGGATTGTTACAATCAGTGACCCTAACAATGCTGGCTGTAGTGCAACTATGGTCGCTGTGCCAGCAGGTGTTGATCCAAACACTGTAGCTAAAGTAGCAATAGAAAGTGCTGTGCAGCAAAAGCAGCAGCATCCACATACTTTCGTACAGACAGTTGTTGCACAGGTAAGTCTTGTCTGCGAGTGTTTGGTGCTAGAAAAATTAGCGTATGTCTCCTATGTATTTGATTTGTGCCTTTTTACAACTAGGCGTACCGACCTTTAGCTGTAATATGCTATCCTTACATAGGGCGGTGTATGAGGCGGACTGATTTCTGACTTCTGAAAATAGAACACGCGACTGTTTTTGCAACTCCCACAGAAGTGAATGGAGAGAGCTGCGCATGCCCATCCACCTCTTCATTCACTCTGCATCACGAAACCATGACCCGCATCTATCGGACATTTAGGCTAGGTCTACACGACGACATGTGTTGCGCGACACGTAGAGCACAACTACACTGCAACATTTGTGGTACCAATGGCGCGCGACAATTTTTATAATGATAGTCTACATTTGCAGTAAAATCCATTCTGGATGAGTTTTTTGCGACTGTCGTGTCGCAGCATGTTGCAATGCGACACCAGGGCCTCCCATTATAAAAATTGTCGTGCAATATTAATGCGACAAATGTCGTTGTATAGACCTAGCTAGAGTTGAGCGAACTTGTGTTTTAAGTTTCTGCGTCCAAAGTTTGGGTTATCGAAGCATCCCGTTATGGATGCCGCTACCACGGACCATAACGGCATTTGGAATCCATAAGGGGATTCTTCAATGAACCCGAATCTTGGACAACACGAAGGACCTGGGGTGACGTCGCCGTCATGTGATCAGTGCAGGGGGTGTGGCTCAGTACTGGATCACCTCTTATCCAATCCAGTGCTGAGCCACGCCGGCTGCACTGATCACATGACGGTGACGTCACCCCCAGGTCCTTCACCCCGTGTTCCAAATTCCGTTATGGTCCGTGGTAGCGGAATCCATAACAGGATGCTTCGATAACCCGAACTTTGGACGCCGAACTTAAAACACAAGTTCGCTCAACTCTAGACCTAGCCTAAGGGTACCTGCACACGAGTGCGGATGAAAGCACACAGGAGCCGCACGAATTTCCATGCAGATTTATTTGCACTTCTGCATAATATCTGCACCCAAATCTACAATTTCCAACAGCGGATTTGAGGACGTTTTGCTGCAGATTTTGCCCTTCGTTAGAAAAGGGTGAAATCGGCAGCTAAAACTGCACACATAAATGACATGCTGGGAATTTGGAAATGTTGCCGCACAGTAATCTCATACACTTTGCTGGTACTGTACTACGCTGTGGTTTATCTGCATGGGAACCCACGTGGAAAACAGACATATTCCACAACATGTACAGGTGTCCTTATGGCATATCCCGTGGGAATACTATTTTAAAGAATAAAGCTCCCATTCATGTTTGGATCTGCATGGACACTTGAGTAACACTGCAAATAATTGACCTTCTTGAATTGCATGACATCATCCTCACCCTGCGTATCCATAAGTTCTGCGTGCCGTCTAGCTGCAGTTGCTCGCCCCCTGCTGTTTCGTGCTATGATCTAAATTTTAAAAAAAAATGTAGGTTGCTTTCTTTTTTACTTCTGGCAACCAGTCTCTGTGCAGATCTATTTCCAGGAGAATATGGTTAGGAATGATCAATGTCCATGAATAATGCTTCTGGTGTTAGATTAGCATGTGGACAAGTGTTACAATCCACTAGGTATCATGACTTGACCCATTCCGCTCTTCACACTTGTACCTAAGCGTTTCCATGAAGGTTTTTTGTATTTTTTTTAATAGTAAGTCTGCAGTGTTTAGAACTATTATTGCTTTCAAAAATACAGTAAGGGTACGTCCACAGGGGACATAGACAGTGCGGATTTGCCATTAAGGATTTGGGTGTGTCAGGTCCCCAGAGTTCTACAGTAGCAGCAAAATGAGATTTAAAGAAATCTCTGTCTGCAAAAAATAAATCTGCAGTGTAAATTGAGCTGCTTTTCAGATTTTAAATGTGTTAAGATTTAATTTTATGATGTGGAAATGCACAGTAGATATCACCCTTAGGGCCCATTCAGACGACCGTAGTGCTTTGTGGATCCGCAAAGCACAGATACCGGCAATGTGCCTTCCGCAATTTGCGGACTGCACATTGCCGCAACCATAATAGAAAATGCCTATTCTTGCCCGCAATTGCGGACAAGAATAGGACATGTTTTATCTTTTCCGCGGTCGGAACCACAGATGCGGACAGCACCTTTTGCGGCCCCATTGAAATTGCGGAACGGGTGCGGACTCCTTTATATGGCCCTCTGAATAAGCCCTCAGCAGTGCATAGTGTGAAATCTGCAGCTTATCAGGAGCAAAACCTGCAACTAAACCACACCAGCTTATCTGGCCCATGTGATGTACCCTTAGGGCTCATGCACACGGCTATTCTGTGCATTGGGGACCGCAGTGGTCTCGCACGTGCCTGTCACATGTGCTGCCACTTCACTTATTCTCTATGTACAGTGCATGGATAGTCAATCCCATAGAGAATGAATGGTGCAACAGTGCACTTGCGTGACTCTTGCTCCATTCAAATGGGGGCATAAGACCCCGCCGTGGCCCCAGCCAGCAAACACACCTCCTCTTTTTTGTGTAGGTGATAAACCTTTTAATGCAGCAGCAGGCCAATCCGGGAAACACGCTCCGTGTGACTGTATTTCCTGGACTGAACACTGCATCTCTGACGTCGTACACCTAACATTTGTTCCTGCCTGACTGCCGATCTACTGAACTGTACTCATAGGGTTATGTGAGTGCAGTATAGAAGAGCCGCTGTCAAGCACCAACACCCAGAATCGTAATCCTTATCCTATCAGAGGAACAGTGTTCAGTCCAGGTCTGAATACGCTCATCTGAAATTAGCTTCAAATGTCAGGTATGCTTGAAACAATGTTCATGTTATGAAATTCGTTAACACTTCATTTGGCGGTAAAAGGTGAATTGCGTTATGGATTCTGTTACCACGGACCATAACGCAATTCTATGACTAAATGCCTTTAGAGGCGTTCCGTTATTCATTCCATCATAATGGAAGTCTATGGGCTGCAAGTGGACCATTTCCGTTATGCAGGAGAGGACTCCCCTGCATAACAGAAACGGGACGGATCAGGTTTGCAGCCCATAGACTTCCGTTATGCCTCTAAAGGCATTCCGTTATTCATTCCGTCATAGAATTGTGTTATGGTCGGTGGTAACGGAATTCATAACGCAATTCGCCTTTTACCACCAATGAAGTGTGAACGAATTTCAAAATATCTCTCAATGCGCCACCTAAATCCCGGTCTGAAATACTTCTAGATACTTGTAAATGATGGTGGAACAGCAGAGTTCGCTACAGAGGGGGCCCAGAGATTGAACTCTTACATCACCGTCCATTGTTGGCCATTCTAGAAAGCTGGGGCCCTACAACACTGGTGATCATTCACCATCAGCGGAAAAATACTAATGAAAACCACGTGTATTGAACAGGTTGTACAGAATGAGAAAAAACGTGTCTGCTCTCCACAGAAACGGCACCTGCGATATTGCTGCTGAATGGCTAGTTAAAGGGGCTGTCTCATCGGTTACTAAAGAGTGATGGGACTAAACCCCAACCACCGGGAGGCTGGAAAATGGAGGAGCCGGCCAGTTCTCTGCTGTTTCAGTAGCTCAATACTGTTTCCATAGCTCACATGCACTGCAATGGGAGCTACCGAAACAGTGGAATGCTGGCCCGCTCTGCCGTTTCCCAGCCACCTAGCGGTCGGGGCATAACGCCATCTCACCTGGTAACGGCATGATGATACAACCCTTTTGAGGACTCTGAGCTGCAATGCCACACACTAGTAGAGGAGAGATGTCTGGTTTACCTTTTTTGTGGAAGTATTCTGTTTTTTGATCCTGTACAACCTCTATAACCATCTTTCCTATAGAGACAGCCTGCCTACCTGCTTGTGATACTCTCATTGACTTTTGTGGTTGTAAGGCTATGTGCAATGTTCACACAGTGTTACAGCCGAAAGCAGAGCACCGCGACGTCCGTAAAAAGTTGTGTGCGTGTATTTTTAATTTTTTTTGTACAATCTATTTCTTTTACTTTCTGCCATGCCACTGTTGTATAGGTTGTACGTACCTTCACAACCAGAGGTCGTTTTTTTAAGAAGCCGTTCCAGCAATTGTTCCCACAGCCACGTCTGTCACAGGCATGACCGGCCTTTTGTGCCTGATAAAATGGAGCGCAAATAAATCATGAGGCCGTTACATTGTACTTCGTTTCACACAAGACTAAAGCAGCTCAACAAGTGCATTGTTAACGGGGTTTTCCGAGATTCTGATATTGATGACCCTTCCTCAGTATAGTCCTAACAGAATCGACGGCAGCATATGCTTAAAGGGTTCTGAGGTCATCAATATCAAAATCGTGGAAAACCCTTTTACCACTAGGCTGATGGCCATGATCAGCTTGCTGGCAGTCGCTCCTTGCTATTCCCCCTCTCAGGCTGTGGAGGAACCATTGTGCCCATGCAGTATGTTACAGGGATGGGATGCATTTTCTTTATTTTTCATTGGTGCTGGGCGACTATAAGCCACTGATATACTGTACTGGCACATCTTGTCCTCCTCTGAGATTCTCCATCCTGTTGTTTAGTGCAGTCTTCTCCTCTCCGGTACTAAACTGACAGAGGGGTATGTGACGAGCCCCCTCCATCAACCACACTGCACATGGCCCTATGTTGTTCAGTCGGGACCACTGATGGATTGGTCTGGTTACCACGGCCCCCCATTAGCGGTCAGTTATAGCACTGGAGTGTGTGCAAGACTTTATTAAACAAGGGGGTGGTGGTTTTGGTTCTGATGTGCTACTAACAATATTTCCAGAATGTTTGTAGAAATAATGATAATGACCCACCTCTTTAAAGGGATTATGCAAGAATTGGGGAAGGGGGATCCATCGATGTCATCATCCGGATTGACATTGCCACAGCCAATGATTGGCCACGGTGGTGTCCGACTCCCCTTATATCATGTGACCATTTATCAGGATGCCAGGTGAGCCGGACACCGCCACAGCCAAACTGGAAGTTGACATCGATGGACTCCAGCGTAGAACCGCAGGCCTGGGGGAGAAGGAGCAATGAGCATGTGCCGGGAAGCAGGTAAGGCATCTTTCCTCTGCAGGTCCGGCAGAATAGGGATTTGCCTAAACTCCAAGCCCCCCCACTCCCCTTTCTTGCACAATCACTTTAAGCCCATTGATTTCAATAGAGGCCATGTGTGGCTTCATCTACATTGCATCAGTGATGTGGGAGAAATGAATTGAAGCTGGCAGATTTTCCCCAGTGAGAACATGGTGCTAACATAATGCTAAACCTGGAGCTGAGAATAATGGCGGCAAACTTCTTTTTATGTCCGTTTTAAGACTGGATTTGCTTTGTGTGCCTGCAGCAGATTTATGAACCGGTGCATCTTAACATATGTGGCATGAGTGTAACGCAGTGTGCACCTTTAGGTGTAAAAGTAGACCAGGGGGTTGCCTAGTGTGGATTGCGACTGTTGCAAAAGTCTCACATAGTAAATGAGCTATAATCCAGGTCTAATCTCACTTTTAGCTCTTAAACGTGGAACACTGTGAAAAGTGGTGAGGATCCCGAAATGTTGCCATTGCCTTGTGACTTTTTTTATACCACAAAACTGAAACATCTGATTTCATAAATGACCTCTTAAATTTGTAGCTCATATTGTCTGTTTTTTTTTTTACAAATGTAGCGTATACTGATGTCCATATTGGCGATACTCCCATAAAAGTGTTACTTATACTGCGGTAGGCAGTGCCTCTTATGTGTGAACTGCTATCTAGTTACAGTTATACCCCTTAAAAAGGACTCCCGACCTGACGTCATGCCTCCCAGCAGTACGCAAACTAGCTCTTTCTAAAAAAAAAAAAGCTGAGCCTCTTTTGCCACCAGATAGTAATACTATAAGTACATTTCTTTTTTTGGAGAGAGAAGTAACTTGTAAATGTGTGTACCTTTTTCTTAGAGGAGCCTTGCACGGCCTATAAGCCTCCTCTTCACAATAGAAATAGTGCCCCCCGGATCCCTGACAAAGACCTTTCACGCAGCTTTGGTAAGGTTCTGTAGTCTGATCACCCTTCAATTCCTCTGACACGTCAGAAGATCCGTACCTACACAAATCTGTGAAGTGACAAGCATTCTAAAAATGGATGAAGATGCACATACAGATGACTGAACTAGAACGCTTGCCTCATGTAATAATGCTCTGCGCACGTTGGCTGTTTGAGAACAGATATTACAAAAAGGGGTCTCCTGTATAAGAAAGCGGTGATGTTCTCTAGAAACCCCGTGTTACTCTTGTACAGAGCCTCAATGATCCTAAATGCAGAGGTCTCCATCGGGTTATCTTGGAGGGCGAGTACAAAGCTGAAAACCACGATTGCAGCCTTGTGTTTGGTGCAATAAACCTTCACACGGCGTTTTGGTAGCACAGATGGATGGCAGATGTGATCTGCTGCTTGTCATTTAGAAAATGGTAACTAGTACTGCAAAATAGTATGATGCGACTTTTGTGCAGTGTGCCACTACAGTGTCCATTGCTGTGTAATCGGAAGCAGCTAACAGACTGACTGTATACAAGTGATTTTGTACCAGAAGTGATTACCTCTGGCAAGCGTTTCTGCTCATAAAATGCGTTTATGCCACACACAGATGTAATAAAAAGGACAATTTCTTGACACCAGTGTTAATCTCTTACAATCCTCAGACTACGCCGGTAACAGCACTACCAGCATTACAAGTTCAAGGCCACTTAGTTGGTTCTCAGCCCCCAACTATGACAACAGGTCACCCTGCAGAACAAGCAAAGAAACCAGGACAAAACTTCATGTGCCTGTGGCAGTCCTGCAAGAGGTAAGTGGCAAATGTTCCTTGACGCTCCTCCGTTTGTGAGATAAGCTGCCCGTACACGTGTTCCATGTTGGCGGCTTCTGTGCCAGTCTCATGTGTAGGGGTGGACACCCAGAATTCAGACACTGGCAGAAGCTAGATTTCTGCAAGCATTTTGTCTCCCTCTCCGCTAGTGGATAAACATGTACTGTTCATGTTTTTAGGGTTTTTCCCAACACTTAGTTTTAGAGCTTAAAAATGTAAAAATATATATAAAATGGTCTTTCCCTTTTTGTTTTTTTGTTTAAGGTGGTTTGAAACTCCGTCCCAAGTGTTCTACCACGCAGCAACCGAGCATGGCGGTAAAGATGTGTATCCTGGGCAGTGCCTGTGGGAAGGCTGTGAACCCTTTCAGAGGCAGAGGTTTTCTTTTATTACTCACTTACAGGTAAGTTGCTGTATGGCAGTGCATTGTTTATGTAATGGCCAAGACGGCAGATGAAGAAGTGCCTTCTCTGCATGACTGGCTGTCTTACTGTTAAATAGGTGGTACTCTGGGAAGGCTCTCTTCACATGCCAGATTTTGCCCCTGCAAAATTCGCAGTTTTTTCCACTTTTAATGCTGCTGACCCACTCATGGTTCAGCCCCATTGAATGAAGGTAAACTGATTCTAGTGGCATCTGTCGGGACACTGCGCCAAGAAGCGACATGTCCCTTCTTGGCACAGTCATGGCCTGCCATTTAAAAACAGGTATGTGAATAGGCCTTAAAAGGAAGGTGCTGTCGTATACACACCAGTGAATGACCCATTTACCTATATAGGGGGTTTTATGGCGTGATCTATATTGTTTTCACCCAGTTCAGATGTTTACAGAGCTTAAACCAAGAACACTAGCTAAGAATGCGCTATGTTTTGCCCTGCTTAAAGAGCACCTGTCAGCAGGATCAGCCCTATTCAAGGGGTTGTCTGAGATAATTAAAAATCTCAGACGCCTTCCAATAGCCTAAAGTAAAAAATACTATACTTTATAATTAATTATTCTCGCCTCTTTCTCCAGCCCTGTCGCTGCTCTTTTCCAAGCCTTAGGCCTTATTCACACATCCGCAAGTGTTTTGCGGATCCACGGAGCCGCGGATCCGCAAAACACGGACACACCGGCAATGTGCATTCCGCATTTTTGCGGACCGCACATTGCCCGAACTCCATAGAAAATGCCTCTTCTTGTCCGCAATTGCGGACAAGAATAGGACATGCTCTATTTTTTTGCGGAGCCGCGGACCGGAAGATCGGCGGCGCGCTCCGCAAAATCGGATGCGGAGAGCACAGTGTGTGCTCTCCGCATCGTTCCCGGCCCTATTCACAGTCAATGGGTCCGCATGTATTCCGCAAAATTGCGGAATTCATGCGGACTACATTGCGGATGTGTGAATAGGGCCTTAAACTGCTGAGGGCAGTGGTTGGCTGCAAGGGTCACTGCTGCAGTCTGTTAACAAGCAGCAGCAGGAATACTGGACTGGCAGCACAGTATAACATCATGTTTTATTGAATAGTGGTATTGCAGGGCTTGCCCATGATTTTTAATTACCTCGGTCAACCAGGTGTACTGCCTAGTAGGGTTGATTTAGCAAAATGTGTTGTGTAAATTGCTTGAGGTGTTCCCAAGAAAAAGGCTTGTAAACTCCATGCAAATGAGTGCTTCAGTGCACCGAGGGGCAGGGCCTAGCTCCTTGGTGCACCTCAGCTTTATAGAGCTGGCCGGCATCTCGGTGCACTGAAGCACTCAATTGCGTAAAGAATAAAACGGTTTTCTTAGGAACACTGCAACTGTTTTTCTCAAGACATTTTAATCAGAAGCATCCCTGGTTTAATAGGGTTCATCCTGCGGACAGGTGCTATTTAAGTATTTATTTGTCTGGACTTTTATCTTATATAAAGTTAGTTTATGCAGAAACACTAGGTGTAGTTTCTTTTTAGTTTAGTCAGTATAGACCTATACTATTTGTGTGTTTTACAGGACAAACATTGCTCAAGAGAGGCTCTCCTTGCCGGATTGAAACAAGAAGAGCAGTCCCAAGCCGGAAATCAGAAATCTTCCAATAAGTAAGAGCAATGGGGTCGAATTCTCAAAACCGATGTAAAGGAACAATCACTTGGTTGTCCAAACAACTAATCCACCTTTCATTTTTAGAGCTTTGGAAAATGAAAGGTAGAGAATCTGTTTGTGATGGGCAACTAAACCAGTTTTCCTTTACACCAGTTTGATGATTCTAATAAGTCGTGAATGCTCTTAAGGTGGCCGTGCATGTTGAAATGAGTAAGCATGCCTCTCAATCCAGAAAAAAACAGCCAACAAAACCTTGACACTAATCTCCTTATTTTCTTGTTCTGTCTGACATCACGTTTTCAGACCATGAAAAATAATATTGAGAAGAAATGTTTTGCTCTCTCAGGCTGCAGCCATGTCTTCCCACCCCTCTCTCAACCCCGACTGATTCTAGTGCATGTGAGTCAGGAAGTTTAGGAGGGGGGAGACTGGGTTTAGTGGGGATAATGTTTGTCTACACAGTGAGTGTGGCCAATACTACCAATAGTATAAAGTAACTGTGGTAACAGTGGCAGCCAGATGGAGGAGCTGAGAGGAAGGAGGCATTTCACTGACTGCAGGATATGTGCGAAAACTGCCTTTTTTCATTTTTCCCCCTGCTTTTTTTCAAGGTCCTTTTAAAATCATTGTTCGCTGTCTTCGTGCTCTAAATGTGTCATTTTCTACCCTACTTTAAGTTGCTCATGTACTTTAGTTTTATTTTTAAAGACTATTTACAGACAACTGACTGTTTGTTTTTTGTTACTGAAATGGCATTGCTTGATGTACACTACAAATTTTAAAGGGGTTTTCCAGGATTATCGTATTGATGGCCTATATTCTCAGAATAGGTCATCAATATGAGATTCGCGGGGGAACGATTCCCTGCACTCCTTCCGATCAGCTGCGTAAAGAGGCTGTAACATTCAGTAAGCACTTAGGCCTCTTCCTAGGCCATAAGACATCACGTTCATCAGACACATGGTTTATACTCAGCTCAGTCCCATTCAGGTGCTTGGTAAGCTATGAGGAGGCCTTGGTCCTCACTGGAGCATCTTCAAACAGACGATTGGCCAGGGATTCAGACCCCCACAGATCTCATATTGATGACCTACACTGAGGATAGGTAATCAGTATGAAGATTGGTAAATTACAAACAATAGATTGGGTCCATTGGGGTTATGTGCCAACTGTGCAGGAAATGCATTGTTGACTGGGACAGTTGATTACTGAGGTGGATGGACTTGCATCTGCTGCCATCAGCTGTCCTGGTTTCAGTATAGAAAGGACTAATATATTGAATTTATAAGTCAAGAGCCTTTTGTCACAAAAAGTCAAGAATTGTCGAGCTGAGGGCTTTTTTTACACTTAAAATTTGAATAGCTTATAGTGATAATGATCGTGCACTAGCCAGTGTTAGTGAAAGGTGGAGCTTCCCAAATAGCTATTAGAGCTGACTTGTAGGCCGTCTGGAAAATACAGTCACAATGGTTGGCTGAGTTGTTGTGTGCACATGCAACATAAATTCAGTGTAAACTGCCATTCTAACATGAATTTTTCTTTCCCCCCCACAGACAACCCTCTTCAGGGACACCCAACCCTCGAGCTCAGAAAGCGATTGTGAACCATCCCAGTGCTGCCCTCATGGCACTGAGGCGGGGATCAAGGAACCTGGTTTTTAGAGACTTTACAGTAAGTTAAAGGATGTCTGCTGGTTGGACCGTCAGTTTACTGAAAATATTTCACAGTCCAAATGAGCCATTAGAGCTTCAAATGCTCCAAATTTGGTGCTTCCAGTTCTGATTTCTGTGGTCACAGTGTCCTTGTGATAAAACTGAACTGGAATAATTGTCATGGGATCACTAAATTGGCTGAACACTTCAGGCCTGTAACTAGTAAAGGTTAGGCCACGTGTAGCAGAAAGCTTCCGCAGAGGATCTCGCTGCAAATCTAAGTATGCGGATTTTGCTATGGATTCATGGCAGATTTCACGGTTACCTATTATAGCTGAAATCTGCAGCATGCTGAGATTGGAAATTCAGCAGTATGCTTGTTTTTCCACTAAATATGGATGGCATTTTAAAAACCCCATCCACATCTATCACCATGTATTGTACTGTAATATGCGGTGGTGCAGAATCTGCCACATCTGAACTAGCGTTAAAGGGCTAAATTCAAGGCACTTACTAATGTATTGTGATTGTCCATATTGCCTCCTTTGCTGGCTTCATTAATTTTTCCATCACATTATACACCGCTTGTTTCCATGGTTACGGCCACCCTGCAATCCAGCAGGCTGTCTGTGCTTCACACTATAGGAAAAAGAGCCACCAGCCTATGTGAGCTCACAGTCCGCTCCCACCCCTGGCCACCAGAGTGTCTGCCATTTTTTCCTACAGTGTGCAAGCACGATCAATCACTGCTGATGGATTGCAGGGTGGTCCTAACCATGGACACGAGCAGTGTATAATGTGATGGAAAAATGAATACAGGCAGCAATATGGGTAATATTAGTAAGTGCTTTGTTTTAACTTTCTCTATATAATAAATGCTATTTGCTGAAGTGACACAACCCCTTTAAAGTATAGAGTCCAAAGTTTCAAACTGGTACTCAGGGCAAGGCTTCCTAGGCAGCCTCATGTCCAGCATACCATCTCCTAATGTCCATTTTAATTTTGGCGCAGGTGGCTTATTATGTAAGGAAAGCTACGGTATAGGGAAGTAAGCTATTGCTAAAGAATATTTTATGTTTGCCCTGCTATATCGAGTGAAGGCTGCTCTAAATCATATATGGTTATGTGTATTTAACATGAATGCGTATGCCCACGGGCTAATAGGTCCACTTGTCACACCAAACTACTTGTAATAATAAAATCTAACCTTCATTCATTACTACATTTAAGATTTCAAAATCTGAAAATAAATGAACTGGGAGACAGACTGCTGACGTGTCTGTTATAATTATTTTGGAGATCTATTTGCTTATATGTATCAGTACTGTAGTAATAAACTCCTCAGAGGCAGCAGTAGATGTGTGAGAACTGGCTTAGCAGTGGACACATGTATGATACCTCCTCTTTGGATGAGATGACCAAATCTCAAACTGCTCTTCTGTTATCATACTGCCAGTTCTCACACATCTACTGCTGCCTCTGAGGAGTTTATTACTACAGTACTGATACATATATAAGCAAATGGATCTACTTCTCCAAAATTATAACGGTCACGTCAGCATCAGGTCTATCTCCTATTGATTTCATTTCAGATTTTGCTTTTCATATCTTAATGTTAGTAGTGAATAAAGGTTATTTTTTAATATTACAAGTATTTTGGTGTGACAAGTGGACCTATTAGCCTGTGGTGCATACACATCCATATGGATATACCCTGGTCACACTGGAGGGTCCATTTCTCTACAATATGATGTGTATTTAAAGTGTGTTTTTCTTTCATTTGTGTAAAGGATGAAAAAGAGGGACCAATCACAAAACACATCCGTTTAACAGCTGCCTTAATATTAAAAAATGTTGCAAAACACTCAGAATGTGGTCGTAGGTAAGTGTTCTCCTAATTTCAACTTGTGCTATACAGCTGTATTTTAATGAGTATATTTGCTATATTTGCTTCATTGTCCTAAAGGGTTGTCTCATCATAGACAATAGGCGCAAATCGCTAGGATATGCCCCCATTGTCTTATAGGTGCGGGTCCCACTGCCTGGACCCGCACCTATATCAAGAACGAAGCCCTGAAAGTGGCGGAGGGCGCGCTGCGCATGCGCAGCCACTCTCCATTTATTTTCTATGGGGCTGCCGAGAATAGCCGAGCGCTGGCTCAGCTATTTCTGTCGCCTCCATAGAAGTGAATGGGAGCGGTGGCCGGTCATGCATGGTGCGCCCCCATTCACTTCTATGGGGAGCGCTTGGCCATTTTGCGGGGCTCCGTTCCCAATATAGGTGTTGGACCCGCACCTATAAGACAATGGTGATATGTC